>JZKD02S1627635.1:108596-151991 GCA_000966675.3 Picea glauca | reverse complement strand
ACTTTCCAGATATCTTGGGATTATTCCCTATCCAAGTAACTAATCAATCTTCTCCTATATATTGAGGAGATTGCTCATGGAAATGGTTAGAAGAAGAAGAGAAGAAGCAAGCTAGAAAGAGATTGATTGGAGAATTGGTGCAAGACTGTATGGAGGATTGATGCTACAGCAGCAAGAGACAACAACAAGGTTATCATATGTGTTTGAACTTCTTCATGCATGAGCAAATGTGTGTGTCAAAGCTAGGAGCCATCGAAAGGAGACCTACGACATCAAGGCTCAGGTTGTAAGTTTCTCTTTCATTAATGCAATACAGTAATATGTCCCTTTTCCATAATGATGATGTCATCTTATTACATGATTCCTTGATCACATGTATAGCCTAGGTATTGAATATATTAATCTGCATTTGCTGTGATTGGTTTGTGTTGTTGTGATTGGAACGACACAAGAGAATCAGAGCAGAGCAATGAACAACAGAGATTAAAGGAGAGCGTTCATAAGGTATGTACACCATCCATTTCTCTTAGTTCATTTCAATAGTCTAGATCTAGGGAAAGGGTAATATTCTGTCACGTTTTGTTCTAGATCCAGGTGGATCTGGGGAGATTGGTCTGTGTCCGCACTCACGAATTTATCCTGAAACACCCTTTTGGGTAGAAAGAATGTCTATATAGATATTAAGGAATTTTTTTAGGGAAATCAATACTATAAATTGAACCCAATTTGCTATGGTCCATACATGATCTAATATAAAATTGGTGACAATTCCTATATGTCAAACTTGCCTACATAATCAGGCATACACAATGTAATAATTTTTAGTCACTTAAAATTGTATGTGTCATCCCCACTAGAGAAAGACATTTAGATCATGAATTTTCAACATAACAATTGAAATTTCTAACCATAATTATATGAATACATGCTCTTGGGAATTTCATCCCAAACCATCCACACCAAGACATCCACCAACTACTTGGTAGGATAGGAGGGACAACTCCCCACTTAGGATAAATGGATATCAACATACATTATTGCCAAAACATCCTAAATCTCCAATATAAAGTGGGGAAAATTTCTTCTAAAGAAGAATGAATTGATGTGTCCAAGAGGATCTTGGAGAAGGAGGTTGAGATAGTAAACCATCCAATTCCAAGTATAAATCTGTTTTTAGTAGTACCTAATAAATTATCAAATAAATTTGGTGCCCTTGTTGATAGGGAAAAGATTGATCATTTGTATTTTCTATATAAGATTAACTTAATATGAAAAATGTACATATCTTCTTTTGTAAATCTTCTCTTTTTTTCCATTTATGAATTTTAGTACATGTTTTCAACACACAAGCATATAATAAAACATGCCCACAAAGGGTTTTTCTCAAATATAAATTGACTCAAAACATTGAAAAATTACTCCAAGTTTCTAGTCAGTGGAAACTCTAACTTCTTCTATCTTTGAATTCTTGGAACTTAAGAAAATTTTGTTATATTATTGAATGTATGTGATAAAAAATGCCAATACCTTGATGGTGTAATTCCAATACCTCACTCAAATCAAGATACAATGATTGGGCTTAAATAAATATTATATGACCTAAATAAAAAAATGTTACTATGCAATAAAGACTCATTAGAAACCACATATTTACTAAATTCACATGGCATTTTACCATTGGTGAATAGGAAAATAACTAGGACTATTATTCTGATGCAAATGCTAAAAATTTCTAAATAAAGTAGAAGTACACACCATGTGCAACAATGTGATCATGGAGCACAACTCCAATATGGATAAGAGAGATGAGTTACACAATATCTCCTTAAATAATAGGAAAACGTCCTCCAAATACCCTAATACATTCATACATCACAATTCTTTTGTCTCCCCGATAATGAATACATGATCTCTATATTTACCTATTCACACCTACACATGAGGAACCTTTACTATTAGGAGGAACCTGTTACTTATACATTTACACATTACATGTATATTTATCCCCATATATGCTACCCCTTGGGGCCATATCATATACAATTAACCCCACATATTCCTCCCTTTGGGTCATATCAGCTATGCATCCAAAACCATAATTTCCACATTGTACTCTAATTGACAAGAGTCAAGGATCTGAAAACATCAAATTTCCACAAAAGAATCCTCATAGAAAATTCCATATAACTCATCTCTTGATCTCTACTCTGAACATATGAACACCATTGCTATTACATATGTGATTTATTATCTTTATCTCCATTATGAATTTATTCACCATTGCTATTGAATACATGGTTTACTAACCCATTTCCAATATAATTCTTGAGAATAAATGAACAAGGGACACAAGAAACTTAGTCTCTATCATTTCAACCAACAAATTGAAACAAATGCATAATGCCATTCAAATTTAATTCTAGAGGAGACATAGATATAAATGTAATTCTTTTCATTTGTAAATCAACCAATGTAATAATGTCATGCTAAATATTAAAACATAAATTATATAAAAAATAATATAACCAAATTAACATGATTCCCACTCATTCAAATCCTACTCTTACCAATAAACTAGTTAAGGCCAAAATGATAAAGAAGGATCAAAACTGAAAATATATAGAGAGATGATTCTACAAAATGCCATGTCAAACTTAAATTAAATATGAGCTTTAAGACAAACATGGATTATTTTAGGAGCTAAATTTCTCTCATGGGATAATTTTCCAAGGTTTTTCCCAAAAAATGATATGCTATTCTAAAAATGATTCGCCCAAATTCTATAGGATAAAATTGTTTTACCTTAAAAGTTGCCAAAAGTTTATACAAACTATCACTAGTAAATTAGGCCGCTTTTCTAACACTTTATCGACTCTTTTGCATTGCAAAAACATGGCACTTCCAAGGAAAGAATGAACCTAGTTTTCGTCGTTACAATTTTGACGCTCTTTCGGTGAACACAAATTCATAGTTCGTCCGATTATAGTTTCGACAAAACAATTAGTCAATCTTCTGGTGAAATATTCATCGATATTGCGTCGGTCTTCAGATGACAACTTGAGCCCATTTTTTTATCATTGGAGGGTTGGAACAACGATGACCCAGGTTCCTTCATTGTTTCGACAACTCAATTGTCACAAGAGAAAAAAAGGTTCATCGACATCTTCGTCGAAAGAGTAATGAATAAATCATGAATATTTGTCGAAGAGTTCGTTTAAAGAGAAACGACTACACCATAATCATTTATCGAAAGGTTAATCAAAGGACAAACCCCTAATCGATGAATATTCGACTGCAAAGAAACGACCATTCGTTGAACATGCAAGGACTAAACCATTAACATTCATCGATAGAGAAATGATGGTTCATCAAAATAGTCATCGGTCAAACAATGACTATACATGAACATTCATCGAAAGAGAAACAATAAAATCATGAACATTCGTCAATAGAGAACTGCCTTTTTTGAACTATTCATCGAAAGAACAACATCCCAACCTTGTTGTAAGACTAAATTTTCATCGAAAGAGTAAAGACATTGTCGTTGGAATGCCGATGAAAAATGTATAAAATTTAAAACAAATATACATATCAAAAATATGTTGACATGATGACATATCCTATATTAGGAGAGAAGAGAGGACGAACTCCACTGATGCACTGATGGCTCAGTGGTCCGACGACACATATGATCCTGGTCGTCGATCTTGAATCGATGAGAGCCGAGGATCTTGCTCCAAAAATCTCTAGAAATTGACTAAGGAATTATGACCTTTCCATGTGGTATTCATTGGTTGTCCTGACAGATTCCCTACTAGCATGATGATGTGTCACTATATCGAGCTCAATTTGTGGAATATCGTTGGAGTCTATAACCTGATGGCCTAGTGATCTGGGGGTCAGTATTTAATCTAAGTTGTTGATATAGAGTTTAATATAGGCCATCGTTATGGAGTTTAATATGGGATGTAGATCCTTCACAGAGCTCTGTTGGCATGATGATGTGTCACTGGATCAAGGCCAATCTAGAGAAGTATTTAAATCGGGGTTTGGTGGCCTGATATAATACATACCATCGATTTGAAACCAGTGAGTCCCATTGATTTGGATCGACCAAATGTGAAAATCGACTAAGTCATGGACAAAGTCAAGATGACATCACCCTATACACGTAGAAATCTCATACTAGTCCATGTTTATGCTAATGTGGAAGGGGATGACACATGTCACCCGACTAAGATGTGTATTCAACGAACTCCATTTGTCCATGTGGAAACTATAGGTTGGATCTGATAGAGCTCATCTAACACGCTGACGTATCTCGACATTAAGGGAAATGGGAGAACTTGCTCCATTGATGTGTCGATGTCTGAGATGATCCTTGTCGTCATTCTCAAACCAACAAGATCTATTGATTTGGCTCCACAAAACTATGGAAAATGGCTAAGGATTGTTTAATCTGGACCATTGACCTCACCCTATAAATTAATGAGAGACATCGATCTGGATCGATGAAAAACCCAAAAACCTTTAAGTTGTGACAATGTCATTTTGACATCAATTGGGTCTCATGGACACTTAGAAGATTTATATTTTCCACGTTAATGTTGAGGTGGCAGGGGGTGACACATGTCACCCAACTTTGGGGTGCTAACCTGTGTCTCTAGTGGGTTCTGCCTATGCATGTGGAAGTCGATGGTTGACTTGTTAGATGAGCTATTGGAAAGCTGATGTGTCACCAGATTGAGAGAAATATGGAGAAGTGTTGCAATTGAATCTCAGTGGGTCAATGTTCCAACATGTTAATTCTCATTTATGTAATGTGGCACGATGATATGCCAACCATCGATATGATTTTAAGCAGCCGTCATATTGGTCGAGCTTTGCCTTCTTACGCGCGCTTGGGCTCGATGTTGCGGTCTGATGGAAAAACATGTGGCTAATCAACTTAAGCTCTTTTAGGAAGGGATGGGGCCATTTTGAATTCCAAGAAGTGCCTGAGTATTTAAACTTTTTCGTATGCATGCAAGGGCATGGACTTCTTTCCATTTCTTCAATTTTGCCCAAAGTAAGCTCAGTGTTGAGTGTTTGGAGCCTATGGAAGCTTGAATTCTTCATTCAACTTGATAAATATTGGCCTTATAGCCTTGGTGAACCTTCAAATCAGTGGCATGAACAAATATGGTACAAACAATTAGCATGGCAAAATAAAAAAATAACATACTAAATTAGGGATGACGTAAATTAACTAAACCTGATTTATTTGAGTGCTTTCACAACTGAACATATCCAATGACTTAAATACCTACAAACAAATTACCATGATTTCAATTATAAGAATATGATCAACCATTATTCTATATATACTCTGATGCAAAAGAAAATTCTAGTTACCTCTATATTTATAACACAAATCCATCAGGTAGCTAGTGTGTTATTTCCTTCTACTACATGGTGTTGAGGTACGTAGATTTCTCCTCCAATACTTTCTCCCCATTTCTCTCCATTGACTATTTTCTTTGCGATGAGAAACTCGACACTCATTGCATCCATACCGTGCTTTATATCTTCTTCTACATCTCCATACCCATGCCGATTTTTTGAGTGACATAGGTTATTCATAAAAGGTCAATGTTTAATTTGCAATAAAAGGGCATTAATAATTTTAGAGTTTTATGTAGATAGTCTTGTTCCATAATGATTCCTGGAAAGGAAAATATGTCAAGGCATCCATAATTATTTACAATTATTTACAATTAGTTTGTACAACTAAATAACAAACATGATGCATTTTATGATTAGTTTTTGGGCTTACAACTTCCAGTATAACTGGTTCACTAGTTGAGACCCCCAAAAACAACAAGAATTCAAAATCATTCAAGCTTAGCTGAGATATTACCTATCCCCGAAGGAAATTCAATGAGATCTCCAAATTTAGACGATTTCATTTCATAGTCCCCATTTAAAGATGAAAGTATTGTACTGAAAGGAACTTTCTCAACCTACCCTTATCAACAAACCCAACTTCACTAGTGGTGGAAACAAAGAAAGAACTTGTAGTGCTGCTACAAATAGTAAGTGTATATTTAAAGTTGTAAATACAAAATTTGAAAGAAATAAATGAAAATTTTCCTTGCATTAAAAAATATATATTCACACGAGAGTCTCCATGGTTTGATTGCCTTGTTATCAAATAATTTTTTTCTTGCCTGATAGTTGCATGACAAAATTAAAAAATAACATACTAAATTATTGATAACATAAATTAAGTAAACCTGATTTATTTGAGTGTTTCACAATTGAACATCTCTAATGTCTTAAATACCTGCAAACATATTACCACAAGTTAAATGTTAAGAATATGGTCAACCATTATGCTTTGTATATTCTGATACAAAAGAAATTTCTAGTTACCTCTATCTTTATAACACAATTCCATCAGGTATCAAGTGTATTCTTTCCTTATGCTACATTTTGCTAAGGTATGTAGATTTCCCTCCAATAATTTCTCCCCACTAGTCCTCACTGACTCTATTCTTTGCAACAAGAAAATCGACACTCATTGCATCCATACCATGCTTTATAGCTTCTTTTGCATCTCCATACCAATGCATAATTTGAGTGACATAGGTTATTCATAAAAGGTCAATGCTTAGTTTGCAACAAAAGGGAATTAATAATTTCCGCGCTTTATGCAAGTAGTGTTACTCCTGAGATGATTCTTGGAGTCAAGTAATCCACAATGATTTACAATTATTTTCAATTAGTCCATACAACTAAGAAAATAATCAAACTTAGTACAAAATAATTTAAAAATGGAACTCACTTTTTTCTTGCCATCCGATTTATCAATATTGATGTCAATTTTCATTGAATCAATCACTAACTTGATCGAGAATTCTACATCACCAAGTCCTCTGAATAGGCCTTTCTACATGTAGAGCATTGGAAAACATGAATGTTAGGGGAGAACATAAAATGCCACATCAGATTACATTCAATAATCTATAAAAACAAAATCATTAAATGGTTAATCGGGATACCTTAATGAGCTCCTCTTGTTTTCAAGAATATTTTCTTCTCTACTAAACAGGGCCAACCACTTGAAGGTGGAAGCTCATTCTGCCCCCCTCGCATCACTCTCAATTCCCCATACCCAATCATGCATATTAATTTAAACAAAAAGTGTCCAACTATTTACAATTATTTTGAATTTTTCTACAGCTAAAAAAAGAACTTATGTAAGATCCCGCTCTTGCGAGCACACGGTATTGACTTATTCCATCAGGACACTTGCGTGCAAGTTATCTGGTTATAGTATATGATTATCTGTTTTGCTTATGGATTTGTGATGATGTTGATGGATTATGATGTTATGTTATTTTGATATCTATGTATTGACATATGTTATTGACAAGTTTCCCCTGAGTGTGTAGGACACTTGACAGATTGAGGATATCGATGGCGTCAATGGAACTCCTTGGATTCTAGATTGAGTTAGGGAGTGGATTGTATTGGTTTGAGTATTTCATTTATGAATATGTGACATATGATCGATTATATTATGATGTTGTCTATGGATCATTAACAATGTTTTGTGGATGGATGCAGGCTGACGATTGCTTGCTAATCTCACTCAAATAAGGAGTAAAGGGGTATACACATAAACCAGTTATTAAGGGAGAGTTGTGGAAGCACCCCTATCACAGCCTACTAGTGCTCCCTTTGTGGCTGAAATTGTAGGTTAACGATTACCTAGTTCGAGATATCCATGATGTTGTGAGGGCATACTGAAACAGTCGCTCACGAAGATTCTAAAGTGTTCACAATAAGGCAAGGTCCTTATTCCTTAGAAGCCCTAAGTCTCTCACAAGGTCGCGTGAATGAAGTATTGAATCCAAGGGTTGGAAAAATACCAAAGCTTTTCAAAGTCGAGTGACACCCTTGGAACACAGAGTGCATCTTGAAGGGCACGTCACAGATTAAAAATAAAAAGGAATGAGTCAAAGAATCTAGGTGGCCTAGAAAACTGTGAGCGAATGTTAAACCTGGTAAAATCTTGAGCACGATTGAATTAATTAATCGATTAGTTAATTAAATAAAAAATTGAATTTATTAATTGTATACCCCTAAACAAAAGTCTAAGCCTATTTGAATTTAAGCCTAAGTCTAAGTTAGTGAGAAGACTAAAAAATAATTTTTAAATTAAATAATGAGGGGAAGGAAATAAATGAATTTAAGAATCAATGAAAATAAAATAAATCTAAAAAATGATTTAATACTCATTGTGCAAGTAATTACCAAATCAGAAATTAAAATAAGAAAGGAATTAAGCATACAAGAATGTGTAAGCATAGAAAGGTATCTAGAGTTTAGTCTAACTAGAGAACATCCTTATTTTAAATCAACTCTGTTTTAGAAAGGAGTCAGTCATAAATGGGAAATAAAGGGAATAAAGGGACAACTAGGAGTCATTTTGGGAGCACTTTTACGATGGGTTAGAGAAATTGACTTTTAATTAAATTAATTGTGGATTTACTTGTGAAACTAAGAGAATGGTGACAAATGTATGGGGGGAATAATTCCTAATTAAATTTAGAAAAAAAAAAAACAAATTAAATGTACAAATTGTAAGTTGTCACTAAGGAAATTCTATAAAACAAATGGTTGAGAGGAGGAGAAGAAGAACACATTGGTTATGAGTAAGGTTATGCTGCAGAAATTCTGACTGGTTTTACTTGTGAGAGTTGGGATACCCAACTCGAGAGAGAGAGAGTGGCCGCTCTACCTTGTGAGGTGATCTGGGAGCTAGAGGATTGTTGGTTGTGTGTTTTCGTGGCCCCTTTGCGGCTCAAGGGGCTAAGTGGGAAGAAGAGTACCCCTAGTGTTGGCTGGGAGGTACCCGTGATGTCTCGGTTAGCAAGAGGGAGGTCGGAAGGAGTGCCATCCGAAGGACATCTTCAATTTCTTCACGACCACCAACTTTGGTTACGGTAAATTATTTAAAATTGTATTTTCATGGGGATTTTTAAATTGTAGCATCCAGTTTTTCCATTTACGTAACTGCGTTGAAATGTAAGATAGAAATCTAATTGCAAGTTCTCTCTGATAGTTGAGTAATACCAAAGGTGAATTTCTAGCATTGTTGTAAATTAAATTTTTCCATTAATGTATTGAATCTCCTTATTCGTTGCCTTTATTTTGCGATGCATTGGCGTTCTTGTTGCCTGGGCCTGCTTATTAACTTGCATCCTCCTTTTTCTATCTTCTCCAGGGATGAAAGGTTGTTGTGATATGTCATTAATTTTAAATCATGTTTTAATTTTTAAGAGTCGTCTTGTATAAAAATTTTCATTTCCTCATAAGGAGTATGCGATCTAAGGCTTATCTGGGAGTTTTCTCTATGTAACTGAGTTTTCATTTTTGACAGATATTTTCTACTTCGGTATACTCAGAGTGCATTTCAATCTAGGTCACTGCTTGAGCTGGCATAACGTAAATTTTTAAGCCCCTCTTCCCCTGGTTGAATCTGCTTCCCAGAACAAAGCATAATATCTCATTTCTTAGAGCGTTTAGAAATTTTATGGTAGGAGTTAGCGCGAGGACTTTCTTCTTGATACTTGAAATCGCTTGACTGCTGTATGTCTGTCTAGTTTATTTCCTGATCGAGATTTCACTCCCGGAATGCAAAACAACCCTCAGACCCGAATCTCTCCCTTCTGAGTAAACGTCTCATGTCCCGAATCAGATTCGATTGGGTTGAGAAGAATCTCCTACCAAACGAGATGCTCAGATCCGATTCTTTCTTAGAAAGTCAGGGTTCGAATGTTCCCTTATAAATTCGCGAATTTAAGAGACAAAATTCATGGGGTTGTTGGTGTTGGCCTAGGATATTCTTTGTGCAAGAGTTCAAACCAGTGTTTAGTTTCTTCATTGTTGGACTAGAGTTTACCCAACGATTCTTCTTAGCTTCTTTCTGTAGCGGAATTACCCTTCCCTACCCAAACGTAGCTAGCAATGCAAAAATGAAACTCTCAACACATGCAAACTAAATGTGAAGGGAATTAGGAAACACTACCATATTTGAAAGGGTTTGTTGGAGATGATTCCTATGTCACCACTCACTAAGTATCTATCTCACCTAAACAAGATATCCCAACAAATGCACTCAAAAACCTCAAATTCAATTTGAAACAAAATCAACAAAAAAAAGGTTCAAAGAGAGATTAGATATAGGATATTATATATCTAACACACTCAGAGGATAATGAAAACATAAATCAGACCAAGAAAATTTAAGAGAATTTTGAACAACATTCACCTACAGTGGAAGTTGTGACACATCAGTGTTGTAGCTAGTGATCATTCTACATGCAGTCATAGGATTTACTATCGGTATCTCATGACCACTTACTGTGGTATGAATTGTTCATGTGAAACCCTCTACAAAATTTGGTTAATAAGACCCATATCTGACATGTCTGAAATATTTACTCCTTAAGTGAGCGATGGGGAATATTAATTGCTATAGTAAAGTTTCAAAAGACCAAAAATCAAGGGAAATCCAAAACTAAAGAAGAATCAAACATCCTTCCCCGATGGAATCGCTAGTTATATTTGTAGAGATTTCCCTCCCATTGATAGGTGAGTTTTCCCTTGGATCTAACCTTGATTCAAGATAGACAATGAGTATATCAAAAGAAGTTTCTCATTAAATCTATCATATTTTACCTAATTATGTTATTAAAGTGAGATCGAAAGGCATACCTTATTTATGAAGGTTTTTCCTTTTGTGTTCCTAGCTGGTGCAACTCAAAATATCAATCTCCATCTCTTCCAAACTACTACTTGCAAAGAAAGAGACAATACACACCTTTATTAAACCTCTTCAAGATTTAGGAATGAAAATCTAAACCATATCTATCATAATCTACTCAAATAAATATTATATCATTCAAAAGAAAGTACCAATTACTAAATATAGATGCATTGGAAGGGGAAAACCATATTCATCTATATTAAAAATGGATAAATAGTACATCAATCATGATAAATACCTTGATCCATGGAACAAGTCCTCACTACGCCATTTTTCCATCTTGTCCTCAACCCTCACATAAGAAAGGTCAATCTACTATGAAGATTGATATTTGTATAGGAGGTACTGTGAACTTTTTGTAGCAAGTACATGTGAATTATTCTTCCTCATCTTTCCCTTGGAATTCCTTCTTTATATATATTGGTGAAGGAGGGACAAGGATGCTTCTCTATCTCTAGCACTCAGTTAACCTCAATTATATTGAGAGTTACTAATATCATATCATGAGATAAACAAGTCCCCCAACGATGGTCTCCTCATAACTCATCAATTCTAGAAGGCTATAGGGACAATTACAGGTTGTCGGTAGTGCAACCAACAAATGGTTGTGTGATTATAGTGTCGGATCCTACGACTAGTTGTGCTCTGCTAATGGTTAAGAGTGTGACCTCCCTTAAAATCAGTGAAACTCTAGGGAATAATAGGGTGTCTCAGTAAGAAAGTATAAATGGGTCCTCCATGTGTTCCTAGGGTGGAAAATAAGGAATCTCACCAGTGGCTTCCCCACAACTTTCCATAAGCATGATTGTGTTTTGATGGTGGTGTGTTGTTTCTCAAAGATGTCCCTTTTCATTTCTTGCACCAAGGCCACCACTGCTACTCAAATTACATATTTATTCTTTTCTTAGGTCCAAGTTTCCATGCACCATTCTTTCATATATGGATTCTCACTTTCTCAATCATTTTTGGAAGGCATAGTGTACCATTTTTCACTACCAAATACAATTTTCAATATCTTTCCACCCCAAATAGATGGCCAAACATAGGTGGTCAACATCACTCTACTTCATATTATCTAGATTTACTATAAAAATATCAATAGTTTGAATACTTTTCTTTATATATCACAACATTCCTACAATTGCATGATTCCCTCAACAACAAGTTATTCTTCCTTTCAGCTCTTCTATGGATATCCATCACTAGCACCTTATAAAATGTGATTCCCATTTCTCACAAAAGTTAACTCTTACCAACAAAGAGTTAAATATTAGGAACTCATGTATGTGTAGAGAGTGTCCAATATTTAATAATAGGTGAATCATTTAATATATAAATCCCAAGCATGCAATAAGGCACTCTAGTATGCCACAAGAGTCCTATCCATTTTGGGTGGAAAGAATGTGTATATAGATATTAAGGAATTTTTTTATTGAAATCAATACTATAAATTGAACCCAACTTGCTATGGTCCATACATGATCTTATATAAAATTGGTGACAATTCCTAGATGTCAAACTTTCCTACATAATCAGGCATACACAATGTAATAATTTTTAGTCACTTAAAGTTGTATGTGTCATCCCAACTAGAGAAAGACATTTAGATCATGAATTTTCAACACAGCAATTGAGATTTCTAACCGTAATTATACAAATACATGTTCTTGGGAATTTCATCCCAAACCATCCACACCAAGACATTCCCCAACTACTTGGTAGGATAGGAGGGACAACTGCCCACTCGGGATAAATGGATATCAACATACATTATTGCCAAAACATCCTAAATCTCCAATATAAACTGGCGAAAATTTCTTCTAAAGAAGAATGAATTGATGTGTCTAAGAGGACCTTGGAGAAGGAGGTTGAGATAGTAAACCATCCAATTCCAAGTATAAATCTGTTTTCAGTAGTACCTAATAAATGATCAAAAAAATTTGGTGCCCTTGTTGATAGGGAAAAGATTGATCATTTGTATTTTCTATATAAGATTAACTTAATATGAAAAATGTACATATCTTCTTTTGTAAATCTTCTCTTTTTTTCCATTTATGAATTTTAGTACATGTTTTCAACACACAAGCATATCATAAAACATGCCCACAAAGGGTTTTTCTCAAATATAATTTGACTCAAAACATTGAAAAATTAGTCCAAGTTTCCAGTCAGTGGAAACTCTAACTTCTTCTATCTTTGAATTCTTGGAACTTAAGCAAATTTTGTTATATCATTGAATGTATGTGATAAAAAATGCCAATACCTTGATGGTGTGATGTTTGATATCGCAAGAGAAAGTTCAAGTTTATGAAAGCACTATCACCTCACTCAAATCAAGATACAATGATTGGGCTTAAATAAATATTATATGACCTAAATAAAAAAATGTCACTATGCAATAAAGACTCATTAGAAAACACATATTTACTAAATTCACATGGCTTTTTACCATTGGTGAATAGGAAAATAACTAGGACTGTTATTTTGATGCAAATGTTAAAAATGTCTAAATAAAGTAGAAGTACACACCATGCGCACCAACATGATCATGGAGCACAACTCCAATATGGATAAGAGAGATGAGTTACACAATATCTCCTTAAATAATAGGAAAACCTCCTCCAAATACCCTAATACATTCATACATCACAATTCTTTTGTCTCCCCGATAATGAATACATGATCTCTATATTTACCTATTCACACCTACACATGAGGCCCCTTTACTATTAAGAGGACCCTATTACCTATACATTTACACATTACATGTATATTTATCCCCATATATGCCACCCCTTGGGGCCATATCATATACAATTAACCCCACATATTCCTCCCTTTGGGTCATATCAACTATGCATCTAAAATCATAATTTCGACGTTGTACTCTAATTGACAAGAGTCAAGGATTTGAAAACATCAAATTTCCACAAAAGAATCCTCATAGAAAATTCCATATAACTCATCTCTTGATCTCTACTTTGAACATATGAACACCATTGCTATTACATATGTGATTTATTATCTTGATCTCCATTACGAATCTATTCACCATTGTTATTGAATACATGCCTTACTAACCCATTTCCAATATAATTCTTGAGAAAAAATGAACAAGGGACACAAGAAACTTAGTCTCTATCATTTCAACCAACAAATTGAAACAAATGCATAATTCCATTCAAATTTAATTCTAGAGGAGACATAGATATAAATGTAATTCTTTTCATTTGTAAATCAACCAATGTAATAATGTCATTACTAAATATTAAAACATAAATTATATAAAAAATAATATAACCAAATTAACATGATTCCCACTCATTCAAATCCTACTCTTACCAATAAACTAATTAAGGCCAAAATGATAAAGAAGGATCAAAACTGAGAATATATAGAAAGATGATTCTACAAAATGCCATGTCAAACTTAAATTAAATATGAGCTTTAAGACAAACATGGATTATTTTAGGGGCTAAATTTCTCTCATGGGATAATTTTCCAAGGTTTTTCCCAAAAAATGATTTTCTATTCTAAAAATGATTTGCCCAAATTCTATAGGATAAAATTATTTTACATTAAAAGTTGCCACAATTTTATAGAAACTATCACTAGTAAATTGGGCCACTTTTCTAACACTTTATCGACTCTTTTGCATCGCAAAAACATGGCACTTCCATGGAAAGAATGAACCTAGTTTTCGTCATTACAATTTTGATGCTCTTTCGATGAACACAAATTCATAGTTCATCCAATTATAGTTTCGACAAAACAATTAGTCAATCGTCTGGTGAAATATTCATCGGTATTGCGTCGGTCTTCAGATGACAAATTGAACCCATTTTTTTTTATCACTGGAGGGTTGGAAAAACGACAACTCAGGTTCCTTCATTGTTTCGACAGCTCAGTTGTCGCAAGAGAAAAAAAGGTTCATCGACATCTTCGTCGAAAGAGTAATGAATAAATCATGAATATTTGTCGAAGAGTTCGTTGAAAGAGAAACAACTACAACATAAGCATTTGTCGAAAGGTTAATTAATGGGGAAACCTCTAATCGATGAAGATTCAACTGCAAAGCAACAACCATTCGTTGAACGTGCAACGACTAAACCATTAACATTTGTCGACAGAGAAATGATGGTTCATCGAAATAGTCATCAGTCAAACAATGACTATACATGAACATTCATTGAAAGAGAAACAATAAAATCATGAACATTTGTCAATAGAGAACTACCTTTTTTTGAACTATTCATCAAAAGAACAACATCCCAATGTTGTTGTAAGACAAAATTTTCATCGAAAGAGCAAAGATATTGTCGTTGAAATGCCGATGAAAAATGTATAAAATTTAAAACAAATATACATATCAAAAATATGTTGACGTGATGACATGTCATAGATTAGGAGAGAAGAGAGAACGCACTCCATTGATTCACTGATGGCTTAGTGGTCTGACGACACATATGATCTTGGTCGTCGATCTTGAATCGACGAGAGCTAAGGATCTTCCTCCAAAAAACTCCAGAAATTGACTAAGGAATGATGACCTTTCCATGTGATATTCATTGGTTGTCCTGACAGATGCCCTACTAGAATGATGATGTGTCACTATATCGAGCTCAATTTGGGGAATATCGTTGGAGTCTATAACCCGATGGCCTAGTGATCTGTGGGTCGGTATTTATTCTAAGTTTTCAATATAGAGTTTAATTTGGGCCATCGTTATGGAGTTTAATATGGGACGTAGATCCTTCACAGAGCTCTGTTGGCATGATGATGAGTCACTGGATCAGGGCCAATCTGGAGAAGTATTTAAATCGGGGTCGGTGGCCTGATATAATACATACCATCGATATGAAACCAGTGATATCCATTGATTTGGATCGACCAAATGCAAAAATCGACTAAGTCATGGACAAAGTCATGCTGACATCACCCTATACACGTAGAAATCTCATACTAGTCCATGTTTATGCTAATGTGGAAGGGGATGACACGTGTCACCCGACTAAGATGTGTATTCAACGAACTCCAATTGTCCATGTGGAAACTATAGGTTGGATCTGATAGAGCTCATCTAGCACGCTGACGTATCTCGACATTAAGGGAAATGGGAGAACTTGCTCCATTGATGTGTCGATGTCCGAGATGATCCTTGTCGTCGTTCTCAAACTGACCAGATCTATTGATTTGGGTCCACAAAACTTTGGAAAATGGCTAAGGATTGTTTAATCTGGACCATTGACCTCACCCTATAAACTAATGAGAGACATCGATCTGGATCGATGAAAAACCCAAAAACCTTTAAGTTGTGACAATGTCATTTTGACATCAATTGGGTCTCACGGACACTTGGAAGATTTTTATTTTCCACGTTAATGGTGAGGTGGCAGGGGGTGACACATGTCACCCAACTTTGGGGTGCTAACCTGTGTCTCCACTGGGTTCCACCTATCCATGTGGAAGTCGATGGTTGGCTTGTTATATGGGCTATTGGAAAGCTGATGTGTCACTAGATTGAGAGAAATATTGAGAAGTGTTGAAATTGAATCTTGGTGGGTCGATGGTCCAACATGTTAATTCTCGTGCATGTAATGTGGTGTGATGAGATGCCAGCGATCGATATGATTTTAAGAAATCGTCGTATTGGTTGGGCTCTGCCTTCTTACTCGCGCCTGGGTTCGATGTTGCGGTCTGATGGAAAAACATGCGGCTAATCAACTGAAGCTCTTTTAGGGAGGGATGGGGCCATTTTGAATTCCGATAAGTGCCTGAGTATTTAAATTTTTCTGTATGCATGAAAGGGCATGGACTTCTTTCCATTTCTTCAATTTTACTAAAAGTAAGCTCACTCTTTATTGTTTAGATCCTATGGAAGCTTGACTTCTTCATTCAACTTGATAAATATTGACCTTATAGCCTTGGTGAACTTTCAAATCAGTGGCATGAACAAATATGGTACAAACAATTAGCATGACAAAATAAAAAAATATCATACTAAATTATGGATGACATAAATTAACTAAACCTGATTTATTTGAGTGCTTTCACAACGGAACATCTCTAATGACTTAAATACCTACAAACAAATTACCATGATTTCAATTATAAGAATATGGTCAACCATTATTCTATATATACTCTGATGCAAAAGAAATTTCTAGTTACCTCTATATTTATAACACAAATCCATCAGGTAGCTAGTGTGTTATTTCCTTCTACTACATCGTGTTGAGGTATGTAGATTTCTCCTCCAATACTTTCTCCCCACTTCTGCCCATTGACTATTTTCTTTGGGATGAGAAACTCGACACTCATTGCATCCATACCGTAGTTTATATATTCTTCTACGTCTCCATACCTGTGCCGATTTTTTGAGTGACATAGGTTATTCATTAAAGGTCAATGTTTAATTTGCAATAAAAGGGCATTAATAATTTTAGAGTTTTATGTAGGTAGTCTTGTTCCTAAGATGATTCCTGGAAAGGAAAATATGTCAAAGCATCCATAATTATTTACAATTATTTACAATTAGTTTGTACAACTAAATAACAATCAAGATGCATTTTATGACTAGTTTTTGGGTTTAAAAGTTCCATTATAACTGGTTCACTAGTTGAGACCCCCAAAAGCAACAAGAATTCAAAATCATTCAAGCTTAGCTGAGATATTACGTATCCCCGAAGGAAATTCAAAGAGATCTCCAAATTTAGACGATTTCATTTCATAGTCCCCATTTAAAGATGAAAGTATTGTACTCAAAGGAACTTTCTCAGCCTACCCTTATCAACAACCCCAACTTCACTAGTGGTGGAAACAAGGAAAGAACTCGTAGTGCTGCTACAAATAGTAAGTGTATATTTAAAGTTGTACATATAAAAGTTGAAAAAAATAAATGAAAATTTTCCTTGCATTAAAAAAGATATATTTACACCAGAGTCTCCATGGTTTGATTGCCTTGTTATCAAATAATTTTTTTCTTGCCTGATAGTTGCATGACAAAATTAAAAAATAACATACAAAATTATTGATAACATAAATTAAGTAAACCTGATTTATTTGAGTGTTTCACAATTGAACATATCTAATGGCTTAAATACTTGCAAACATATTACCATGAGTTAAATGTTAAGAATATGGTCAACCATTATGCTTTATATATTCTGATGCAAAAGAAATTTCTAGTTACCTCTATCTTTATAACACAATTCCATCAGGTATCAAGTCTATTCTTTCCTTATGCTACATTATGCTAAGGTATGTAGATTTCCCTCCAATAATTTATCCCCGCTACTCCTCACTGACTCTATTCTTTGCAACAAGAAAATCGACACTCATTGCATCCATACCATGCTTTATAGCTTCTTTTGCATCTCCATACCAATGCATAATTTGAGTGACATAGGTTATTCATAAAAGGTCAATGCTTAGTTTGCAACAAAAGGGAATTAATAATTTCCGCGTTTTATGCAAGTAGTGTTATTCTTGAGATGATTCTTGGAGTCAAGTAATCCACAATGATTTACAATTATTTTCAATTAGTCCATACAACTAAGAAAATAATCAAACTTAGTACAAAAAAATTAAAAATTGGAACTCACTTTTTTCCTACCATCCGATTTATCAATATTGATGTCAATTTTCATTGAATCAATCACTAACTTGATCGAGAATTCTACATCACCAAGTCCTCTAAATAGGCCTTTCTACATGTAGAGCATTGGAAAACATGAATGTTAAGGGAGAACATAAAATGCCACATTAGATTACATTCAATAATTTCTAAAAACAAAATCATTAAATGGTTAATAGGGATACCTTAATGAGCTCCTCTTGCTTTCAAGAATATTTTCTTCTCTACTAAACAGGGCCAACCACTTGAAGGTGGAAGTTCATTCTCCCCCCCTTGCATCAGTCTCAATTCCCCATACCCAATCATGCATATTAATTTAAACAAAAAGTGTCCAACTATTTACAATTATTTTGAATTTTTCTATAGCTAAAAAAAGAACTTATGTAACATTCCGCTCTTGCGAGCACACGATATTGACTTATTCCATTAGGACACTTGCGTGCAAGTGATCCGGTTATAGTATATGATTATCTGTTTTGCTTATGGATTTGTGATGATGTTGATGGATTATGATGTTATGTTATTTTTATATCTATGTATTGACATATGTTATTGAAAAGTTTCCCTTGAGTGTGTAGGACACTTGACAGATTGAGGATGTCGATGGCATCAATGGAACTCCTTGGATTCTAGATTTAGGGAGTGGATTGTATTGGTTTGAGTATTTCATTTATGCATATGTGACATATGATCGATTATATTATGATGTTGTCTATGGATCATTAACAATGCTTTGTGGATGGATGCAGGCTGACGATTGCTTGCTAATTTGACTCAAATAAGGAGTAAAGGGGTATGCACATAAACCAGTTATTGAGGGAGAGTTGTGGAAGCACCCCTGTCACAACCTACTAGTGCTCCATTCGTGGCCGAAATTGTAGGTTAACGATTACCTAGTTCAAGATATCCATCATGTCGTGAGGGCAGACTGAGACAGTCGCTCATGAAGATTCTAAACGGTTCACAATAAAACAATGTCCTTGTTCCTTAGAAGCCCTTAGTCTCTCACAAGGTTGCCTGAATGAAGTATTGACTCTAAGGGTTGGAAAAGTACCAAAACTATTCAAAGGCGAGTGACACCCTTGGAACACAGAGTGCATCTTGAAGGGCATGTCACAGATTAAAAATAAAAAGGAATGAGTCAAAGAATCTAGGTGGCCTAGAAAACTGTGAGAGAATGTTAAACCTGGTAAAATCTCAAGCACGAATGAATTAATTAATCGATTAATTAATTAAATAAATAAATGAATTTATTAATTGTATACCCCTAAACAAAAGTCTAAGCCTATTTGAATTTAAGCCTAAGTCTAAGTTAGTGAAAAGACTAAAAAATATTTTTTAAATTAAATGATGAGGGGAAGGAAATAAATCAATTTAAGAATCAATGAAAATAAAATAAATCTAAACAATGATTTAATACTCATTGTGCAAGTAATTACCAAATTAGAAATTAAAATAAGAAAGGAATAAAACATACAAGAATGTGTAAGCATAGAAAGGTATCTAGAGTCTAGTCTAACTAGAGAACATTCCTATTTTAAATCAACTCTGTTTTAGAAAGGCGTCAGTCATAAATGAGAAATAAAGGGAATAAAGACACAACTAAGAGTCATTTTAGGAGTACTTTTACGATGGGTTAGAGAAATTGACTTTTAATTAAATTAATTGTGGATTTACTTGTGAAACTAAGGTAACGGTGACAAATGTATGGGGGGAATAATTCTTAATTAAATTTAGAAAAAAAAAACAAATTAAATGTACAAATTGTAAGTTGTCACTAAGGAAATTCTATAAAACAAATGTTTGAGAGGAGGAGAAGAACACATTGGTTATGAGTAAGGTTATGCTGCAGAAATTCTGACTGGTTTTACTTAAGAGACAAAATTCATGGGGTTGTTGGTGTTGGCCTAGGTTATTCTCTGATGCACGAGTTCAAAATAGTGTTTAGTTTCTTCATTGTTGGACTAGAGTTTACCCAACGATTCTTCTTAGCTTCTTCCTGTAGCGGAATTACCCACGAAGTATTTTTTCTCCCACGAGTAAATTGTGCCCTTCCCGAAACATTTTCTTGAAGAGACTTCGCTTCCAACTTTGTTCTTCCAAAATTCCATTTCCTTTCAACGAACGGATGCGCCTTTTCCCAGCAAGCTTCCGGTAGCTCGGTTCTTCTGGTGATTGTCTTCTCCGACGAGTGATTGCACCATCCCTATGGCGTTTCCTGTAGCGATTCCTTCGTCTGGCGATTTCTTGACAACTACCCCTTCTTCAATTGACTGCCAACGACTTAGTGGGACTCGCCAATCCCTATTAATTGACAACGATTTTAAGAGAAACTAAATAGCTTATCCTTGAATCGCCGTTTTAAACCCTACTCACTTTTGCGATAGCTAGAATCCCAACGTAAGTACCCTCCCTTCCCTACCCAAACGTAGCTAGCAATGCAAAAATGAAACTCTCAACACATGCAAACCAAATGTGAAGGACAATTACAGGTTGTCGGTAGTGCAACCAACAAATGGTTGTGTGATGATTGTGTCGCATCCTACGACTAGTTGTGCTCTGCTAGTGGTTAAGAGTGTGACCTCCCTTAAAATCAGTGAAACTCTAGGGAATAATAGGGTGTCTCAGTAAGAAAGTATAAATGGGTTCTCCATCTTATTCCTAGGGTGGAAAATAAGGATATAACACTCATTTCTAAAAAAAAAATAGTTCTCTATATACTTAATATTCAATATTGGTTGGACATCAAAATATATGCTTCCAAATTGGTATAGGTGTTTTCCTTTAATAGGGAGCAGACCCAATTTCCTATGATTATGAATTTTTTTCAACTATAAAACTGAAAAACAATACCTATGATAAGGAATTTTATACATTGGTTCAAGCTCTCAAGTAATTTCATATGATCATTTGTTAGGGAAGGATATGAATTTGTAGATAGATCATAATCCATTGATATTTTTTAATTCTCAACCAAAAATATAGGATTAATGTCATTTAAAATGGGTTTTGTTTATCTAGAAATTCCCCCTCATCATTAAATACATCAAGGGCGCTCCAATCTAGTTTTTGATTTCATTAACTATCCATGAGTTCACTTGTTCAATATTCTACATGTCTCATTTTCTACATATGAAGACTAGAGACATATGCATGAAATTGATCCCTTCTTTGGATTTGTGGTGCATGCATTAAGAGAACCTGTAGAGATTAACCAATCACCACTATTAAAATACAATACTTGTTAATATGGTTGGACCTACAAGATATTTTATCTATATGTTCCAAGTAGTGAAGCTCATATTATGTTTCATTGAGAGGCCCCTTCTTTATCATATGGTGGACATTTTGGATCTTCTAAGATGCTAAAACATCTACAATATTATTTCTAAAGACAATGATGCACATAAAAGTAGAGGATTTCATTCGTCATTTCTCTCTATGTAGCCAAGTTAATCCCTCTAATAACAATTTGGACTCGTATCATCCATTTCCTATACCATTCAATGCTTGGGAAACAATCATTATGAATCTCACCAGTGGCTTCCCCACAACTTTCCATAAGCATGATTGTGTTTTGATGGTGGTGTGTTGTTTCTCAAAGATGACCCTTTTCATTTCTTGCACCAAGGCCACCACTACTACTCAAATTACATATTTATTCTTTTCTTAGGTCCATGTTTCCATGCACCATTCTTTCATATATGGATTCTCACTTTGTCAATCATTTTTGTCAATCATTTTTGGAAGGCATAGTGTGACATTTTTCACTACCAAATACAATTTTCAATATCTTTCCACCCCAAATAGATGGCCAAACATAGGTGGTCAACATCACTCTACTTCATATTATCTAGATTTACTATAAAAAGATCAATAATTGGGATACTTTTCTTTATGTTTCACAAAATTCCTACAATTGCATGATTCCCTCAACAACAAGTTATTCTTCCTTTCATGTCTTCTATGGATATCCATCAGTAGCACCTTATAAAATGTGAGTCCCATTTCTCACAAAAGTTACCTCTTACCAACAAAGAGATAAATATTAGGAACTCATGTATGTGTAGAGAGTGTCCAATATTTAATAATAGGTGAATCACTTAATATATAAATCCCAAGCATGCAATAAGGCACTCTAGTATGCCACAAGAGTCCTATCCCTTTTGGGTGGAAAGAATGTGTATATGGATATTAAGGATTTTTTTTAGGGAAATCAATACTATAAATTGAACCCAATTTGCTATGGTCCATATATGATCTGATATAAAATTGGTGACAATTCCTAGATGTCAAACTTGCCTACATAATCAGGCATACACAATGTAATAATTTTTAGTCACTTAAAGTTGTATGTGTCATCCCAATTAGAGAACGACATTTAGATCATGAATTTTCAACACAACAATTGAAATTTCTAACCATAATTATACGAATACATGTTCGTGGGAATTTCATCCCAAACCATCCACACCAAGACATCCACCAACTACTTTGTAGGATAGGAGGGACAACTCCCCACTCCAGATAAATGGATATCAACATACATTATTGCCAAAACATCCTAAATCTCCAATATAAAGTGGCGAAAATTTCTTCTAAAGAAGAATGAATTGATGTGTCCAAGAGGACCTTGGAGAAGGAGGTTGAGATAGTAAACCATCCAATTCCAAGTATAAATCCATTTTCAGTAGTACCTAATAAATTATGAAATAAATTTGGTGCCCTTGTTGATAGGGAAAAGATTGATCATTTGTATTTTCTATATAAGATTAACTTAATATGAAAAATGTACATATCTTCTTTTGTAAATATTCTCTTTTTTTCCATTTATGAATTTTAGTACATGTTTTCAACACACAAGCATATAATAAAACATGACCACAAAGGGGTTTTCTCAAATATAAATTGAATCAAAACATTGAAAAATTAGTCAAAGTTTCCAGTCAATGGAAACTCTAACTTCTTCTATCTTTGAATTCTTGGAACTTAAGCAAATTTTGTTATATTATTGAATGTATGTGATAAAACATGCCAATACCTTGATGGTGTGATGTTTGATATCGCAAGAGAAAGTTCAAGTATATGAAAGCACTATCACCTCACTCAAATCAAGATACAATGATTGGGCTTAAATAAATATTATATGACCTAAATAAAAAAATGTCACTATGCAATAAAGGCTCATTAGAAAACACATATTTACTAAATGCACATGGTATTTTACCATTGGTGATTGGGAAAATAACTAGGACTATTATTCTGATGCAAATGGTAAAAATGTCTAAATAAAGTAGAAGTACACACCATGTGCACCAACGTGATCATGGAGCACAACTCCAATATGGATAAGAGAGATGAGTTACACAATATCTCCTTAAATAATAGGAAAACCTCCTCCAAATACCCTAATACATTCATACATCACAATTCTTTTGTCTCCCCGATAATGAATACAAGATCTCTATATTTACCTATTCACACCTACACACGAGGCCCCTTTACTATTAGGAGGACCCTATTACCTATACATTTACACATTACATGTATATTTATCCCCATATATTCCACCCCTTGGGACCATATCATATACAATTAACCCCACATATTCCTCCCTTTGATTCATATCAGCTATGCATCCAAAACCATAATTTCCACACTGTACTCTAATTGACAAGAGTCAAGGATTTCAAAATATCAAATTTCCACAAAAGAATCCTCATAGAAAATTCCATATAACTATCTCTTGATATCTGCTCTGAACATATGAACACCATTGCTATTACATATGTGATTTATTATCTTGATCTCTATTATGAATTTATTCACCATTGTTATTGAATACATGCCTTACTGACCCATTTTCAATATAATTCTTGACAATAAATGAACAAGGGACACAAGAAACTTAGTCTCTATCATTTCAACCAACAAATTGAAACAAATGCATAATGCCATTCAAATTTAATTCTAGAGGAGACATAGATATAAATGTAATTCTTTTCATTTGTAAATCAACCAATGTAATAATGTCATTGCTAAATATTAAAACATAAATTATATAAAAAATAATATAACCATATTAACATGATTCCCACTCATTCAAATCCTACTCTTACCAATAAACTATTTAAGGCGAAAATGATAAAGAAGGATCAAAACTGAGAATATATAGAAAGATGATTCTACAAAATGCCATGTCAAACTTAAATTAAATATGAGCTTTAAGACAAACATGGATTATTTTAGGGGCTAAATTTATCTCATGGGATAATTTTCCAAGGTTTTTCCCAAAAAATGATTTTCTATTCTAAAAATGATTCGCCCAAATTCTATAGGATAAAATTATTTTACCTTAAAAGTTGCCAAAATTTTATACAAACTATCACTAGTAAATTGGGCCACTTTTCTAACACTTTATCGACTCTTTTGCATCGCAAAAACATATCACTTCCAAGGAAAGAATAAACTTAGTTTTCGTCGTTACAATTTTGATGCTCTTTCGGTGAACACAAATTCATAGTTCATCCGATTATAGTTTTGACAAAACAATCAGTCAATCGTTTCGTGAAATATTCATCGGTATTGCATCGGTCTTCAGTTGACAACTTGAACCCATTTTTTTATCATTGTAGGGTTGGAACAATGACGACTCAGGTTCCTTCATTGTTTCAACAACTCAATTGTCGCAATAGAAAAAAAGGTTCATCGACATCTTCGTCGAAAGAGAAATGAATAAATCATGAATATTTGTCGAAGATTTCGTTGAAAGAGAAACGACTACACCATAAGCATTTGTCGAAAGGTTAATTAAAGGAGAAGCCTCTAATCGATGAACATTCGACTACAAAGCAACGACCATTCGTTGAACGTGCAACGACTAAACCATTAACGTTCGTCGACAGAGAAATGATGGTTCATCGAAATAGTCATCGGTCAAACAATGACTATACATGAACATTCATCGAAAGAGAAACAATAAAATCACGAACATTCGTCAATAGAGAACTGCCTTTCTTTGAACTATTCATCGAAAGAACAACATCCCAACCTTGTTGTAAGACCAAATTTTCATCGAAAGACCAAAGACATTGTCGTTGGAATGCCGATGAAAAATGTATAAAATTTAAAACAAATATACATATGAAAAATATGTTGACGTGATGACATGTCGTAGATTAGGAGAGAAGAGAGGACGCACTCCACTGATGCGTATATGGCTCAGTGGTATGAAGACACATATGATCCTGGTCGTCGATATTGAATCGACGAGATCCGAGGATCTTGCTCCAAAAAACTCCAGAAATTGACTAAGGAATGATGACCTTTCCATGTGGTATTCATTGGTTGTCCTGACAGATGCCCTACTATCATGATGATGTGTCACTATATCAAGCTCAATTTGGGGAATATCGTTGGAGTCTATAACCCGATGGCCTAGTGATCTGGGGGTCGGTATTTAATCTAAGTTGTCGATATAAAGTTTAATCTGGGCCATCGATATGGAGTTTAATATGGGACGTAGATCCTTCACATAGCTCTGTTGGCATGATGATGTGTAACTGGATCATGGCCAATCTGGAGAAGTATTTAAATTGGGGTCCAGTGGCCTGATATAATACATACCATCGATATGAAACCAGTGAGATCCATTGATTTGGATCAACCAAATGCGAAAATCGACTAAGTCATGGACAAAGTCATGCTGACATCACCCTATACACGTAGAAATCTCATACTATTCCATGTTTATGCTAATGTGGAAGGGGATGACATGTGTCACCTGACTAAGATGTGTATTCAACAAACTCCAATTGTCCATGTGGAAACTATAGGTTGGATATAATAGAGCTATTCTAGCACACTGACGTATCTCGACATTAAGGGAAATGGGAGAACTTGCTCCATTGATGTGTCGATGGCCGAGATGATTCTTGTCGTCGTTCTCAAACCGACGAGATCTATTGATTTGGCTCCACAAAACTTTGGAAAATGGCTAAGGATTGTTTAATCTGGACCATTAACCTCACCCTATAAACTAATGAGAGACATCGATCTGGATCGATGAAAAACCCAAAAACCTTTAAGTTGTGACAATGTCATTTTGAAATTAATTGGGTCTCATGGACACATGGAAGATTTCTATTTTCCACGTTAATGTTGAGGTGGCAGGGGGTTACACATGTTACCCAACTTTGGGGTGCTAACCTGTGTCTTCAGTGGGTTCCACCTATCCATGTGGAAGTCGATGGTTGGCTTGTTAGATGGGCTATTGGAAAGATGATGTGTCACCAGATTGAGATAAATATGGAGAAGAGTTGCAATTGAATCTTGGTGGGTTGATGGTCCAACATGTTAATTCTCATGCATGTAATGTGGTGCGATGAGATGCCATCCATCGATATGATTTTAAGCAACCATCTTATTGGTCTGACTCTGTCTTCTTACTCGTGCCTGGGTTCGATGTTGCAGTATGATGGAAAAACATGTGGCTAATCAACTTAAGATATTTTAGGGAGGGATGGGGCCATTTTGAATTCCGATAATTGCTTCAGTATTTAAATTTTTCCGTATGCATGCAAGGGCATGGACTTCTTTCTGTTTCTTCAATTTTACTCAAAGTGAGCTCACTCTTGATTGTTTAGAACCTATGGAAGCTTGACTTATTCATTCAACTTGATAAATATCGGCCTTATAGCCTTGGTGAACCTTCAAATCAGTGGCATGAACAAATATGGTACAAACAATTAGCATGACAAAATAAAAAAATAATATACTAAATTATGGATGATGTAAATTACCTAAACTTGATTTATTTGAGTGCTTTCACAACTGAACATCTACAATGACTTAAATACCTACAAACAAATTACCATGATTTCAATTATAAGAATATGGTCAAACATTATTCTATATATACTCTGATGCAAAAGAAATTTCTAGTTACCTCTATATTTATAACACAAATCCATCAGGTAGCTAGTGTATTATTTCCTTCTACTACATGGTGTTGAGGTATGTAGATTTCTCGTCCAATACTTTCTCCCCACTTCTCCCCATTGACTATTTTCTTTGCGATGAGAAACTCGACACTCATTGCATCCATACTGTGCTTTATATCTTCTTCTACATCTCCATACCCGTGGCGATTTTTTGAGTGACATAGGTTATTCATAAAAGGTCAATGTTTAATTTGCAATAAAAGGGCATTAATAATTTTAGAGTTTTATGTAGGTATTCTTGTTCCTAAGATGATTCCTGGAAAGGAAAATATGTCAAGGCATCCATAAATATTTGCAATTATTTAAAATTAGTTTGTACAACTAAATAACAAACAAAATGCATTTTATGACTAGTTTTTGGGCTTACAAGTTCCAGTATAACTGGTTCAATAGTTGAGACCCCACAAAACAAGAAGAATTCAAAATCATTCAAGCTTAGCTGAAATATTACATATCCCCGAAGGAAATTCAATGAGATCTCCAAATTTAAACGATTTCATTTCATAGTCCCCATTTAAAGATGAAAGTACTGTACTCAAAGGAACTTTCTCAACCTACCCTTATCAACAACCCCAACTTCACTAGTGGTGGAAACAAGGAAAGAACTTGTAGTGCTGCTACAAATAGTAAGTGTATATTTAAAGTTGGAAATATAAAAGTTGAAAAAAATAAATTAAAATTTTCCTTGCATTAAAAAATATATATTCACACCAGATTCTCCATGGTTTGATTTCCTTGTTATCAAATAATTTTTTTCTTGCCTGATAGTTGCATGAAAATATTAAAAAATAACATAGTAAATTATTGATAACATAAATTAAGTAAACCTGATTTATTTGAGTGTTTCACAATTGAACGTCTCTAATGGCTTAAATACCTGCAAACATATTACCACGAGTTAAATGTTAAGAATATGGCCAACCATTATGCTTTGTATATTCTAATGCAAAAGAAATTTCTAATTACCTCTATCATTATAACACAATTCCATCAGGTATCAAGTGTATTCTTTCCTTATGCTACATTGTGCTAAGGTATGTAGATTTCCCTCCAATAATTTCTTCCCACTACTCCTCACTGACTCTATTCTTTGCAACAAGAAAATCGACACTCATTGCATCCATACCATGCTTTATAGCTTCTTTTGCATCTCCACACCAATGCATAATTTGAGTGACATAGGTTATTCATAAAAGGTCAATGCTGAGTTTGCAACAAAAGGGAATTAATAATTTTCTCGTTTTATGAAAGTAGTGTTATTCCTGAGATGATTCTTGGAGTCAAGGAAGACACAATGATTTACAATTATTTTCAATTATTCCATACAACTAAGAAAATAATGAAACTTAGTACAAAAAAATTTAAAATTGGAACTCACTTTTTTCCTGCCATCCGATTTATCAATATTGATGTCAATTTTCATTGGATCAATCACTAACTTGATCAAGAATTCTACATCACCAAGTCCTCTGAATAGGCCTTTCTACATGTAGAACATTGGAAAACATGAATGTTAAGGGAGAACATAAAATGACACATCAGATTACATTTAATAATCTCTAAAAGAAAAATCATTAAATGTTTAATAGGGATACCTTAATGAGCTCCTCTTATTTTCAAGAATATTTTGTTCTCTACTAAACCGGGCCAACCACTTGAAGGTGGAAGCTCATTCTCCCCCCCTTGCATCACTCTCAATTCCCCATACCCAATCATGCATATTAATTTAAACAAAAGGTGTCCAGCTATTTACAATTATTTTGAATTTTTCTACAGCTAAAAAAATAACTTATGTAACATCCCACTCTTGTGAGCACACAATATTGACTTATTCCATCAGGAGACTTGCATGCAAGCGATCCGGTTATAGTATATGATTATCTGTTTTGCTTATGGATTTGTGATGATGTTGATGGATTATGATGTTATGTTATTTTGATATCTATGTATTGACATATGTTATTGACAAGTTTCCCCTGAGTGTGTAGGACACTTGACAGATTGAGGATGTCGATGGCATCAATGGAACTCCTTGGATTCTAGATTGAGTTAGGGAGTGGATTGTATTCGTTTGAGTATTTCATTTATGCATATGTGACATATGATCGATTATATTATGGTGCTTTTTACGGATCATTAACAATGTTTTGTGGATGGATGCAGGCTGACGATTGCTTGTTAAAATGACTCAAATAAGGAGTAAAGGGGCTATGGACATAAACTAGTTATTGAGGGAGAGTTGTGGAAGCACCCCTGTCACAGCCTACTAGTGCTCCCTTCGTGGCTGAAATTGTAGGTTAACGATTACCTAGTTCAAGATATCCACGATGTCGTGAGAGAAGACTGAGACAGTCGCTCATGAAGATTTTAAAGGGTTCACAATAAGGTAAGGTTCTTATTCCTTAGAAGCCCTTAGTCTCTCACAAGGTCCCCTGAATGAAGTATTGACTCCAAGGGTTGGAAAAATACCAAAACTATTCAAAGGAGAGTGACACCTTTGGAACACAGAGTGATTCTTGAAGGGCACGTCACAGATTAAAAATAAAAAGGAATGAGTCAAAGAATCTAGGTGGCCTAGAAAACTGTGAGCGAATGTTAAACCTGGTAAAATCTCGAGCACGACTGAATTAATTAATCGATTAAATAAATAAATGAATTTATTAATTGTATACCCCTAAACAAAAGTCTAAGCCTATTTGAATTTAAGCCTAAGTCTAAGTTAGTAGACTAAAAAATAATGTTTAAATTAAATAATGAGGGGAAAGAAATAAATCAATTTAAGAATCAATGAAAATAAAATAAATCTAAACAATGATTTAATACTCATTGTTCAAGTAATTACCAAAATAGAAATTAAAATAAGAAAGGAATAAAACATACAAGAATGTGTAAGCATAGAAAGGTATTTAAAGTCTAGTCTAACTAGAGAACATTCATATTTTAAATCAACTCTGTTTTAGAAAGGCGTTAGTCATAAATGGGAAATAAAGGGAATAAACGGACAACTAGGAGTCATTTTAGCAGCACTTTGGGTTAGAGAATTTGACTTTTAATTCAATTAATTGTGGATTTACTTGTGAAACTAAGGGAACGGTGACAAATGTATGGGGGGAATAATTCCTAATTAAATTTAGAAAAAAAAATAAAATTAAATGTACAAATTGTAAGTTGTCACTAAGGAAATTTATAAAACAAATGGTTGAGAGGAGGAGAAGAACACATTGGTTATGAGTAAGGTTATGCTACAGAAATTTTGACTGGTTTTTCTTGTGAGAGTTGGGATACCCAACTCGAGAAAGAGTGGCCGCTGTACCTTGTGAGGTGAGGATTGTTGGTTGTGTTTGCATGGCCCTTTTGCGGCTCAAGGGGCTAAGTAGGAAGAAGAGTACCCCTAGCATTGGTTGGGAGGTACCCGTGACGTCTCTACAGTTAGCAAGAGGTAGGAAGGAGTGCCATCCGAAGGACATCTTCAATTTCTTCAGGACCACCATCTTCGGTTACGGTAAAGTATTTAAAATTGTATTTTCATGGGAATTTTTAAATTGTAGCATAAGTTTTTCCATTTACGTAACTGCGTTGAAATATAAGATAGAAATCTAATTGCAAGTTCTCTCTAATGGTTGAGTAATACCGAAGGTGAATTTCTAGCATTTTTGTAAAATAAATTTTTCCATTAATGTATTGAATCTCCTTATTCGTTGCCTTTATTTTGCGATGCATTGGCCTTCTTGACTGTTGCGTGGGCCTGCTTAGTAACTTGCATCCTCCTTTTTCTATCCTCTCCGGGGATGAAAGGTTGTTGTGATATGCCATTAATTTTAAATCATGTTTTAATTTTTAAGCGTCGTCTTGTATAAAATTTTTCATTTCCTCATAAGGAGTATGAGATCTAAGGCTTATGTGGGAGTTTACTCTATGTAACTGAGTTTTCATTTTTGACAGATATTTTCTGCTTTGGTATACTCAGAGTGCATTTTCATCTAGGTCAGTGCTTGAGCTTGCATAACGTAAATTTTTAACCCCCTCTCCCCCTTGGTTGAATCTGCTTCCCAGAACAAAGCATAATATCTCATTTCTTAGAGCGTTTAGAAATTTTATGGTAGGAGTTAGCGCGAGGACTTTCTTCTTGATACTTGAAATCGCTTGACTGGTGTATGTCTGTCTAGTTTATTTCCCGATCGAGATTTCACTCCCGGAATGCAAAATAACCCTCAGACCCGAATCTCTCCCTTCTGAGTAAACGTCTCATGTCCCGAATCAGATTCGACTGGGTTGAGAAGAATCTCCTACCAAACGAGATGCTCAGATCCGATTCTTTCTTAGAAAGTCAGGGTTCGAATGTTCCCTTATAAATTCGCGAATTTAAGAGACAAAATTCATGGGGTTGTTGGTGTTGGCCTAGGATATTCTCTGATGCACGAGTTCAAACTAGTGTTTAGTTTCTTCATTGTTGGACTAGAGTTTACCCAACGATTCTTCTTAGCTTCTTCCTGTAGCGGAATTACCCACGAAGTATTTTTTCTCCCACGAGTAAATTGTGCCCTTCCCGAAACATTTTCTTGAAGAGACTTCGCTTCCAACTTTGTTCTTCCAAAACTCCATTTCCTTTCAACGAACGGATGCGCCTTTTCCCAGCAAGCTTCCGGTAGCTCGGTTCTTCTGGTGATTGTCTTCTCCAACGAGTGATTGCACCATCCTTATGGCGTTTCCTGTAGCGATTCCTTCGTCCGTCGATTTCTTGACACCTACCCCTTCTTCAATTGACTGCCAACGACTTAGTGGGACTCGCCAATCCCTATTAATTGACAACGATTTTAAGAGAAACTAAATAGCTTATCCTTGAATCGCCTTTTTAAACCCTACTCACTTTTGCTATAGCTAGAAGCCCAACGTAAGTACCCTTCCCTACCGAAACGTAGCTGAGTTAATTGTTGAACATGTCCACTTTTGGGATGGAATCGATTCTTATCTTTACCCATAGTTACATGAGTTGGCTTATAAGGTCTTGAACCTAAGGCTCGGCCTGTAATCCTCAATAAAGGAAGGGGCTTGATTCTTTGTAGCTTGATAGATTTTCCTTTGCTCCTTATCAAGTAGGTGCAGAGAACTTGAATTCCGTGAACACTAATGAGCACGATGAGATCTCCTTTAGTGTGGAAATTTTTAGCTAGCCCTTGGAGTCCATATACATGGTTGAGTTAAGTTGAGTTGACCTTACTCCCTCTAAGGTAGTTGTAAATTTACTTGGGTTCTTATTTTATGGTAGGGCCCTTACTTAATTTCCTAAACTGAAATTCTTAAGCCAGCATGAGTTTTATTTGTGTTTTAAATTTAAACTTGATCCTTTAAAATTAAATCCTATAGAAGGAAACGTAAACTAGTTAGGGAGTTAACTTACGATGGCTCTTTGTGTTGATCTTGTATTTTGGATATATATAAGTGGGAATGTTCTATAATAATTATTTATTATGTGCGTACTCATTATGGTATCAGAGTAGGTCCAACCCTGCGAGAGTGGATCATCATGCCTTCCACTGTATTAAACACTTAATTAATGACTTATCACTAATAAAAATTGAAATTGTCCATATTGGTAATCCTGGTTAGAGGACGCCATGGAGGTAGACGACGTGGTGCTAGGGGTAGAGGTGAAACGCCTCTAGTAGCATCTAAGCCAAAGGGATCTAAACCCCAAGGAGAAGAACAAGTCATTGGTTAGGGGTTGATTGTTGAAGATGGATGTGGTTGGTTGATGAGGTCCTTTCAGAGGATGTTAGAGGCCTTGATTAACTGACTAGAGAGAGATGAGTCTACGATGTTGGTACCCAATGAGGGACCACAACGTGCTTCAGCTGGAAGTGGTAGCATTCACCAAGAAATCAAGAATGTTAATTTTCCCGAGTTCATGGGTTCCACGAACGGCTTAGCCGCCAAGGCATGGTTGGAGAACATAGCAATGTTCTTTGCACTTCGTGACTACACCTCCAACATGAAATTACGCATGACAGTATTTCAACTGAAGGGGAGCGCTCTTCTATGGTGGAAGACGCTCCTACCTCAACTAAACATGGTCGTTGAAGACGTGTCATGGGAACTGATCGAGGAACAATTTCGGGAGAGGTATTATCTGAGGAATTCATCGAGTGCAAGCTCAATGAGTTCAATTCCTTCTGACAGGGTGGTCATGCGATGCTGGAGTACAAGGATCGATTATGGAGCTACTTTGATATACCCCACATATGAACACAGAGAATCTAAAGGTCAACAAGTTGAGTTTATCCTCAACCCCAACCTTCATGCGAAGGTGAGGATCCTATGGACTCAACCGTTGTGCAATGCAGTCCAGAAGGACCTCATAGCTGAGGAAGAGCTGACCAATAGGGTTTAGGGAAGGACTCATGCAAAGCCGACGGGACAAATGAAATTCACATCACAACAACGTCGCCCACAACAACAATGGCTTAGGCCTGTTCAACAGAACAAACTAGGATCTTAGTTTGGTAGGCCAACAAATTCTACTTTGGGGCCAAGAGTATTAGATTGAAGATCGGGTGTTGAACATGTGGAGAGCCGCATGACCAAAAAGAATGTCCAGTGAAAAGGCCAGAGCGGTCGGATCAAGAGGACACACTACAGTGATAGATTTGGGCAAGGCCCACAGGATTCATGCTGCGGGGAACAACCACAAGGAAGAGCACCAATCCATTGTGCTCGAGACGTTAGTATAATTGTCAATCAAACTTTTAGTATTTTGATGGATCTCGGTGCTACCGAGAGGTTTATTTTTGGTGCATCGATGAAAAGATTTACAGTAAAGGCAGTTAATCAGGACAAGTTTAGATATGTATAAATGGTTTTGGATGCTAGAAATAAGGTTGAAGAAAAGGTTATGAATGTCGCAGTAACCTAGGAGATTTTGTGACAAATTCTGACCTGTATGTCACGATCTTAGGATCTTACGATGTGGTGATCGACATGAACTGGTTAAAATTGCATGATGCAATACTCAACTATAAGATGAAATAGTTGAGTTTGACAGATGATGAGGAACAGAGATGAGTAATTGAAGGAAGAAACTAGGGTGTTTTCTTAAGGTTCATTTCTTCCCTACATATACGAAAGAGCATGCGTAAAGGATGCAAGCTATATGCAACCTTAGCATTGAGCAACAAGGGCATGCGGAAGGACTAGAAAACCTTCCTGTGGTACAATAGTTGTTGATGTATTTCTAGAAGAGTTACTAGGCTTGCCACCTAGAAGATAGATTGGAGTTTACGACCAACTCAAAACTTGGAACTGAACCGATAGCAAGAACGCCTTATCGGATGCCAACGCCTGAGTTATAGAAGTTGAAAATGCAACTAAAGGAGTTGTTGGGATTGGGACTTATACATCCAGGTGTGTCACCTTGGGGTGTGCCTGTTATTTTTCATAAGAAAGAAGGATGGGTCATGGAGACTCTGTATCGATTACCATCAATTGAACAAGGAAACAATCAAGAAACAATATCCATTGCCAAGAATAGATGATTTGTTTGACCAAATGAAGGGTGCAACGGTGTTTCCAAAGATCAACTTGAGATCAGGATACAACCAGCTATAGATCAAGAGGAAGAAATTCCTAAGACCGTATTCAGGATGAGGTTCAGACACTACGAGTTTACTATTTTACCGTTTGGACTTAAAATTCCCTATGGTATTCATGTGCTTGATGAATGGGGTGTTCCATGAATAATTGGACAAGTTTGTTCAAGTATTCATTACGGACATACTGACATATCCATGGACGACGGAGGAACTTGGTGAACGTTTGCGCTTAGTATTGCAATGTTTACGGGAACACAAATTACAGGAAACTGTTGAAATTCTCTCGAGGATTCATTTCTTGGGGCATGTTATATTTGGAAAAGACATTGTTGTGGATCCAACGAAGGTAGAGGCTATTATGGAATGGCCTACACCACCGAACGAAACAGGAGTATGCAACTTTTAGGTTTAGCAGGATATTATCGATGGTTCATCGAAGGTTTTTTGAAGATACGAAATCTGATCACGGAATTGGAGAAGAAAAAAAAGAAATTTGTATGGACCAAGAAATGCGTAGAAGAATTTTGAAGGATCAAGGAGCTATTTACGATAGAGTCGATACTAAAATTCCCCGACATGGCCGAGGAATTCTTGGTATGCATAGACACATCCAAAGAAGGCTTAGGCAGAGTCTTGATGCAAGACGGTCGAGTGAGCGCTTCCATCTCAACGAAATTAAGGAGGCATGAAGAGAACTACACGACGCATGATTTGGAGTTATTGTCCATTGTGTATTCCCTGAGAGTGCAAAGACACTACCTGATTGTATGGAAATTCGAACTAAAAACTGACCACTGTGGTTTTCAAAACTTTTTAAGAAAAGTGACTTGAACGCGCGACAAAGGCATTGGTCAGAATTTCTTAGCGAATATCAATTGAGATTACTTACATAAAAACAACGTTGAACAGAGTGAGAGATGCATTGCATCGAAGACCACACATATTTTCAGTGATACCTCTTCAAATGAATCTTTGAGAAGGGATTCTAACTATCTTTCAATGATAACTAGTATAAGAAAGTAAAGGAAATTTTCAGACAAGACACCATGATGGTACCAAGTTTGAAGGATATACAGTGGATAACAATGGATTGATGAGGTATAATAGCTGGATTTAGGTACCACCTGATGAGAATTTGAGAAATTAATCTTAAGCGAGACTCATAGAGAAATATACTTGACTCATCCAGGAGTCACAAAGATGAGGGAAGACCTTAATCCCTTATTCTTCTGGAAGGGATGAAGGAGAACATAGTTAGCAATGTGGCGAGATGTCTAGAATATCAACAAGTGAAAGCTGAACATAGACATTCGACAAGATTACTATTTCCACACGCTATTCCAGAATCAAAATGGGAGGTCTTTTTGATGGACTTTATTGCTATATTGCCACTAACGGTAAGGAGGCACGATTCGATTTTCATGGTAGTTGACACTCTGATGAAGAGTGCACATTTTATTCTTATGTGCATGATGCATCAGGTGCCAGATATAGCTAGAGTTTATAACATCGAGATTGTGAGACTTCCTGGCATACCAGAAAGAATCATATCCGATAGGGGATCGATGTTTACAGGAGGATTTTGGACTAGTTCCCAAGAGGCCTTGGGAGCACAACTAAAATTTAGTACAACAAATCACCCTAAGATAGATGGGCTAACCGAAGGAACAAACCAAATTTTGGAAGATATGTTGTGTATGTATTTGTTGGACCAACATAAACATTGGGAAGAGTTCTTGTCACTGGTAGAGTTTGTGTACAACCACAGCCATCAAGGTACCATTAAGATGGCATCATTGAGTTTCTCTACGGGTGACCGTGTCAGACGCCATTGAGATGGGATCGACTTGAGGATAGGGTTCTGGTAGAACAAGAAGTGATCCAAGAAATGGAAGAGAAATTACAAATAATAAGACAAAGGATTAAATAAATGCAAGATTGACATAATAGGTATGTTGATGCGCATTGCATTGAATGCAACTATGAAGTTGGCGACATAATTTTATTACGGGTGAAACCTCACAAGCATTCGATTAAATTTAGAAGGGGTGCTAAACTCTCTCCTAGGTTTGTAGGGCCTTTAGAAGTTGTGAAAGGGAAGGGACCCATGGCCTATCGACTAGCCATGCCCCATTCTTTGAGGCGTTTCCAAATCTTTTTCATGTATATGTTGGATACATTATGTTAGTGATCTTACACATGAGATTGACATGAGTTCCTTGCGGTGTCAGATGAGGGTGCACTCATGAAAAATCCAATCCGCATTCTGAACCATCGCATTCGACAGCTATGGCGTCGAACAATCGATCAGGTCAAGGTCTAGTAGGACAATTATAGTCCACACTCGTCTACCAGGGGGGACGCATATGATATGCATCAATTTTTTTTTTTTGATAGTTTAGACATATCGATCTTGTCGGATGCTTTATATACTTCATTTTATATGATGTACAACTTCGGGACGAATTTTAAAACAAGAGGGGGTGTATGTAACATCCCTCTCTTATCAGCACACAATATTGACTTATTCCTTGAGGACACTTGCGTGAAAATGATCCGGTTATAATATATGGTTATCTATTTCTCTTATGGATTTGTGATGATGTTGATGGATTATGATGTTATGTTATTTTGATATCTATGTATTGACAGATGTTATTGATGAGTTTCCCCTGAGTGTGTAGGACATTTGATAGATTAAGGATGTCGATGGCATCAATGAACCTCCTTGGATTCCAGATTGAGTCAAGGAGTGGATTGTATTGGTTTGAGTATTTCATTTATGCATATGTGACATATGATCGATTATATTATGATGTTGTTTATGGATTATTAAAAATGTTTTGTGGATGGATGAAGGCTGACAATTTATTGTTAATATGACTCACATAAGGAGTAAAGGGGCCATGCACATAGACCCGCTATTGAGGGAGAGGTGTGGCAACAACCCTGTCACATCCTACTAGCACTCCCATAGTGGCTTGAATTGTGTGTTAAGGATTACCTAGTTCGATATATCCATGATGCCATGAGGGAATACTGGGGCACTCACTCACAAAGATTATAAAGGGTGCGCAATAAGGTAGGGTCCTTATTCCTCTGAATCCATTAGTCTCTCAGAAGGTTTCCTGAATGGAGTATTCACTCCAAGTATTGGACAACTACCAAAACCATTCAAAGATGAGTGACACCCTTGGAGCACATAGTGCGTCTTGAAGGGAGCGTCACAGATTAAAAAGAAATGAATGAGTCAAAGAATCTAGGTGGCCTAGAAAACTATGAGCGAATGCTAAACATGGTAAAATATCGAGCACAACTGAATTAATTAATTGATTAAATAATTAATAAAAAAGTTGAATTTATTAGTTGTATACCCCCAAACAAAAGTCTAAGCCTATTTGAATTTATTCCTAAGTCTAAGTTAGTGAGAAGACTAAAAAATAATTTTAAATTAAATAATGTGGGGAAGGAAATAAATCAATTTAAGAATCAATGAAAATAAAATAAATGTAAAGAGTGATTTAATACTCATTTTGCAAGTAATAACCAGGTTAGAAATTAAAATAAAAAAGGAATAAAGAATACAAGAATGTGTAAGCATAGAAAGGTGTCTAGAGTCTAGTCTAACTAGAGAACATTCATATTTTAACTCAATTCCCTTTTAGGCACGCGTCAGTCATAAACGAAAAATAAAGGGAATAAACAGACAAGTAAATGTACAAATGACAAGTTGTCACTAAGAAAATTATATAAAACAAATGGATGAGAGGAGGAAAAGAACACACTGGTCATGAGTAAGGTTATGCTACATAAATTATGAATGTTTTTACTTGTGAGAGTTGGGATACCCAAATCGAGAGAGATAGTGGTGGCTCTACCTTGCAAAGTGAGTTGGGAGCTAGAGGATTGTTGGTTGTGTCTGTGTGTGGCCCCTTTTTGGCTCGAGGGGATAAGGGGGAAAAAGAATACCCCTAGCATTGGATATGAGGTACATAGCTACGGTTAGCAAGAACGAGGTCAGAAGGAGGGCCATCGGAAGGCCATCTTCGATTTCTTCAATCCTACCATCTTCGGTTATAGTAAATTATTTAAAATTGTATTTGCAACGGGATTTTTAAATTGTAGCATCGAGTGTTTCCATTTACATAAATGCGTTGAAATGCAAATGCAAGATAGAAATATAATTGGAAGTTCTCTCTGATGGTTGAGTAATATCGAAAGTGAATTTCTAGCATTGTTGTAAATTGAATTTTTCCATTAATGTATTGAGTCTCCTTATTCGTTGCCTTTCTTTCGCGATCCATTGGCCTTATTGACTGCTGCCTAAGCCTTCTTTTAAAATTACTTCCTCCTTTTTCTATTTTCGCCCGGGATGAAAGGTTGTTGTGATATGTCGTGGATTTTAAATCATGTTTTAAGTTTTAACCGTCGTCTTGTATAAATTGGTCATTTCCTCATAAGGAATATGAGACCTAAGGCGTATGTGGGTGTTTCCTCTATGTAACTAAGTTTTCATTGTTGATGGATATTTTCTTCTTCAGTATACTCAGAGTGCATTTCCATCTAGGTCCCTTCTTGAGCTGGTAGAGCGTAATTTTTTAACCACCTCCTCCCCCTGGTTGAATCTACTTCCTAGAACAAAGAATAACATCTCATTTCCCTGAGCGTTTAGAAATTTTATGGTAGGAGTTAGCGCGAGAAATCTATTCTTGATACCTGAAATCGCTTGACTGGTGTATGACTGTCTAGTTTATTTACTGATCGATATTTCACTCCCAGAATGAAAAACAACCCTCAGACCCGAATTTCTCCTTTCTGAGTAAACATCTCATGTCCCGAATCAGATCCGAATGTCTCTTGCAATATTCCGGTAGGCCGGTTCTTCTGGTGATTGTCTTCTGCAACGAGTGATTACGCCATCCCTATGGCGTTTCCTATAGCGATTCCTTCACCCAACTGTATATGGACACCTACCCCTTCTTCAATTGACTGTCAGCGACTTGGTGGCACTCGGTAGTCCCTATTAATTGACAGTGATTTTAAGGGAATCTAAATATCTTATCCTTGAATCACCTTTTTAAACCCTACTCACTTTTGCGATAGCTGTAAGACTAATGTAAGGACCATCCCCTACCCAAACGTATCTGAGCAAATTGTTGAACATGTCCACTTGTGGGATGAAATCGATTCTTATCCTTACCCAGAGTTACGTTAGTTGGCTTATAAGGTCTTGAACCTAAGGCTCAATGTGTAATCCTAAATAAAGGAAGGTGGCTTGATTCTTTGTAGATTGATAGATTTTCCTTAGCTCCTTATCAAGTAGGTGCAGAGAACTTGAAGTCTGTGAACAATATTGAGTACGATGAGATCTCCTTTAGTGTTGAAATTTTTATCTATCCCTTGGAGTCCTTGTACATGGTTGAGTTGACCTTACTCCCTCTAAGGTAGTTGTAAATTTACCTGGGTTCTTATTTTATGGTAGCGCCCTTCCTTAATTTCCTAAACTAAAATTCTTAAGTCAACATGAGTTTTATTTGTGGTTTAAATTTAAACTTGATCATTTAAAATTAAATCCTATAGAGGGAAACGTAAGCTAGTTAGGGAGTTAACTTACAATGGCTCTTTATGTTGATATATTATTTTGGATGGATAGATGTGGTCATGTCCTATAATAATTATTTATTATACGCGTCCTCATTATGGTACTGGTGGTGGTTGTAATCAAAATGTGGTTTTATTGACTGCTTCTCTTGAGTTGATCTCATTTCTTATAGTTTCTTATTGAGTATGTAAGTAATATGCAATCCTTATAGTTCTTTTTGCGATTTATTTTTACTTTAAAAATGATATGCAAGGTTTCATAAACTCTTACTATGTCGTTAAGAGATACTTATTTATATTAGTGTATAGTTGAGCTATAGGAGGACTGGTGGGGCTTGGAACCCTTGAAATTAATGTTAATATATGTGATTGGATTTCTCATGCGCTTTGAATTGAGCTTGCACTTTTATAATAAATTTGATTACTCATGTGCCATTATAATAATTATGACTTATGATTGACTAAGTAATTGTTTTCTCTTGCGTCCTATAAAATAAGGTAGATTCGTTTTTTGCCTTGAATGATATTGAAATTTGATTGATTGAGTATTTATATTTCCTTGCGCCACATAATCATGTTGATGTGTAATGATTTAGTAATTGGATTTATTGCACCATGGAAACAGTCAAGAAGGGAAATGGATCACAAAAGAAAGGAAATGAATAAGGAGACTCAATACATTAATGGAAAAATTTAATTTACAACAATGCTATAAATTCACCTTTTGTATTACTCAACCATCAGAGAGAACTTGCAATTTTATTTCTATCTTAAATTTCAATGCAGTTACGTAAATGAAAAACTCGATGCTACAATTTAAAAATCCCCATGCAAATACAATTTTAAATAATTTATCGTAACCGAAGATGGCGGTCCTGAAGAAATCGAAGATGTCCTTCCGATGGTGCTCCTTTCGACCTCCCACTTGGTAAATGTAGATATGTCACCGATACCTCCCAACCAACGCTAGGGGTATTCTTCTTCCACCTTGTCCCCCCAAGACGTAAAGGGGCTTCACACACACACAACAAACAATCCTATAGCTCCCAGCTCACCTCGCAAGGTAGAGCCGCCACTCTCTTTGTCGAGTTGGGTATCCCAACTCAGAGAAGTAAAACCAGTAAGAATTTCTATAGCATAACCTTACTCATAACCAGCGTGTTCTTTTCCTCCTCTCATCCATTTGTTTTATATAATTTCCTTAGTGACAACTGGGCAATTGCACATTTTTTTTTTTTTGATTTAATTAGGAATTATTGCCCCCATACATTTGTCACACATTCCCTTAGTTGCATAGGTAAATCCACAGTTAATTTAATTGAAAGTCAATTTCCCTCACCCATCATAAAAGCGCTCCTAAAATCACTCCTAGTTGTCCCCTTATTCCCTTTATTTCCCATTTATGAATGATGCCTTTCCAAAACGGAGTTGATTTAAAATATGAATGTTCTCTAGTTAGACTAGACTCTAGATACCCTTATATGCTTTCACATTCTTGTATGCTTTATTCCTTTCTTATTTTAATTTCTAATTTGGTAATTACTTGCACAATGAGTATTAAATCACTCTTTAGATTTATTTTCTTTTCATTGATTCTTAAATTGATTTATTTCCTTCCCATCATTATTTAATTTAAAAATCAGTTTTTAGTATTCTCACTAACTTAGACTTAGGATTAAATTCAAATAGGCTTAGACTTTCGTTTGGGGATATACAATTAATATATTCATTTTTTTAATTAATTGATTAATCAATTAATTAATTCAATCATTCTCGAGATTTTACCACATTTAAAACTCACTCACGTTTTTCTAGGCTACCTAGATTCTTTGACTCTTTTTTTTTTAAATCCTCGACGTGCCCTTCAAGACACACTCTGTGCTCCAAGGGTGCCACTCGCCTATGACTGGTTTTGGTAGTTGTACAACCCTTGGAGTCAATACTCCATTCAAGAGACCTTTTGAGAGACTAAGGGCTTGTAAGGAATAAGGACCCTGCCTTATTGCACACCCCTTAGAATATTCATGAGCAATTGTCTTAGTCTGCCCTCACGACATTGTGGATCTCTTGAACTAGGTAATCATTAACCTACAATTCAATCCACAATGAGAGCGCTAGTAGGATATGACAATGATGCTACCACACCTCTTGCTCAATAACTGGTCTACGTGCATGGCCCCTTTACTCCTTATGTGAGTCAAATTAGCAATTAATCGTCAGCCTGCATCCATCCACAAAACACTGTTAATGATCCATAAACAACATCATAATATAACCAATCATATGTCACATATGCATAAATGAAATACTCAAACCAATACAATCAACTCCATGACTCAATCTGAAATCCAAGGAGTTCCATTGATTCCATCGATATCCTCAATCTGTCAAGTGTCTTGCACAATCAAGGGAAACTGATCAATAACATTTGTCAATACATAGATATCAAAATAAAATAACATCATAATCCATCAACATCATCACAAATCCATAAGAGAAACATATAACAATATATTATAACTGGATCACTTGCACGCAAGTGTCCTCAAGGAATAAGTCAATATCTTGTTCTCACAAGAGAAGGATTTTACAAGGGAGAACATAAAATGCCACATCATATTACATTCAATAATCTCTAAAAACAAAATCATTAAATGGTTAATAGGGATACCTTAATGAGCTCCTCTTGGTTTCAAGAATAATTTGTTCTCTATTAAATAGGGCCAACCACTTGAAGGTGGAAGCTCATCT
>JZKD02S1627635.1:92304-108502 GCA_000966675.3 Picea glauca | reverse complement strand
TAAACAAAGAACTTATGTAGTGCCCTAGAATTTCTACTTAACTATCAATGAATATTCATCAGTTTATAAAATGATTGTTTTCACTCTCTTAATTGATTGAAATTTATCAATATGATAGAGAGTTGAAAAAGAAAAACAACAATCAAAAGAAAAATAATTTATTCGAATTGAACAAATATTACTTATACTTCAATGGAAGAAGTTATGCTAATGTAATACCTTTCAGGATTTTCATTTGTTTCCCTAAAGGAAATGACAATGGATATTTTGGAATATCTATATAGACAAAGACATGCTCATTGAAAAGTCATGAAAAATAGAACCTATAATTTACACTCATCATTTATTTCACTTAAAGGCCAGGATTTCGCTGCTTGTAAGTAATGCATGATGTTGGTAAACTATTATATATGGGTATTCCTATATAAATTTGAAAAGAAAAAAATACCTTTCATTAAAAAAAAAATTAAGGCCCCCCTAGGACATTCCAGCGTCCCCTTCAAGAGGATATGCCCCAGGACACCTCTTTCCACTGTGAAAACCCTAAGAAAATTTAGTACATAATGGTGATATTGCGGTGGTAGTGTCGATGCCTTGAAAAATTATTGGAAATCAACATGGTGAAACTTCCTGATCAAGGCCCCAATTAAGCCTATACTCATTTGGTATGGCAATTATCATCGATATGTGGGCTCAGTTTCATTTGAGTGGGCTCAGTTGCAGTTGTATGATTTGAGTGTTCTTTTCATTTATAGAACCATAGAGAAATTGTTGAACTCGACTAATCTCAGCTCTCAGTTGTTCTTCCAAGATTTTCATATGTTCAAAGTGTGTTTTTTATGCCTATGAAATTTGGAGTTCCACCTAATTTTCAATGAGTGTTTCTTTCTATTTCAATTTGTCGTCAAGATGAATTATTTCATCATTTTTCTTCTTAATGATTTTTGTTAAATTATTTACTGACCAAATTTTGTATGATGCAAAAGATCCCATGGAATCTACCAATTCTCCCACAAATTGTTGATCATGTTATCTAGAACCATCATAAATTATTCTTTGTTTTGTTGGTGGTTCATTCACCTGACCAATTTTCTTCTTTTGAATCCTAACTTTTATAATTTCTCTCTTCTTCTTACTAAAGAAGAAGTTCGTAGGAGGATCTTTCTCCTCCTCGAACGATATCAATGAATAAACATATAAAGGATTCAAGAATGAAATCCCAGGAATATTGGAAAGAGGTGTAACAGAGGAAATTGATGAAGAAACCAAACTTTCATGCTCTTGAGTTTTAGTATCTTTGTATGGAGTCTCTGGACCTTGAATAGAGTTTTGAGGTGAATATAATATCTCTACTGGTCCTGTTAGAGTATGACATGTATAAATTTTCTCTTTGTATTGTGACTGTCTCTACTTAATATTTTTAGATAAAAGAGACTCAACATGTAACTTCTTCTGATCTATCTGTTGGATGATATTTTCTTTTAATATTTATTCTTATAGTACTTCTAAAATTACCTTAGAAATTTTCTTGTTTTGTTGGGATTCCATCTATTTTTGGGACACATTGACCATTTGACAAGATTATTCTATTTATTCGTCTGTATGATATATCGTAAACTATGTATTTGGTTGATTCCTAGGATATTTTTCTATGTACTCTTGTTGGAGGATCTATGGGAGGCAACTCCTCCTTGTCTTCTAAAAATTTAAGAAACCATCAAGTGCATGCTTACGGAGGCCTTGAATTCTTTGCAAAATTTCTTGATAAGACATATCTCTCCTAAAAATATTATCATGAGGAGAATATTCATGAACATATCTCTTTACACCAACAAGAATGAAATGTTGATCTAAATTTTTTAAAAGGTCATTCCTCTTAAGTTCAATACAAGAAAAAATGATATATTTTAATGCCTTCTATTTTGGCATGGATTACACCTGAAAAAGTATATGGAACTATATGAAAAGGAAAAGTAGGCCAAATTTTCTTGAAGAAAGCGTGTAACTCTGTAGTTATGGTTGTAACTGCTGTTTGGTAGCCTATTTCTATGCAAACAAGTATGTCAGGCATAAATTTAGGCAAGACATGAGGAGGAGCATTGCACCCATAAACCCTAATATAGTAAAATATTTCTTCAATATACCAATCACCGATTGGATATTAGTTGTGCATATCTTTCTCTATGATCCTGGGTGGCAGAAAACCGAAGAATGCTTGGTGAAGAGGAATAATAACATGATGACAAATTTCGTAAAAATGATGCTTGGAATTTTCTTCCCATAGCTTAGAATGATAAATATGAATAGGTTCTACAGAACTTGGATTCCACTGCCAACCCATTTGAGGAAAACAAGTATGAAAGAAAATTGCATCCATTATTTATGATGACATATAAAATGGAGGTGATTGGTCGTCCACTTTTAGATTAAGAAAATTTTAAATGTTCCTATAAAGGTTATCATATAGAATAGTACCCCAATTGAAGATGTAACCACTAATTACTTTGTGTATAATTGGAGCCATTCTAATTTGAAATTACTAGGGTTATTTTCATCATACAATCGGTGCATTAGGGTGGAAACATATAATTCCCCTACTTTGCAGAAAGAAGTAGCATATTTACCCAAGCTATCAATTTTAAAGTTATTCTCATCAGCCCACCAATATTTAATTAATTGTGGTAAATTTAAATTATATTGCACACATTCCAATTGATTAAACTTTTACAAGAACTCTTTATTATAAAATATATTTGATTTGGGAAGTTTATACATTAATTGGGTGTTTGTAGGCTTGAAGGATCCAATAACCACCTTCTTATTGTTGACAATAGTTCGTGTCTGGAGGTCTACATTTTCACATATAATAGTCTCATGGCATCGAAACCATCATTCTATTCACTGTGATATTTACCAACACTAAAGGGTTTGAATGAATATGATTTGATATCATATTTATCATTATAAAATCAACCTCAAAATGATTTTTTTTAATTTCCATTACTCATTATAAGTATGAGCATAGTTTGGCCTATATTACTCATTACAAGTATGAACAAAATTTGGCCTATATGAAGCCTTTCAATTTCCCAACACTTGTGAGGTTTGAATCAAACACCATTTCACCTCCTTGCATTGGATTTAAAATATTAAAAGAGTGCCATACTCAATCATAAGAAATCTATCATGGCTCGTTTGAATTTTTTTTTAGTTCATGTCTTACCTTATAAATGATAGCATAAGCTTTAGTTTTGGGTTATGTTTCCCATGTATGTCATACATTGATGATTGTTGTGGTTGTGGGAATCATACTTCATTAGTTCAAACCCAAAAACCATATGAATTTGATCCCAAAACCCATATGAATTTTCTTCATTAAGAGTKTTTTACAATGAAAAACAWTTTRAGAGTCGTGCYTAATTCCACATGCTTACTATTAATCACTTACATAGAATTGGGCCTTTACTAGCACTTTTGCAAACACAATTTGCCTCATTTTTTAGCCAACATATGTTCCCTCACTTTTTCACTCTTTCTATAACCAACTATAAATGGATCATAAATCAATGCATTAGATAGATGCACTATTTTTCTTCAATCATAATCCAGTTAGTTTATGATTTCTTGAATATGTTGGGTCTATAAGGCTTATTGTGAATTGCATTTTCATTTATATTTGGTTTGTTAGATGAGTTTTTGGTGTTGTGGCTCCCATGACCCCAAAAGGGGATATGAAAAGGGCCATATATGTATTAATGGGTGGGAGAAGGAAAATAATAATGTTTTATGTACATTTTAATGCAAAATTAGATTAATTTTCCAAATTTTACAAATAGGCCATTTGTACTTGGGTGACCCAAATATCCAACCAAGTCTATTTCCTTTTTCACCTAATTTGTATCCTCACTTGATCATATCTGAGATAAACCTTATTGTTCCTCCCACTAATGATGGCTAGAACCCTAATATTACTCCATATTTCATTGGTAAAGATAGATGGGGAAACCCACACTTGGATCTTTTTATCCTGAGAGCCCCTAAAATTTCACCCTTTGATTTGATTATACTAATTTGAAACCAAATTACCAAATATGAAGAGGTCAACACTCTTGAACCAACTATTATTGATAAAGGAAACAATCGAAGAATATGCAAGTTCCATCTATGCCTCTTTAGGACCCCTAAAACGATCCTATGACATTCCCTGTTATTATGAAATCTAATGATATCACTTCCATTATTGATCATGTTGCTAGATGACCCCACCACATCCATTTTTCCTTCACCACTAAATTGTTAAAATATGATACAAGGATGATGATTTACTTTGAGGATATGCACTTAGAGGTATATGTCCCTATGTATCTTTCTTTGAGTACCCATTTCCCATTTCCCTTAAATAATTCTTGGTCATACAAAAGGTGAAGCCCTCGTGATCCTTATGAGTATTTAAGATGTGTATGGTGGTCTCTATATGTTAATTTTTAACACATTATTATAGTTCTTTTCATTTGAATAGATAACAATAGCATAACACAAGATCACAGAGAAATACACAATCACAAGAGACATGACATTTATCCTAGGAAACCCTCTAGGGGAAGAAAACCCAATAAAACTTCCTTATTATAGATAGCCAATACAATGCCAAGAGATAACTCAAGATAATACAGAAGATCCTCTCCCAAAGCTGCGCCACTCTCTCTCTCTCTTCTCCAACTGCAATTCTGAAACTTGTCTCTAAATGAGAAAGTGAGTTGTGTGTCTAAGTGAGGCACTAGCCTCCTTATTTATACAAATATGGCACGTATGAAGTGTCTTTGCACTGGCAGGGTTGAATTCTCAAACTTGGTGGTTATAACCACCTTTGTTATATTTCAGGGCCTCTTGATATATTATGGGGCCGACTTCTTCTTTTTACTTTTACAATTACATTATGACCAATCCACAAAAGGGGATTTGGTCCTTATACAATAGTCGACATGATCAATCCACAATGGGGATTGATCCAATGAATAATATATCAAATAATAATAAGAATACGCTTTGCAATTACATTATTTCAACACTCCCCCTTAACAAGAAGGGTATTCTTCAACAACATCATGCGAGAGAGAGAGGAAAACATCATCAACATCATCAAGTGGGTGAGAGGACAACATCATCAATATCATCTTGGAACAATGACTGGCATATCTATAAATCATTGGAAGTTTTCTTCATCGGCAACATCGTCATTCTCAAAGGAATGTAATCATCATCTGCATCAATATGTATTAGTATAAAACTAATACATCATCATCACAGCATGAGGCTGGCTCATCATCATAATACTAGATTGGATTTACGTCACATCTATCAAGCCAGAAGCACAGTTCTAGTCTCATCTCATAGTCTTGATTTATGTCACATCAATAAAATTGGAAGCAAGATACTCGTCCTTCTTTACTTCAAAGCAATCAAGCTGGAAGAAGGATACTAGACTGGCTTTACGTTGCAGCTATCAAGCCGGAAGAACAATTCTACTCTAATCACATTGTCTTTCTTTACGTCACACACATTAGGTTGGAAGCAAGATAATAGATTGGCTTTAGGTCACAACTGTCAAGCCGAAAGCACAATACTATTCTCATCTCATCATATTTCTTTACATTGCAACAATAAAGTTGGAAGCAAGATACTCATCCTGCTTTACCTCACAAAAATGAAGCTGGAACCAGGATACTAGACTGGCTTTACGTCACAGATGTCAAGTCAGAAGCAGAGTTCTAGTCTCATCACATCATCTTACTTTATGTCACAACAATAAAGCTGGAAGCAAGAGATGTCTTATCACAACAACTACTCCCCCTTTCGAGGAAGGTCCTTTCGGACTATACCAGTCTTATCTCAAAAGTGCTCAAAATTTACACGAGATAGAGACTTGGTCAACAGATCAACAACCTGTTCATCCATGCTAACGTACTGGAGATTTAAGGCTCCTCTCTGCACCATGTCATGGATGTAATGATATCATATCTCTATGTGCTTCAACCTATCATGGAATACATGATTCTCTGTCATCTTTATGCAGCTCTGGTTGTCACATAGGATCAAGGTTGCTTCCATATCTAGGTCAAATAGACCGGCCAACAAATTTCTAAGCCATATAGCTTCACCGCTGATAGAACATGCGACAATGTATTTTGCTTCCGTTGTGTTCAGAGAAATGATGGATTGCTTCCTACTCTACCATGAGATCATGGTTGATCCTCGGTGGTGGATATGACCATTCAACTACTATAATTGTTAGAACCGTCATCAAAAGATATAAAAGACACTTCAAGAAGAAAAAGAAAAGGAGAAACAACTTGGAGAGAGGTATACTTAGAGTGTAGTAAGGCTTTTTTCCTTTAAATTATCATTCGTCCTCTATGCATTTAGCAGGGATTGATTGAATTATTGGCAGCAGGGAGTCTTGCGAAGGGATGAATCGAAGATGAACTTTTTCGGTTCTCATAAGGTGAATAGTTTACTTGTGAATTTGTTGTATTTAGGCCTGATTTTATTTAGTTTTAACTAGGTTTTGATATGCAGGTTCTCATCTTGTGTTATCACTACCATTCTTGCATTCCATTTTGGCTTATCTTCCTGAAGTGCTTTTCCTATCAGAAACACTTCTTGCCCAATCTGCATCAGTATATCCAATCAATGTGAAATCATGATCTCCATCATAGCTAAGACCACAATCTATTGTACCCTTAACATACCTCATCACATGTTTTGCAGCCACCAGGTGAACATGTCTGGGTTCTACTAGAAACTGACTCAAGGTGTTCATGGAAAAACAAATGTCTGGTCTATTGTTCGTCAGGTATATCAACGATCCAATAATCCATCTGCATAGTGTGGCATCAATCAATTTTGATGAAGTGTCGACCAACAACTTCATCTTCGCTTCCATGGGTGTATTCATGGACTTGCATTCCAACACGTCGAATCTCTTCAGGATTTTGACTACATACTTCCCTTGATTAAGGAAGATCCTCTCTGGACTCTGACATACCTCAAGACCTAATAAATAATGCATTAGGTCAAGGTCTTTCATTTCAAATTATGAGGCAAGTCTCTTCTTACATTCAATGATTATCTTTTCTTCTCCGGTTAAGAATAAGTCATCCACATATAGCAGTAATATTACTAGATCCTCATTCATAACCTTGAAGTAGAGGTTAGAATCTTCTTTACTTTTGGTAAAGCCCAAGATCATAAGGAAATTGTCTATCCAACCATACCAAGCTCTAGGATCTTTCTTCAATCTGTATAAGGCTTTCTTCAATCTGCAGACATGAGACTTCCTGTCTTCAACTTCAATTCCTTGAGGTTTCTCTATATACACTTCCTCTTTGATGACACCATTTAGGAAAGATGTATTTACATCCATCTGGTGCAGCTTCCACTTCATCTTAGCTACAAGGGATATGATGGTTCTGATCGAAGTGTATTTGGCTACAGGAGCGAATGTCTCTTCATAGTCGATGCCTTCTTTTTGAGAAAAGACACGAGCTACAAATCTTTCTTTATATTTCTCAATACTTCCATCAACAGTATGTTTTATTTTGAAGAGCCATTTGGAGGATACCACATCTTTACTCTTCGATATGGGAGCTATTTCCCATACTTCGTTCTTTATTATGGGTTGGTATTCCTTTGTCATGACATCTGCCCATTCTTTTCTCTGAATGGCTTCTTCAAAGTAGGTAGGCTCCTCCTCTAGAAGATCACATATCAAATCCATATAACTAGAGAATGGATTTGGTCTTTTCACCTGTCTCATAGTTCCTTCGGGAAAACCATACTTCTATCCATATTGAATAATCACTCTAGCCCAACCTGGCTTCCTTTTATGGAGGATCATCATCTGAGGAGGTTCTTGAACTTCTGATATATCATGGTCTTCTCAAATTTCCTCATGAGGGGAAGTTACAACTTCCCTCACCAGTTCTGCGGCTCTGGGAACCTCCCTCACTGCAGTTCTGGGGATTACGGGTTCCTCTTCATATACTTCTTCAAGCTGGCATCTTCTTGATTTCTTGATCACTGCATCTTCATCAAAGGTCACATCCCTACTGATCTCAATATGATGGTGACCTGGTATATAGATTTTGAAGGCCTTGGATACCTCACAGTATCCCACAAATATTCCCTTATTTCCTAAAGGTTCCAACTTGTTTATCTTCTCTTTCGGTATATGAATAAATACTGGGCAACCAAATATTTTGAGATGGCTTACCTCTGGCTTATTTCCGGTGAACATTTATTCCAAGGTCTTGAGCCCAAGTGCACTATGGGACAATCGGTTATGTACATATACAACTTCCATTGTTTCTTCTGCCCATAAGAACATAGGAATATCTTGATCACGGATCATAGTCTTCACAACTTCCATTATCGTTCTATTATTTCATTCAACTACACCATTTTGTTGGGGATTATAGGGAGTAGTGAGTTCCCTATTGATCCCAACATCTTTGCAGAAGTTCACAAACTCTTTTGAGGTATATTATCCTCCAATATCTGACATGAGTATCTTAATCTTTCTTTCAGAAAGATTCTCTATCAAGGCTTTGAATTCCTTGAACTTGTTGAACACTTCATCTTTAGATTTCAAGAAATATACCCAGGTCTTATGATAATAATCATCAATAAATGATACATAATATACATACCCACTAATGGAGGACGATGACATTGGGCCACATACATATGAATGAATGAGCTCTAGGACTTCTTCTGCTTTGTTGTCTCTCTTCGGAAAAGGGTTCTTGCTGTTCTTCCCTTGTGCACATCCATTGCATATGCCTTCATGGTCAACCTTGAGTTATGGTAAACCTGTGACCGCTTTGCATATTTATGGTAGCACCTTGTAGTTGATGTGAGATAATATTCTATGCCAAAGTTCACATGAGTTTTCAATGGCATGGGTCATGGCAGCCTCTGAATGACCCTTTATTTTATACAAGACATTTTCTTCACTTCCAATGATGATTGCTTCATTTAAGGTTTCTCCTTTAGCCCACATAAGAACCTCTCCATCTATAAAGGAAACTTTGAAGCCTTTATTTTCTAAAGATGAAATGGAGAGTAGGTTCTTTCTCAAACCTGGTACATACAATACGTCCTTTATTTTTACTGAATTCCTTGAATTTAGTTTGTGGTTTGATTCTCCCAGTCCCTTGATGGGATACTGGTAATCATCTCCAAGTTTCACTTTCTGAGAAAACGTATTTTCTGAGATACAAGAGAGAATGTCTCTTTGTCCCGTCATGTGCTTGGATGTACCACTATCAATGAGCCAAGCGTCCTCTCCAGGTGTTACAGATCCTAAGAGGGATGATATTAAGAAATGGTCTTTGATCTGCTCTCTTATCATCTTTGTGGGTGGCTCTTCATCTTCAACTACATGGGCATGGTGCCTCTTATGTTTTCTCTTGTATTCTTCTCGTCTGGATGGACAAAATTTTACAATGTGTCGCATCTTGTCACAATGATAGCATTGTATAGATGAGTAATCTCTTTCCCTTCGTTGTCCTTTCTTTTGAAATCTCCTTGGATGAGATTCTTTATTATTGAATTTGTTTGGCGGTTGAGACTCTTTATGAGTCTCCTTTTGGAAGTAGGGTTTCTTCCTTCCTCTTTTGGTGTGAGTATCTAGGGCTTGATCATCATCTCAATCCAGTAGTGCTTCACGGTTAGCTACTCTTCTTTCTTCTTGGATGCATTCTTCCCATAGACTATCAAACTTCAGTTTCTCCGTTCTTGCACATATCATTTGGATGAATGCATCCCAAGGTCTTGTGAGACCATTTAGGGCCGTCATTATGAGTTCTTATTTGTCTAAGGTATCTCCAATTTCTTCTAGATATTCTTTGAATTCTAATATTCTTGAGAAATATTCCTGAATTATTTCACCTTTTTGCATCCTTGTATTCTTTAGTTGAGTTCTTAGATTCATCTTATGGTTTATGTTATTTCCTTCATATAGTCTGGTCAAGGCATCAAACATTTCTTTCAAAGTCTTATTAGATGACACATAAGGAATCAGGTGGTCTTTGATTGAGTCTGCAATGATTCTTTTGGCCCTAATTGTGTCCTTTTGATGCTTGGCTTTTTCTGCAGCATCGTCGGGTTCCGAAATTTCTCCTTTGACAAATTTTGCTAGCTCATTCTCTTCAAGAACGAGTCCAATCCTATACTTCCAGGAACAAAAGTTTTCCACACCTTCCATCTTGTCAACAATCTTAGTGTTTGCATACATCTTTTACTTGGAGCTAGGAAAATGACCAAAAAAGGAAAATTCTCAAAATCAAATTCTGAACTTACCAGGAGGTGCGCTTGGTTGAGGCGAGTAACCTAGTGTGTTTGGATATGAGAAAATCCAACTCTTGCTCCTCCAAAATTGATCTGTAGATTTCTGGACTGGTGCTTCTAGTTTTCTGGTACCTCTGGTACTCTGGTACTTCTGGTACATCGATTTTCTGGTACTTCTAGTACTTTTTAAAACTAGGGTTTCACTTTCCAGGAGATCTAGCCACTGAAAAGGTGCACTGAGAGTGCCAAAGTAATCCTTGGGGAAGGGATCACTTTTGTAGGTGATTTTAGGGCTGAAAATTTTCACCATTAAAAATCCCTAATTTGCATGTACGACAACAATGACATTTTTCACTCTTGTGAAAGATGCTTCCTTCATATTGGCTTTGATACCATGTTAATGTTTAAGCCATTATTATAGTTCTTTTCATTTCAATAGATAACAATAGCATAACACAAGATCACTGAGAAATACACAATCACAAGAGACACAACATTTATCCTGGGAAACCCTCTAGGGGAAGAAAACCTAGCAAAACTTCCTTATTATAGATACCCAATACAATGCCAAGAGATAACTCAAGCTAATATAGAATATCCTCTCCCAAAGTTGCGCCACTCTCTCTCTCTCTTCTCCAACTGCAATTTTGAAACTTGTCTCTCAATGAGAAAGTGAGTTGTGTGTCTAAGTGAGGTGCTAGCCTCCTTATTTATACAAATTTGGCACATGTGAAGTGTCTATTCATTGTTGATGGATATTTTATTCTTCAGTATACTCAGAGTGTATTTCCATCTAGGTCACTTCTTGAGCTGGTAGAGCGTAATTTTTTAACCACCTCTTCCCCCTGGTTGAATCTACTTCCTAGAACAAAGAATAACATCTCATTTCCCTGAGCGTTTAGAAATTTTATGGTAGGAGTTAGCGCGAGAAATCTATTCTTGATACCTGAAATCGCTTGACTGGTGTATGACTGTCTAGTTTATTTACTGATCGATATTTCACTCCCAGAATGAAAAACAACCCTCAGACCCGAATTTCTCCTTTCTGAGTAAACATCTCATGTCCCGAATCAGATCCGAATGTCTCTTGCAATATTCCGGTAGGCCGGTTCTTCTGGTGATTGTCTTCTGCAACGAGTGATTACGCCATCCCTATGGCGTTTCCTATAGCGATTCCTTCACCCAACTGTATATGGACACCTACCCCTTCTTCAATTGACTGTCAGCGACTTGGTGGCACTCGGTAGTCCCTATTAATTGACAGTGATTTTAAGGGAATCTAAATATCTTATCCTTGAATCACCTTTTTAAACCCTACTCACTTTTGCGATAGCTGTAAGACTAATGTAAGGACCATCCCCTACCCAAACGTATCTGAGCAAATTGTTGAACATGTCCACTTGTGGGATGAAATCGATTCTTATCCTTACCCAGAGTTACGTTAGTTGGCTTATAAGGTCTTGAACCTAAGGCTCAATGTGTAATCCTAAATAAAGGAAGGTGGCTTGATTCTTTGTAGATTGATAGATTTTCCTTAGCTCCTTATCAAGTAGGTGCAGAGAACTTGAAGTCTGTGAACAATATTGAGTACGATGAGATCTCCTTTAGTGTTGAAATTTTTATCTATCCCTTGGAGTCCTTGTACATGGTTGAGTTGACCTTACTCCCTCTAAGGTAGTTGTAAATTTACCTGGGTTCTTATTTTATGGTAGCGCCCTTCCTTAATTTCCTAAACTAAAATTCTTAAGTCAACATGAGTTTTATTTGTGGTTTAAATTTAAACTTGATCATTTAAAATTAAATCCTATAGAGGGAAACGTAAGCTAGTTAGGGAGTTAACTTACAATGGCTCTTTATGTTGATATATTATTTTGGATGGATAGATGTGGTCATGTCCTATAATAATTATTTATTATACGCGTCCTCATTATGGTACTGGTGGTGGTTGTAATCAAAATGTGGTTTTATTGACTGCTTCTCTTGAGTTGATCTCATTTCTTATAGTTTCTTATTGAGTATGTAAGTAATATGCAATCCTTATAGTTCTTTTTGCGATTTATTTTTACTTTAAAAATGATATGCAAGGTTTCATAAACTCTTACTATGTCGTTAAGAGATACTTATTTATATTAGTGTATAGTTGAGCTATAGGAGGACTGGTGGGGCTTGGAACCCTTGAAATTAATGTTAATATATGTGATTGGATTTCTCATGCGCTTTGAATTGAGCTTGCACTTTTATAATAAATTTGATTACTCATGTGCCATTATAATAATTATGACTTATGATTGACTAAGTAATTGTTTTCTCTTGCGTCCTATAAAATAAGGTAGATTCGTTTTTTGCCTTGAATGATATTGAAATTTGATTGATTGAGTATTTATATTTCCTTGCGCCACATAATCATGTTGATGTGTAATGATTTAGTAATTGGATTTATTGCACCATGGAAACAGTCAAGAAGGGAAATGGATCACAAAAGAAAGGAAATGAATAAGGAGACTCAATACATTAATGGAAAAATTTAATTTACAACAATGCTATAAATTCACCTTTTGTATTACTCAACCATCAGAGAGAACTTGCAATTTTATTTCTATCTTAAATTTCAATGCAGTTACGTAAATGAAAAACTCNGTGATAAAATCCATTGTTACCACATCCCATTTCCACTCAGGAATAGGTAAAGGCTGCAACAACCCTACTGGGTGTTTGTGCTCAGCCTTGACCTTCTGGCATTCCATACATCTGGTGATGTATTCAACAATTTCTTTCTTCATACTTGGCCAAAAATAATGGATTTTGACTGCTGCCATAGTCTTCTGATATCCAGGATGTCCAGCATAAGCCACGTTATGAATCTCCTTTAGAATTGCCAGCTTCAATTCTTGGTCATTGGGTACATATACTCTGTTCTTATACAAAAGTAGACCATCAGTTCCCAAGGCATAACCTTTCTCGATCTGTGGTCTTTCATGATGCTGTAGCTTTGCTACAAGATTCTTGTACTGCAAATCTGCGCTTGCAGCCTCCATAATTCTGTCTTTCAACTCAGTTTTTTACATGATAATGGCTGTAGCATGTAATTCATGCACTTTTCTGCTGAGTGCATCAACCACCTTATTGTCTTTCCCTTTGATATACCTGATATCAAAGTCGTATTCACACAGAAATTCCAGCCATCTAATTTGCCTGGCATTTAAGGTTCGTTGATCAAACAAATATTTCAGACCATTGTGGTCTGTTCTTAATTCAAATCTCTTACCCATGAGGTAATGTCTCCATTTTCTCAATGCATGGACAACTGCTGCCAGCTCTAAATCATGAGTGGCATAATTCTTTTCATGCTCTTTCATCTTTCGGGATTCATAACAAATTACAAATCCCTCTTGTCTAAGAACTCCTCCCAGCCCCTCCTTACACGCATCTGTGCACACTATGTAATCCTTATTTGGATCTGCAATATTTAGGATTGGAGCACTAGTGAGTAGCTGCTTCAAGCGATGGAAGCTGCTCTTGCATTCTTTCGTCCACTGGAACTTCTTCCCCTTCCTTTGCAAGGAAGTGATAGCATGCGCTATCCTTGAAAATCCAGCTATGAACCTCCTATAATAGCCTGCCAAACCCATAAAGGATCTAACTTCTGTTACATTCCTTGGTGCTGGCCATTCTTGAATGGCCTGTACCTTCTCAGGATCCACAACAATCCCCTCCTAAAAAATAATGTGTCCCAGATAGTGGATCTTCTTTTGGTAAAAAGAGTACTTTCTCAGTTTTGCGTATAGTTGGTGTTCTCTCAACACCTGCAACACCATTATAAGATGTTGTTCGTGCACTTCCTCTTTCTTGGAATACACCAAGATATCGTCCAAGAAGACTATGACAAACTTGTCCAGATAATTTTTGAACACTCCATTCATTAAGCACATAAAGACAACAGGCACGTTGGACAATCCAAACGGCACCACTGTAAACTCATAATGACCATACCTTGTTCTGAAGGTGGTCTTGCTGATGTCCTCATCCCTTATTCTCACTTGGTGATATCCAGATCGGAGATCTATTTTTGAGAATACTTTCGCATCCTTCAACTGATCAAAAAGATCATCAATCCTTGGCAGAGGATATTTGTTCTTGACAGTGACTTTATTCAACTGCCGAAAGTCAATGCACAGCCTCATCATCCCATCTTTATTCCTCACAAATAGGACTGGGGCTCCCCACGGTGACACACTGGGGAAAATGTAACCTTTCTTTAGTAGCTCTTTGAGCTGCAGTTGCAACTCTTTCAGCTTTGGTGTGCTCATTCTATAAGGAGCCTTCGAAATTGGAGCTGCTCCAGGCATCAGATTTATAGAAAAATCAATGTCCCTCTTCGGAGGTAGTCTAGGCACCTCCTGAAATACATCCTTAAATTCTTAGAGCACTTTGTGGTCTTCCAAATTCGAGACCACATTTTGGAATGCTTCTTCCACCCAGGATGCAAATAATTGACAGCCTTTCCGATAACATTTCTTTAGCTGCATAGCTGAGATTTCCCTCATAGCCACGGCTCTGGGAATTCCTTGAACTGTTACCTGAGTTCCTTCTTCATCCAGACATGTAAATCTTTTGTTGCGACAATCCAAAAAGGCATGGTGTTGGTCCAACCAGTCCATCCCAATTAGGCAATCATATGAGCCTAAGGGAAGAATGTTCAATTCAGCCTTAGTGCTCATTCCTTCCAAAACTATGGCTAGCTCCTAAATCAATCAAAATTATAAGTGGTCGGTTGTTAATCATACCTTCCACTTCAATCATGTGCGATTTAAATTCCGCTTGCTTATTGTCCAGCGCTGTGTAGATCCTTGGCATTCGGTTGCCCATATCCTCCACTGTTTCAGCTTGCTAAACAGTATGTATAGTTCTCGCCTTACCATTTTTATGGGGACAATCTTTGTACTTGTGGTTTCCTTGACAGCCCCAACACTAAATGGGCACCTGTCTCTATCTTTGTGGTTTCTCTTCAGTCGTTCTCGACTCTCTAAACGATGGCTTTCCCTGAAGACTGTTTCTGAAAAAGGAAGGCTTGTCTCCCTTATGCCTCTGTTCTTTCTTAAACCTCTTCTGGTCATCCCAAGCCTTCTGAAAGGTAGGCTTTTCTCTTTGCTATTCATATAGGCATTTTTCCCTTCTTATGGTTTCTTCCATGGTATTAGGATCATCGTATTGAATCTTGTCACTGATGGAAGGTGGCAGTCCACTCAGATACCTCTGAATTTTAACAGCCTCGTCTTTGATGAATGGAACATACTTCAGTAGTTCCAGAAAACTTTGTTCATACTCATCAATGGTCATACTGCCCAACTTGAGTTCGAAGAACTCCTTCATCTTTCTGTCATAGTATCTTTTAGTCAGGTATTTCTCCTCGAAATACCTCTTAAATTCCTTCCAACTGACCTCTTTCTCTCTGATGTGTTGTACCTGCACAAATTGATCCCACCACATGGATGCTTTTCCTTTCAACTGGTACATTGCAATTCTTCCCTCTGCATGGGCAGAATAATTCTTCATGCCCAACAACCAAGTTTCAGCATGTTCCTCCTTCTTATTCTCTCCATCAAATGTTGGAGGTTTAATTTTGTTCATCTCTCCCTTCAATTCCTCCTTTCCAGATTTTCGATGCTTTCTGGTAGGGGACGGGCTTGAACTACTGTGTGTCTCCTTGCCATAATGCTTCGGGGAGAGATGGTAATGTCTGTTACCACTCCTTGATCTCCTTCTCCCCTCAAGGGTTCTGACATTTCTTGATCTGCTTGTGTCACTCCCTTTTTCCAATTTCTTTTCTATTCTTTCCAGGCTCTTCAAC
>JZKD02S1627635.1:48907-80319 GCA_000966675.3 Picea glauca | reverse complement strand
CAAGAACTCTTTATTATAAAATATATTTGATTTGGGAAGTTTATACATTAATTGGGTGTTTGTAGGCTTGAAGGATCCAATAACCGCCTTCTTATTGTTGACAATAGTTCGTGTCTGGAGGTCTACATTTTCACATATAATAGTCTCATGGCATCGAAACCATCATTCTATTCAATGTGATATTTAACAACACTAAAGGGTTTGAATGAATATTATTTGATCTCATATTTACCATTATAAACTCAACCTCAAAATGATTTTTTTAATTTCCATTACTCATTATAAGTATGAGCATAGTTTGGCCTATATTACTCATTACAAGTATGAACAAAATTTGGCCTACATGAAGCCTTTCAATTTCCCAACACTTGTGAGGTTTGAATAAAACACCATTTCACCTCCTTGCATTGGATTTAAAATATTAAAAGAGTGACATACTCAATCATAAGCAATCTATCATGGCTCGCTTGAATTTTTTTTTTAGTTCATGTCTTACCTTATAAATGATAGCATAAGCTTTAGTTTTGGGTTATGTTTCCCATGTATGTCATACATTGATGATTGTTGTGGTTGTGGGAATCATACTTCATTAGTTCAAAGCCAAAAACCATATGAATTTAATCCCGAAACCCATATGAATTTTCTTCATTAAGAGTGTTTTGCAATGAAAAACATTTTAAGAGTTGTGCCTAATTCCACATGCTCACTATTAATCACTTACATAGAATTGGGCCTTTACTAGCACTTTTGCAAACACAATTTGGCTAATTTTTTAGCCAACATATGTTCCCTCACTTTTTCACTCTTTATGTAACCAACTATAAATGGATCATAAATCAATGCATTATATAGATGCAATATTTTTCGTCAATCATAATCCAGTCAGTTTATGATTTCTTGAATATGTTGGGTCTATAAGGCTTATTGTGAATTGCATTTTCATTTATATTTGGTTTGTTAGATGAGTTTTTGGAGTTGTGGCTCCCATGACCCAAAAAGGGGATATGAAAAAGGGCCATATATGTATTAAGGGGTGGGAGAAGGAAAATAATAATGTTTTATTTTCATTTTAATGCAGAATTAGATTAATTTTACAAATTTTACAAATAGGCCATTTGTACTTGGGTGACCCAAATATCCAACCAAGTCTATTTCCTATTCCACCTAATTTGTATCGTCACTTGATCATATCCGAGATAAACATGATTTTTCCTCCCACTAATGATGGCTAGAACCCTAATATTACTCCATATTTCATTGGTAAAGATAGACGGGGAAACCCACACTTGGATCTTTTTATCCTGAGAACCCCTAAAATTGCACCCTTTGATTTGATTATACTAATTTGAAACCAACTTACCAAATATGAAGAGTTCAACACTCTTTTACCAACTATTATTGGTAAAGGAAACAATTGAAGGATATGCAAGTTCCATTTATGCCTCTTTAGGACCCCTAAAACGATCCTATGACATTCCCTGTTATTATGAAATCCAATGATATCACTTCCATTGTTGATCATGTTGCTAGATGACCCCACCACATCCATTTTTCCTTCACCACTCAATTGTTAAAATATGATATAAGGATGATGATTTACTTTGAGGATATGCACTTAGAGGTATATGTCCCTATGTATCTTTCTTTGAGTACCCATTTCCCATTTCCCTTAAATAATTCTTGGTCATACAAAAGGTGAAGCCCCCATGATCCTTATGAGTATTTAAGATGTGTATGGTGGTCTCTATATATTAATTTTTAACACATTATTATAGTTCTTTGCATTTCAATAGATAACAATAGCATAACACAAGATCACTGAGAAATACACAATCACAAGAGACACAACATTTATCCTGGGAAACCCTCTAGGGGAAGAAAACCCAACAAAACTTCCTTATTATAGATATCCAATACAATGCCAAGAGATAACTCAAGATAATACAAAAGATCCTCTCCCAAAGATGCCCCACTCTCTCTCTCTCTTCTCCAACTGCAATTCTGAAACTTGTCTCTCAATGAGCAAGTGAGTTGTGTGTCTAAGTGAGCCGCTAGCCTCCTTATTTATACAAATATGGAACGTATGAAGTGTCTCTTCACTGGCAGGGTTGACTTCTCAAACTTGGTGGTTATAACCACCTTTGTTATATGTCATGGCCTCTTGATATATTCTGGGACCAACTTCTTCTTTTGCCTTTTACAATTACATTATGACCAATCCACAAAAGGGGATTTGGTCCTTATACGATAGCCGACATGATCAATCCACAATGGGGATTGATCCAATGAATAATATATCAAATAATAATAAGAATACACTTTGCAATTACATTATTTCAACACTCCCCCTTAACAAGAAGGGTATTCTTCAACAACATCATGCAAGAGAGAGAGGAAAACATCATCAAGAGCATCAAGTGGGTGAGAGGACAACATCATCAATATCATCTTGGAACAATGACTGGTGTATCTATAAATCATCGGAAGTTTTCTTCATCGGCAACATTGTCATTCTCAAAGGAATGCAATCATCATCTGCATCAATATGTATTAGTATAAAACTAATACATCATCATCACAACATGAGGTTGGATCATTATCATAATACTAGATTGGATTTACGTCACAGCTATCAAGCCAGAAGCACAGTTCTAGTCTCATCTCATAGTATTGCTTTACGTCACAGTAATAAAGTTGGAAGCAAGATACTCGTCCTTCTTTACTTCAAAGAAATCAAGCTGGAAGCAGGATACTAGACTGGATTTATGTCGCAACTATCAAGCCAGAAGAACAATTCTAGTCTCATCACATTGTCTTGCTTTACATCACAGACATCCGGTTGGAAGAAAGATACTAGACTGGCTTTACGTCAGAGCTGTCAAGCCGGAAGCACAGTACTAGTCTCATTTCATCATCTTGCTTTACGTTGCAACAATAAAGTTGGAAGCAAGATACTCATCCTGCTTTACGTCACAAAAGTCAAGCTGGAACCAGGATACTAGACTGGCTTTACATCACAACTGTCAAGCCAGAAGCACAGTTCTAGTCTCATCACATCATCTTGCTTTATGTCACAGCAATAAAGATGGAAGAAATATATGTCTTATCACAACAACTACTCCCCCTTTCGAGGAAGGACCTTTTAGACCGTACCAATCTTATCTCGAAAGTGCTCAAAATTTACATGAGATAGAGACGTGGTCAACACATTAGCAACCTGTTCATCCATGCTAACATATTGGAGCTTTAAGGCTCCTCTCTACACCATGTCATGGATGTAATGATTTCAGATATCTATGTGCTTCGACCTGTCATGGAATACAGGATTCTCTGTCATCTTTATGCAGCTCTGGTTGTCACATCAGATCAAGGTTGGTTCCATATCTAGGTTAAATAGACCAGTCAACAACTTTCGAAGCCATATAGCTTTGTCGTTGGCAGAACATGCAACAATGTATTCTACTTCTGTTGTGTTGAGAGAAATGATGGATTGCTTCCTACTCTGCCACGAGATCATGGTTGATCCTTGGTGGTGTATATGACCATTCAACTACTATAATTGTTAGAACCATCATCAAAAGATATAAAAGACACTTCAAGAAGAAAAAGAAAAGGAGAAAAAACTTGGAGAGAGGTATACTTAGAGTGTAGTAAGGCTTTTTTCCTTTAAATTAGCATTCTTCCTCTATGAATTTAGCAGGGATTGATTGAATTATTGGCAGCAGGGAGTCTTGCGAAGGGATGAATCAAGGATGAATTTTTCCGGTTCTCATAAGGTGAATAGTTTACTTGTAAATTTGTTGTATTTAGGCCTTATTTTATTTAGTGCTAACTATGTTTTGATATGTAGGTTCTTATCTTGTGTTATCACTACCATTGCTGCATTCCATTTTGGCTCAGCTTCCTGAAGTGATTTTCCTATCAGAAACACTTCTTTCCCAGTCTTCATCAGTATATCCAATCAATGTGAAATCATGATCTCTATCATAGCTGAGACCACAATCTATTGTACCCTTAAGGTACCTCATCACATGTTTTGCAACCACTAGGTGAACATGTCTGGGTTATACCAGAAACTGACTCAAGGTGTTCACGGAAAAACAAATGTCTGGTCTTCTGTACGTCAGGCACATCAGTGATCTAATAATCCGTCTGTATAGTGTGGCATCAATCAATTCTGATGAAGTGTCAACCAACAACTTCATCTTCGCTTCCATGGGTGTATTCATGGACTTACATTCCAACATGTCGAATCTCTTCAGGATTTTGACTGGATACTTCCCTTGATTAAGGAAGATCCTCTCTGGACTCTGACATACCTCAATACCTAAGAAATAATGCATTAGGCCAAGGTCTTTCATTTCAAATTCTGAGGCAAGTCTCTTCTTACATTCAATGATTATCTTTTCCTCTCTAGTTAAGAATAAGTCATCCACATATAACAGTAATATTACTATCTCATCATTCGTAACCTTGAAGTAGAGGTTAGAATCTGCTTTACTTTTGGTAAATCCCAAGCTCGTAAGGAAACTGTCTATCCATCCATACCAAGCTCTAGGATCTTGCTTCAATCCATATAAGGCTTTCCTCAATCTGCAGACATGAGACTTCCTGTCTTCAACTTCAATTCCTTGAGGTTGGTCTATATACACTTCCTCTTCGATGACACCATTTAGGAAAGATGTATTTACATCCATCTGGTGAAGCTTCCACTTCATCTTAGCTACAAGGGCTATGATGGTTCTGATCGAAGTGTATATGGCTACAGGAGTGAATGTCTCTTTATAGTCGATGCCTTCTTTTTGAGGAAATCCACGAGCTACAAATCTTGCTTTATATTTCTCAATACTTCCATCAATAGTATGTTTTATTTTGAAGAGCCATTTGGACGATACCACATCTTTACTCTTCGATCTGGGAACTATTTCCCATACTTCGTTCTTTATTATGGGTTGGTATTCCTCTGTCATGGCATCTTCCCATTCTTTTCTCTGAATGGATTCTTCAAAGCAGGTAGACGCTTCCTCGAGAAGATCACACATCAAAGCCATATAACTGGAGAATGGATTTGGTCTTCTCACCCGTCTCGTAGTTCCTTCAGGAACACCATACTTCTCTCCATATTGAATAATGTCTCTAGCCCAACCTGGCTTCCTTTTATGGAGGATCGTCATCTGAGGAGGTTCTTGAAATTATGATATATCATGGTCTTCTCAAATTTCCTCATCAGGGGAAGTTACGACTTCCCTCACTCATTCTACGGCTCTGGGAACCTCCCTCACTGCAGTTTTGGGGATTACGGGTTCCTCTTCATATACTTCTTCAAGCTGGCATCTTCTTGATTTCTTGAGTGCTGCATATTCATCAAAGGTCACATCCCTACTGATCTCAATATGATGGTGGCCTAGTATATAGATTCTGAAGGCATTGGATACCTCACAGTATCCCACAAATATTCTCGTCTTTCCTGAAGGTTCCAACTTGTTTATCTTCTCTTTCAGTATATGAATAAATATTGGGCAGCCAAATATTTTGAGATGGATTACCTCTGGCTTCTTTCCGGTGAACATTTCTTTCGAGGTCTTGAGCCCAAGTGTACTATGGGACAATTGGTTCTTCACATATACAACTTCCATTAATTCTTCTACCCATAATCACATAGGAATATCTTGATCATGGATCATAGTCTTCACAACTTCCATTATTGTTCTATTCTTTCATTCAACTACACCATTTTGTTGGAGATTATAGGGAGTAGTGAGTTCCCTATTGATCCCAACATATTTGCAGAAGTTCACAAACTCTTTTGAGGTATATTATCCACCATTATCTAACATGAGTATCTTAATCTTTCTTTCAGAAAGATTCTCTATCAAGGCTTTGAATTCCTTGAACTTGTTGAACACTTCATCTTTAGATTTCAAGAAATATACCCAGTTCTTACGAGAATAATCATCAATAAATGATACATAATATACATACCCACTAATGGAGGATGATGGCATTGGGCCACATACATATGAATGAATGAGCTCTAGGACTCCTTATGCTTTGTTGTCTCTCTTCGGAAAAGGGTTCTTGATGTTCTTCCCTTGTGCACATCCATTTCATATGCCTTCATGGTCAACCTTGAGTTATGGTAAACCTGTGACCGCTTTGCATATGTATGGTAACGCCTTGTAGTTGATGTGAGCTAATATTCTATGCCAAAGTTCACATGAGTTTTCAATGGTGTGGGTCATGGCAGCCTCTGAGTGACCCTTTAGTTTATACAAGCCATTTTCTTCACTTCCAATGATGATTGCTTCATTTAAGGTTTCTCCTTTAGCCCACATAAGAACCTCTCCATCTATAAAGGAAACTCTGAAGCCTTTATTTTCTAAAGATGAAATGGAGAGTAGGTTCTTTGTCAAACTTGGTACATATAGTACATCCTTTATTTTTAGTGAATTCCTTGAATTCAGTTTGTGGTTTGATTCTCCCACTCCCTTGATGGGATACTGGTAATGATCTCCAAGTTTCACTTTCTGAGAAAACTTATTTTCTGAGATACAAGAGAGAATGTCTCTTTGTTTCATCACGTGCTTGGATGTACCACTATCAATGAGCCAAGCATCCTCTCCAGGTGTTACAGATCCTGAGAGGGATGATATTAAGACATGGACTTTGATCTACTCTCTTATCATCTTTGCGGGTGGCTCTTCATCTTCAACTATATGGGAATGGTGCCTCTTATGTTTTCTCTTGTATTCTTCTCATCTGGCTGGAAATTTTTTTACAATGTGTCCCATATTGTCACAATGATAGCATTGTATAGATGAGTAATCTCTTTCCCTTCGTTGTCCTTTCTTCTGAAATCTCCTTGGATGAGATTATTTATTATTGAATTTGTTTGGCGGTTGAGACTCTTTATGAGTCTCCTTTTGGAAGTAGGGTTTCTTCCTTCCTCTTTTGGTGTGAGTAGCTAGGGGTTGATCATCATCTCTTTCTGGTAGCGCTTCACGGTTAGCTACTCTTGTTTCTTCTTGGATGCATTCTTCCCATAGACTATCAAACTTCAGTTTCTCCATTCTGGCACATATCGTTTGGATGAATACATCCCAAGGTATCGTGAGACCATTTAGGGCTATCATTATGAGTTCTTCTTCGTCTAAGGTATCTCCAATTTCTTCTATCTATTCTTTGAATTCTAAGATTCTGGAGAAATATTCTTGAATTATTTCTCCTTTCTGCACCCTTGTATTCTTTAGTTGAGTTCTTAGATTCATCTTCTGGTTTATGTTATTTCCTTCATACAGTCTAGTCAAGGCATCAAACATTTATTTCAGAGTCTTCTTAGATGACACATAAGGAATCAGGTGGTCTTTGATTGAATCTGCAATGATTCTTTTGGCCCTGATTGTGTCCTTTTGATGCTTGGCTTTTTCTGCAGCATCGTCGAGTTCTGAAATTTCTCCTTTGACAAATTTTGCTAGGTCATTCTCTTCAAGAACGAGTCCAATCCTATACTTCCAGGAACGGAATTTTTCCACACCTTCCATCTTGTCAACAAGCTTAGTGCTTGCATACATCTTTTACTTGGAGCTAGGAAAATGACCGAAAAAGGAAAATGCTCAAAATCAAATTCTGAACTTACCAGGAGGTGCGCTTGGCTGAGGCGAGTAACCTAGTGTGTTTGGATCTGAGAAAATCCAAATTTTGCTCCTCCAAAATTGATCTGTATATTTCTAGACTGGTGCTTCTGGTTTTCTGGTACCTCTAGTATTCTAGTACTTCTGGTACTTCTGGTACACTGATTTTCTGGTACTTCTAGTACTTTGTGAAACTAGGGTTTCACTTTCCGGGAGATCTAGCCACTGAAAAGGTGCGGTGAGAGTTCCAAAGTAATCCTTGGGGAAGGGATCACTTTTGTAGGTGGTTTTAGGGTTGAAAATCTTCACCATAAAAAATCCCTAATTTTCATGTACGACAACAGTGACGTTTTTCACTCTTGTGAAAGATGCTTCCTTCAGCTTGGCTCTGATGCTATGTTAATGTTTAATCCATTATTATAGTTCTTTTCATTTCAATAGATAACAAGAGCATAACACAAGATCACTGAGAAATACACAATCACAAGAGACACAACATTTATCCTGGGAAACCCTCTAGGGGAAGAAAACCCAACAAAACTTCCTTATTATAGATACCCAATACAGTGCCAAGAGATAACTCAAGTTAATACAGAATATCCTCTCCCAAAGTTGCGCCACTCTCTCTCTCTCTTCTTCAACTGCAATTCCGAATCTTGTCTCTCAATGAGCAAGTGAGTTGTGTGTCTAAGTGAGGAGCTAGCCTCCTTATTTATACAAATCTGGCACGTGTGAAGTGTCTCTTCACTGGCAGGGCCGACTTCTCAAACTGGGTGGTTATAACCACCTTTGTTATATTTCGGGGCCTCTTGATATATTTTGGGGATGACTTCCTCTTTTGCCTTTTACAATTACATTATGAACAATCCACAAAACGAGATTTGGTCCTTATACAATAGCCGACATTATCAATCCACAATGGGGATTGATCCAATGGATAATATATCAAATAATAATAAGAATACACTTTGCAGTTACATTATTTCAACACTATAATCATAAAATTTTACTATGTTAGAAATGATGACATTTGATTCAATTTTGTATAGGTGTACTAAGTGAACTATGACATTTGCATGGTATTTTTAAAATTTGGGTCATTTTACTGCCATTTATCTGGATAATTAGCTCACACGTTTTGTCATTAGTAGTGCACACATAGTAATCTATTAAGAAATTAATTCTTTGCTTAAAAACTCTTTCTGCTTCCCATAGATAGTTTTCGTTGAAGTTGAAATTCTCACATTTCATTTTCCTCTTGCATGGTTTAAAGAGTCGAGTCAAAACTCCATCATTTTCACAACCACTCCTTTCAGTAACAACAACCTAAAATCAAGCGCTAATTAAAATTTAACTACAAACTTTTCTAGGGCTCTTCAAACCCATCTTAGATTAGGTGTAGAGCTTTGGAATAGGATTGTGAGGATAAATTTCCAAAGCTACTAAACAAACATAAATCTTTGAGTTAGGGAGTGAAATCCAGTTGCTATATCATTGACTTTGGGAAGCCCTTCTAACACAAGGGTCAATCACGAGGTCGCATTCCTGCTGGCAGAGTAATCAACCCTGCTTTGTTTGTCTTGGTGTTGAATGTCGACTGTCCCCCATCTTCTTTTGTATAGTAGGTGATACCATAGAGGCCATAATATTTTAGACTTCCTACAGAAGGTGACAACACAGGGAAGGTGGTGTTGTACCTGGGATTGACGTTGGTTAGACTCACTCCGACTCCTTGGAGGGTTTTCCACTGCTCGGTGAGGTAACTTGCACCAGGGTGTTATTTCATTAAGAAGGTTGTCAACATAACTTTACCACCCGCAAAAACTCATCCCCTTTGTGCATCGATCCTGTGATGTTGGATTCCGTCACCAACTAGCACTTCTTTGTGAGAAGGTTTGTTTGCATGCTTAACTCCTAGATTATTTAGTGTGTGTTTCTTTTTCTCCTTAACTGGCCTTAGGATTGAGTTTGTGTCTAATGGCATCAGTTCTTGGGTAATTCCTCATTTTATCAATACACAATATGGATACCATTAAAATAAAAGGGAATAAATAGGTAACAAATAGCTTATACCTAACTTATGTCATACAATTCTCCAACATTGTTCTTTACACTTAGTGCAACAAACACCAAATGGAATGGTTTACACAAGGTCATGACCGAAAAAGCTCCATCTAATGCAAATGAACAATGTGATTGGAGAATTCAAAATAGTATCATGAACCCACATCTCACATATTTGTACATGCACCATAGATTTACAATCTTTCATGAAGAGTTCTGAGAGAAATGCCTCCATGCAAAATTGTCCACATCAGAATTTTCCATGTCCTTGATGGAAATATATATAATTCCCTTGAAGATATTTTAGTCCTTGTCCTGATTAAAAGGGATGATCCCATTCTGGAAGTGGTCAAAGACTACTTTTATCCCCCCTCTATCTGGTAGATACTACTTCTTATACTAGCCTTCCCCTACAATAGGGAGTGTTGTGTCCCTTTTCTCGAAAATAAGTGAGGTTCCTCTTCTTTGTCTTTGGAATCCTACATGGTTACTTCCCAAAGTAATTCCTTATCTGGGGGTTTTCCTCTATATGATGGGGCCATTCACTTTAGCATTATTTACATGGTTGTTTAAGTCACTGCTCATGATCCCTTTCCCCATCTCCACCATTCGGTATGCCTCCAAGGTGTTGAGATAGAGTTCTCACAAGGCCTTGATATATTGTGAGGTACTCACATTCAACTCACTAAACCTCCCTCTTATATTGAAACTCACCCCTCTTCCAAGAAAGAGGGAATCCCCTCCTCTTAGATCAATAGTTGTTTCCCTTGATCTAACCGTCTCCCGACCTCTTCAACATATCCCCCTTTTGATGGAACATATATATTTCCTTATTTCTCTCAAGTGGTTTCTCTACTCACTATCCATGGCCCAATTGAACCTTGGGTCTCCCCATCAACCATCTCATTATCCCTTATATCAATGAGTCTTGGTACATATATGATGGTTCCTAAAACTTTACCTTGAAATTCTATCCTTGATATATTCTAAACAAGAAAAGTAACTGTGTAGCAACAACAATTGCCCCCTTACAATCAAAACTTTCCAAAACTTAGCCAAGGAATGTTAATGTCATACTCCAAAAAATTCATATCCATATGTAAACCAGGTATTCATGTCAACCTATACACAATCTAAAAACCAAGCATTCATGTCAAACTCTACAAAAAACATAAACCAAGCATTCATGTAAACCTCTACACAACCCAAAAACCAAGCATACATCCAACATTCTCCCAACCTCTTGGACATGAATACATGCAACCTCAAAACTCTAACGTTTAGGGAAAATAGAATCCAATCATCAACATGTTCAACATTCCACCCTCTTTCATCCATGGTATATGACCATGTACTCATCCAAGTATGGGAGATCAAGGTGGGAATATACCACCCTTTGAAAATAACACCCCCTCTATGTTGCATACTCAAACCAAAACTTGAGCTCAAATGGAGGATGTAGGGATAAAGACCTTTATGCATCATATAGACCTTCCTACACAAAAGCTTTTAGAAAATCCTTTCCCCTCAAATTGTAGTGACGTGGATTCCCCCAAAACTACTTGAATTACCTAAATTCAATGGTTCTCTGGCAAAGGAATACCTTGAGTGTCACTTAGAATATTTCACTACTACATGTGTCAAGTTTATTCATTATAACAACAATATCACTAGAATTGTTTTTCATCAATACTTGACAGGTGATGCCATTCAATGGTTCCATCATTTCCCTAAGGAGTCAATTTATAACCCTTACATGTTAACGAATTAGTTCATCCAATAATTTAACATCCCTCAGCCAAATGAATCTTGTATCCTTAACCTTTTTAACCTCAAACAAGAAGACAAAGAATCTAAATAAACTTTCATTCATTGATGGTGTAAGGTTTTTCATGACTCTATGGAAAATTGACCAAAACACACCTTTTATCACCTCTTTATCAATGCCTCAAACCGAGACAACATGATCAAAAATTATATCAGAGATCCCCCTTGAACTGAATATTCCATTGACAACCTCCATCAAATAGAAAATGTCTAACTTAAGTTTGTTGTGGGAGATAACATAGTTAAAACACCAAATCCATGAGTCTCCAATAGAAATGCAATGCGATACATCATGCATCAACCTCAAAAATTGGCATTTGGTGTAAATAACACAAGTGTGACTCTCATAACACAAACGATTGTTGAAAACTTAAATAGTTGATGAAAACAAAGGGAAAATTGATACAACTCCCAAGATTAATATTGTTGTCACATGAGAAAATGCCAAACTCAACATCTACAAGAATATGATGCCCAATCATGATATTATAAAGTCTTCCAAGAAGAACAACAAGAAGAAGGATTCTCTTGAAGACAACTCCAATTCTTCCAAAGAAGAAGAGGTCGCTCCTAAATCTCCTACAAAGAAGGATAATTGTCATGCTAACCCTTCTTCTAGTTAGTCTACACTCAAAGTTATATAAAGGATCCATATCGCTAGAGGTTCCCAGGCACTAGTGTTTGACTCTAACCTCAAAAGGCACCACCCTTCATCTGATTATTTACCTAACCTCACTAACTTGGATATTTTCCTCCTGATGCATTAGGTAGGTCTTTCTTTATATCAACCTACTCAAAAGCTAACCTTTATCCTTATTGACACTCGGGGTCCCCTACCTTTTCACTATATTAGAGCCATCTCTCAAACCAAATGGAAATATCCTCATGAATATTATAGTATCATTCCTCCCCCCTCTCCCCAAGCTAGTTGATTTCTTGCTTCCTGTTATTATTCCTTCATTCAAAGGTCATTCTCTCATGTCTTTGAGATGCTAGGATACATGAATTTTCTCTAAGCATGTACTGACTAGATGACCCATATAATTGAGTCCCTTTTACGATTTCTCCCCTAGTATTACAAAATATTTGTCCCCTTCTCTCTCCTTAGATATTTCTCACATTCCTTTGAGAGAGGAATGGAAAGCCAATATGGTAAACACATTCTTAATTTAGATCCATCAGAATGATTTCACCATCAAATGAGTAATTGTTTATCCTAGATTTTCCCATAACATCATAACAACTCTTATCTATCATGTACTTAGTGTTAATTTATTTTCACCCACCTATTGGACCCTTTAAGGTTTCAAAAAATCTAAGAATAAACCCCTCAATGCGATTGTGATCCCTATTTTTTTGGTCCTGAGATTGTAGACATCCATCTTTTCATACTTCTAGTAGACCTAGAGTACAACATCCTCCTAGGTCGGCCTTAGTTAGATGCAATGAATATATTTATCCTTTGCACCTTCAAAAGTGAGCTCTTATTTTTCCATGAAGGAGAGAATTAGTATACTTTATGGATATCACATTACTATGTCCTTAATATGTCCAAATTCAAGAGGGATATCACATTACATTAGGTGGTTGACCACTATTCTGTAGTGTGAAATCTAACCATAGTGCATATTGCTTGCATGGATAAGTGAGTCGAATTAAGGTGCACCCACCTAGAGATTCATACCCTTCACTAAGTTGGGAATCCATTGCATGCATGAGTCCCCCTACTAATATTGGTAAATTGACCCTCTAATTGTGCATCCAAAACTAAAGATATAAAATTTTTATTTAAAACTTTGAATATAGAAAAAAAAAGTTCAAAAATTGGAACTATGATGAGAATGGACTACTCACTAACAACACAAGCACATGCAACTAAAGGTACAACCAAACAGGTACCTATCAAATATTTCTTCATCGAGTGAGGAAAGCTTAGGAAAAATATAGGGAAATGCGACTGCATATAGTAGACATGATAAGAAAACAAGGACCATAGGTGAAAAAGTCAGAAGAAAATTTTGTATACTGATGCAGGAGCATCACTCCATGTCAACAGCGTGTCATCTAGCCAGCACATCCAACACACATTTAATGGAGAAAGGGAGAGGCACAGCCCTCTCAATTTTGAAATTAAAAATTTCAATAAATGTTGTAAGGATTTTAATGCCAGACCACGCCGTTGTATAGGTAGTGGTTGAGGTTTCCTTTAATGGTTGCCTGCAGCAAGCCCATGATGTAGTCAGGATTGGGCATCCATTTATGTAATGTAGACGTAGGAGCCACTCTGGGATGGCGATAGCTCAGAGACTGTGAGGTTGAGGGTAAGCTCGAGAGAGCCCTCTTTGTAATTAGAGAGAATGATAGGACATAGAATGAGAGAGATAGGAGGAGAGACCAGAGCAGAGAGGTCTCGAGAGAGAGCTGAGACTTGTTATAGTCCAGCCTTTGTAAACACCTTGTATAGGCATTTTTGAATGACTAGAAGAGCAGTTTTTTCGGCCATGAATTGTTTGTATGTGTTTGCATGTTTTTATGCATTTCGTGTTTTGAATGCATAACTGGTGAAGTATTTCATAAGTTTCAATTTCTTCCCATCTTGGAGTTTTTGAGTGGAAGGAGTGCACATAGTCCGCAAGGTGTGCATTGACAAAGGTGAGACAACCTCAGGAAATCTCAAGAGGGATAGCGTTGAACCTTCATCAACAGAGGTGCAAGGAGTGCATAGGAAGGAAGTCTGTCTCGAGTTTAGGGAAGACATAACTAATGAAGGTTCTGTAGAGCTCTACCAAGAGGGCATCGAGCGAGTGCATAGAGTGCACTAGGGAACTCTATTTCAAGTTCTGAGAAAAGAGAAGTGTCAAAGAGAAGACACTCACAAGGTTGATTAATACTCTGTAGGCTCTGCAAGGTGTGCATCAAGAAAGAGAATGCCAGGTGGGCGTAAGGAGTTTTCTTTTCAAGAAAACTTCTTGAATCTGAGTTATTCGAGATCCTCAAACGCAAAGTGTGCAAAGGAGTAAATCTCTGAGAGGATGAAGCTCAGAAGGGACAATGCTTCTATAATGCAGAAGAGACCCAAAGGAACCAGACTCACAAGAGGAAGAGTCGAAGGTCGAGACCTTCGAGACTTAGAAAATCTTCTTAGTCAAAAAACCAAGAAAGCTCAGGACGAAGAGCACATCTGTCATTGGATTAGCACTGGGAAGAAAGATCTAGAGCATTGACTCTACATCCAGGAAGAAGGAGGAGAGCGCGCAAGGAGGACAGATATGAACCGTCATATCTAGCACCAATACCCGACAATCATCAAATCCAGAAGAAGGTGTGAGGGGTTTAATCACTGGGAAGCTGCACAGAAGGGTAGAACGAATGACAAAAACTTCGAGGGATAAGTTTCAATTTTCTGTGAGTTGTCGGATCCAGAAAAGGTGCACGAGGTTTAAACATCGTAACAACAGAAGGAAGAGGACTCATTAGGTCCCGAAATAATCAAGACCATCCATTCTAGAGGACAGGTGGAAGAGATCTGGAAGCTACTGAGATTTTGGTCACCGGGAGTTGGGAGGTGAAGACTCTGCAGACATCCCGAAAAGAAGATAGTCGAGATTCAATCTTGGTCGTTGACTAAGCGGAGGATATGGACCGTTGATCAAGATCACTGAGATTCGGGTTTCGGGATTTGATAAGGCAAGGAGGAGAATACTGTATCGTGATTCCCTGAATCGCGAAACCCTGAAAGAATTCAGAGGAATAACACCAGGTCACAGGACCGGTCATATGAAAAGAGACTTAAGGGAGGAGCTAAGGAGCCGTTAGACCCTTTTAGGTTTCGACATTTTGAAAGACAAAGAGCAGGAGGAATGCTTGCATCACGATTCCCCGAATCATGAAATCCGATAATGCTTTGACGTTAAGCGCGTGGTCACAGAGTGGTTGTCACGTGGACAAAGGCTAAGGGAGGATCCAGAGTCGTTAAGCCCTTTTTGGCATTTCGACGACCGAGAGTTGGAGGGACAAGGATTAAACCCCTCCACATCGCGAAACACAAAAATCGGAGTGCTGGTTGGATGTTAGCCACTGGTCACAGGATAGTGGTCATATGAGTCAGGAGTGAAGGTAGGAGCTAGGCTCTATTTCAGGGTTCGACGATTTGAAGGACAAGGAGCCTGGGAGAGCTCACATGCAGGAGTCTTGAAACCTTGAAACGTGAAAGGTGTGTTGTTTACGCCTTGGGTCATAGCTGAGGTCACCAGATAAGAAGGGGCTAGTTGGAAAGGGATCAACATCGATGTGTGTGTTGGTTCAGAACAGAGAAGAGCGCCGAAAAGGGGAAACACACGCAGATTTTCTCAAGACCTATGTCAGAGGACAAAGGGACCTGTGGATTCATTCAAAGGGTTCTAGCAGGAGCCCGAAGAGCCATTTCAGCTTAAAAGAAGATCGAGCCAGAGACCGAGAGGTTGTAGAACCCTGCTGGTAGGGGGACTGCATCAAGTGGTATCAGAGCCACTTTCTATCTGTAGACTCCAGGCAGAGGGAGGTAGAGTAGATAAAGAAAATACTCTTATACACACCATCAAGTGGTATCAGAGCCAACAAATTTTATGTTTTCATATCATAGACAAGAGGAGGATTGTGAAGGGATACAGTTTGATACCATCAAGTGGTATCAGAGCTGATTTTTGTCTCTAGATTTTAGAAAAAAGAGAAAGAGGAGATTGTTACTTTGTTCACAGAGAAAGGAGAGATGGTGGGAGAAATTCTGGTAACATCAAGTGGAATCAGAAGCAGAGGTTCATCTATAAACAATAGGTGAAAGAAGCAGGGTGTTAAATCTCTGTGGGGATTGTTGCAAGGTGTGCAACAAATGATAGATAGCCAAGCGAGCTGTAGGAGGACATGGAGATGCTCTCATATGTAGAGTGATCCATACGCTTTCCAGGAGGGTAGGTGAAAGATGGAAATGGTTATTGAAGGGCATGAGCGTGGTGGAAGAGAAGACCACCAGCAGATGAGTAAAGAAGAGATTGAAAAAGAAATCCCTGAGATAAGGGAGAGAATGAAACAACTGACATTGAAGATGCAGCAGGAGGAAAAAGTACACTGGAGGTATGAATGGCCTCTGAACAAGAAATCCAAATGGCCTATTCAAAATTTGTTGGCCAGGAAACAACAAAAAGAGTTGAAGAAGTGGCTGAGGTATGCTAAAAGCCTCAGTGAAATAGAGTTGGTTTGCATCTATGATCTAGAAATTGGAGGAACCTTTAGTGATGAGGAAGAGGGATCAGTTTCAGATCTCATAAACTACCAGAAGGGAAGGGATGAACTTTCGAATTGCCAGTTGGGAAATGGAATGAGATCACTGGAGGATCTCATAGACTTTCAAGAGGACAACAACAAAAATTCATATTGCTAGGTGGGCAATGGTATGAGATTAGCAGAGGCTCTCATAAACTGCCAGGTGGGCAGAAGTGAACTTTCAAGTTTCCAGGTGGGCAATGGGAAGAGATCAATAGAAGGTATCGCGTACTGCCAAGTGGGCAGTGATGAAAGTTCAGATTGACAAGTGGGAAATGATATGGGATCACTAGATCTCATAGACTGCCAAGTGGGCAACAAAAAATTCCCAAATTGCCAGGTGGACAGGGGAAAAGAAGTGAGATTGTCTGAAAGTCTCAGGGACTTAGGAGTGAGTTCAGGTCAGCAAGGAGTGTTGATAAGTGAATATTCATGTGGTTTTGTAGACCATGTGAATGAAGGTGATGACAAGTTAAAAACTTGCACCATCTAGAAGGAGGATCAAAAGAGCATTCTGATGATTGGGGGAATTCGGGTATTCCTACCAGATAGCCCAATTGAGGAAAAAGCATGTGTTGCAGATGCAGCAATAGAAGGAGGACAGACAATAGAGACTGTGAAAGAAAAGGAAGAAGTGGAGCAAACACTGATGTTTTCCCAAGGAGAAGAAGAAGAGCATTCAACCGAGTTGCTCAAAATTTTCAGCCAGGAAGTTGAAACATAAATGACTGCAGCACTGGATTCTGCAACAGAAGAGGAAGTAGACAACATGGATTTTGTTGATCTGTATGAAGAATTGGAAGCCCTAGAGAAGAGGGTGATGGTGCAAAGTTTGCACATCTGACAAGCCAAGATGGAATAAGTTGGAAGTATGCCAGCAGGACAAATGGCAGCAGCAGAACTGACACAGGAAGAAGCTGAGCAACATTTCAGTGAGGAGACTGCAAAGCTAGAGTCTGCAGCAGAGTGGCCACTTAGTGCCATAAAGAGAGATAAAGATAGCAGGGGAGATTGAGCATATCTTCCCATTGAGAACACATAAGTGCGGAAGAGAAGAATGCATACAAAGAGCCAGCCACTGGAGTAGCTGGATGAGGTAATTGAATAAATCAGAAGGTTGATGTTGAGTTGAACAATAGAGATTGCCAGCAACAAGAAGCTAAGAAGAAGGGAGCGTGGAAGAGCAGCAGGGAAGCAACAACAACAACAACAAAGCAGAGGAGCAGATGGACAACTCCAAGGGAAAGTTTGGGATCTAGGTGGATTTCAACACTGGAGAAGAGGAGCTCATGATCAGGAGATCATGATTTTTCTAGATGAGGAGTATGACGCAGGAGCATTTCTCCATGTCAGCATCATGTCATCTAGCCAACACATCCAACACACATTTAATGGAGAAAGGGAGAGGCACAACCCTCTCAATTTTGAAATTTGAAATTTCAATAAATGTTGTAAGGCTTTTAATGCCAGACCATGCCGTTGAACAGGTAGTGGTTGAGGTTTCCTTTAATGGTTGCCTATAGTAAGCCCAGGACATAGTCAGGACTGGGCATCCACTTATGTAATGTAGCCGTAGGAGCCTCTCTAGGATGGCGATAGCTCAAAGATGGTGAGGTTCAGGATAAGCTCGAGAGAGCCCTCTTTGTAATTAGAAGAGTGATAAAACATAGAATGAGAGAGATATGAGGAGAGACTAGAGAAGAGAGGTCTCGAGAGAGAGATGAGACTTGTTACGGTCCATCCTTTGTAAATACCTTGTATAGGCATCTCTGAATTAATAGAAGAGCAATTTTTCCTGCTATGAATTGTCTGTATGTGTTTGCATGTTTTTATGCATTTCATGTTTTGAATGCATAACTAGTGAAGTATTTCATAAGTTTCAATTTATTCCCGTCTTGGAGTTTCCGAGCGGAAGGAGTGCACATAGTTTGCAAGTGTGCATTGACATAGGTGAGACAACCTCAGGAAATCTCAAGCGGGATATCATTGAACCTTCATCAATAGAGGTGCAAGGAGTGCACAGGAAGGAACTTTGTCTCGAGTTTAGGGAAGACAAAACTACTAAAGGTTTTGTAGAGCTCTGCCAAGAGGGCATCGAGCGAGTGCATAGAGTGCACTAGGGAACTCTATTTCGAGTTCTGAGAAAAGAGAAGTGTCGAAGAGAAGACACTCACAGGGTTTCTCAATACTCTGTAGGCTCTGCAAGGTGTGCATCGAGAAGGAGAATGTCAGGTGGGCATAAGGAGTTTTCTTTTCAAGAAAACTTCTTGAATCTGAGTTATTCGAGATCCTCAAATGCAAAGTGTGCACAAGAGTAAATCTCCGAGAGGACGAAGCTCAGAAGGGAAAACATTTCTATAACGCAGACAAGACCTATAGGAACTGGGATCGCAAGAGGAAGAGTCGAAGGTTGAGATATTTGAGACTTTGAAAATATTCTAAGTCAAAAAGCTAAGAAAGCTTAGGAGGAAGAGCACAACTATCGTTGGATCGACACTGGGAAGAAAGATTTGGACCGTTGAATCTACATCTAGGTAGAAATAGGAGAGCGTGCAAGGAGGAAAGATCTGAACCGTCAGATCTAACACCAATACCCGACAACCGTCGGATCCAGAAGAAGGTGTGACCAATTTAATCCCTGGGAAGCCGCACATAAGGGTAGAACGGATGACAGAAACTTTAAGCCATCGGATCCAGAAAAGGTACGCGAGGTTTAAACCTCGTAACAGCAGAAGGAAGAGGACTCATCAAGTCCCAAAAGCATTAGGACCATCCATTCTGGAGGACAGGTGGAAGAGATCTGGAAGCTACTGGGAGTTTGGTCACCAGGAGTTGGGAGGTGAAGACTCTGCAAACATCCCGAAAATAAGATAGTCGGGATTTAATCTTGGCTGTTGACTAAGTGGAGGATCTGGACCATTGATCAAGATCACTGAGATTCATGTTTCAGGATTTGATAAGGCAAGGAGGAGAACACTGTATCGCGATTCCCCGAATCGCGAAACCCTGAAAGAATTTGGAGGAATAGCACCAAGTCACAAGACCGATTGTATGAAAAGAGACTTAAGGGAGGAGCTAAGGATCCATTAGACCCTTTCAGGTTTCAACATTTCGAAAGACAGAGAACAGGAGGAATGCTTGCATCACGATTCCCTGAATCGCGAAAGCCGGTAGCTCTTTGACGTTAAGCGCATGGTCACAGAGTGGTGGTCACATGGACGAAGGCTAAGGGAGGATCCAGAGCCGTTAAGCCCTTTTCGGCATTTCGGCGACTGGGATTTGGAGGGATAAGGAGTCAACCCCTCCACATCATGAAACACAAATATCGGAGAGCCGGTTGGATGTTATCCGCTGATCACGGGATAGTGGTCATGTAAGTCAGGAGTGAAGGTAGGAGCTAGTGGAGCTAGGCTCTATTTTAGGGTTGAGCAATTCAAAGGACAAGGATCCTGGGAGAGATCGCATGCAGGAGTCCCAAAACCCTGAAATGTGAAAGGTGTGTTGTTTATGCCTTGGGTCATAGCCTCGGTCACCAGATAAGAAGGGGCTAGTTGTAAAGGGATCAACGCCGAGGTGTGTGTTGGTTCAGAATAGAGAAGAGCGTCGAAAAGAGGGTGCACGCGTAGATTTTCTCAAGACCTGTGCTAGAGGACAAAGGGACCTGTGGATTCATTCAAAGGGTTCCAGTAGGAGCCCAAAGATCCATTTTGTCTCAGAAAAAGATCGATCTAGAGACCGGGAGGTCACAAAACCCTGCTGAGGTAGGGGGACTGCATCATATACACATGGAATTTTTTCTTCCTAAAGGAGGATCATTCTCTTATGATGATGAGAGAATAGGAGAGATAGAGGTGCCACTCATGTATAAGAATCTGGTGAAACAATGAGTACCTAAGGAAGTGCCTCCTATATATGTTGACTTCATTGTCAACAATAAGACATATCACATTGCACCATCCTCCTTTCATGGCCTGGGGATATTTTCCATGGATGGAATAACTTTAAAATACAATACAGTAACTGAATTGATGGACTATTTCGGACTGTGTTACAATTATAACAATTGGATGTGGCTGGTCCGGTACATGCGAAGTACGCGAAAATATGCACTCGATGCAAATTATATATAGCTAATAAACAAGGATAAAAATAAGGGAGTGACTATCTATATTGATAGAAGGCCTAAATATTCTATCAATATCCCAGGGTTTATAAAAAAACACACAACCCATGACAACAAACAAGCAACCGAATTGCATATATGAGGGACATGAAGAGAATCAAGCAGTCCTGTGTGTAATAAAAAAGATAGCTCCCAGGGAAGATTTATTAGTCGATTACCATTTGAATCGAATAGAAACATCGACTAATAGTGTGCGGGTACTTATGAAACATATCTTTAAGCAACCTCTACTTATTGCATTATATATATTTTTTTATCTTTAACATTGTTTTAAATATTTCATGGTCCCAATTTTATAATAATGTGGGAAATTGATCATTGAGGTTGATTTTATTTGGGTGGCAATCCGTTTTTTTGTTATCATTAACAAATTTCTAAATATTTGGGGGTTCTAATTATATTATAATGTGGTAGGATGATCGTGGAAAAGGGCCAACTGCAAAACATGTAAATGATTATCAAATTCGACTTTCATTATACGTGGATTTTATTATTTTCTTATACATGTTTACTGAAATAAAATTGTTTTGTTGAAATTATATGTAATCAGCAGGCCATGTTGATCATGATTCTATTGATGAGGAGGGGTTGTATTCATCCCCTGATCTGATGGTATTAATTAAAAAAAATATCATTAAAGAGAACAAGGAACTTGCTATCTTATTAGATCGTCCATATCAAACTCTCGACGTCCTATAAAAGATCAATATCCTTATGTCACAACTTAACATATATAAGATAATAACAATAATTTAAAGTGTTTTTTTCTAATGTACTCATATGTTCAATTATGAAACTTTGTTCTTTAACTTTTACATTATCTCACGAAAAAACATTTTCTTTTTTATAAAGAGGTGTTTAGAGCCTGTTCAACCCGGTGTTGGTAGTAGTGGCATTGTAGAGACACCACAAAGTCCTAATGCGGGCATCCATACAGTTGCTAGAGCAATGTTTACTTCTCCATATTCCACAGCTAATTTAGATAGGAGCCATGACACGCACCGCCAAACATCCACACATCGATCAGAATCTAGAGATGGTGATAGAGATGAGACTGATAATGTGGTTGACATGGTTTCATTTCCTAGAGCTAGATGTGTGACAAGCACAGGGACCCTCTCTTGCACATTTTTGGTCAACGATAATGGACTTCCATTAAAACAAATAAGACTCCCAGGTAGTTTTTCATATTTTAATCGTTTCATGTTGTCCATCTCATACACAAATCATCTAGATTATTATTTTTAAATTAATGATCATGTCTTTTTGTGTGTAGGAAACAACCATTTTTATAGGCACCTAGAGAGCAAGGCCTTGTTCATTTTTGGGGCAACCTTACGCATGAGGTGGAATTCCAAACTCAAAAAATAACTTATGGATTGTCTTGAAGGCCTCTTTGGAGTAGACACGTTCAATAAAAAAAAAGTCACCCCTACAGTGGGAGAATATGTAAAATATACGCAGGATGTTTATAGATGAAGCTTGAAAGGAAATCCTAGGTATGAGCATCATCCCTCAATTCTAGAGAAGGATTGGAAGGTGATCATTGATGGTGAAAAAGAAAAGATATTGAAAAATTCACAAGAAAAAATAATTGGTACCCCAAGTTAAATTACAATATTTTGATTTCAATACCAACTTTAATTTTCTTTAGATCTAAATAAAAGTGTGTTTATATATAACATAATTGAAAATTTTGATGATAGGTTACCTGACATTTCGAAGGAAACCAAAGAAAGGATTTCCAAGCATGGCCAACACAAGTTAGCTAAGGGTGGCTACTCGAGGTTACAGTCATGAGTCGTAAGTACCCAAACATATTTAGAATATTATTTGTATCACCTTAGAAAATTTCAAGTAATTGCAACCAAAAACATTAAAAAAAATGCCCTTATGCAATGCAGGGCGACGACTTCATAACTGAAACCATAGATGGAGACCTCCAACTTGGTTACAATTATGGTTATAAATTTGTGTCTAATCATAGGAAAATCATGGGGTAGACCCCAAGGTCTAGTTTGCGGGATAAGGTAAATAAAAATCAGTCCACATTAACCTTTCAGTACTTATAAAATACGTAAATGTTTGATATTGTCCATAACTTAATGTCTTACTTTGTTTTAATCAAGGGAGAAACACTATCAATGAAACCATTAGTACTGGAAAATAGAGCGTTGATAGTGCAACATGTCCAGAAGATCATGGTTCTCCCCAACAGCCCCATCCTAGTGGGGTGCAATCCGAAGATGTTTCTATGAATGAGGCCCACGACAGTAAAAGGGATGTATATTAATTATATACTTAATAATTCCTTAGTTATAAATTTTTAAGTTTCAATGGAAGAGAATGTCATAGTTGAGCCTCCTCGACCTGAATATCAGGTGAACAGGGAAGCCATTCCAACAGTGTTGACTGGAGGACCAGGTAAATAATTACATTGCAGAGTTTTTTCTAATATTAATGAACTACTTCAATGATATTTAAAAATTGGCCATATAAATTTAATATTTTTGTTTTTGTAGATGATGGCCCCTTACAGCATCCTCCACGCCATGGGTACGAGACCAAACATGATCGGCATGAAAGGACTGAAACAACATCAGTTGTTGAAGAGAACCCAATAAACGAAGACATGGAGATGGATGATTTACTTAAGAACTAGAAAACACAAAAGAGTACTAAAAGAAATTGATGATGTGTAATAATTTTATAAGATAGTTAAATGTACATTATATAGCTGAACATGTAATGATGCATATAATGCATTGACATTATGGGTACTTTTTCATCTGATAATATACACAAGGCTATTTATATGGCTTGTATATATCTGTGAATGTAATTTTATTATACACTTAATGATAATTTCATCTTCTATTAGTCTCGGTATATATTGATTCAACACTCCTTGGTTCTGTTGGCCTTAATATACAATTTCTTCATCAATATGTGGATCCATGGATATCATCCTAGCGATTTGAAGGAATTGGTAAACGTGAAATTTAAGATATTGAATTGTTCAAGTTTGGATTTAAATTTTACATGCTTGTTTGTTTCTGGGTTTCAAGAGTTCCAAACTTGTATCTCTTTGTCTTTTAAGAATGGTAATCTCTTTGTATTTTAAGATATAATGTGAGAATCCAAGCAAGACCTAGCACCTTGTTCTTGGGATATGGAGTCTAGGAAACAAACAGAACTTGAAAATCGATAAAGAGGATGTGACAAAACCACCAAAAACAAGTGTTATTAGCCAAGGATCGATATGATATATATGTAACAACCATATGAAATGCTCACCAAAGACACAAAAACACATCCATAAAATTATTTCACCCACATGAGACATCAAATATGAGATTAGAGTAAGAGAGATAACCTTCTATTGAATGATCAACCATTAAGGTATCTCCTCTAGAAGGGAAACAATCTATCTCAGTTATTTATTTATTTTTAAATAAGTATATGTTTGTTGGTTCATATCAAGAGTAGAAATTCTCTTTGATATCTCATCAAAAGTTGAAATTCTTACAGTAACTTCCTTGCATTATGAAGAGCATGAATAATAATGTTGTTAAGTGAAAAAGTCCAAATAACATTCATGCTTAACCACCTTATCAAGAACCTTACTGGCCTCCTCAATGTTTAGTAATTCTTGCAAATACCATTCATTAATGTAGTAAATGTTACAACATTAGGATTGTAGCCCTTGGACACCATCTCGTCCAAAATATCGTAATCTTCCTCCCACCTACCTTCTTCACTACTTTTTTTTTCTTCGTCCAATTGCATTTGAACCAAATGATTTACAACACCCATCACTTTTAAGATTCTACCCAATATTATATTGTCTATATAAACCCAAATGTCAACAATAATCATTGATCCAAGGAGTTAAATATTCATTTTGACAGTAATACATTGGTATTATATAACATTGGCACAATTTAATAGATAAACAAAAACTCCTCTTATTGAATATGAACCCTCTCTACAAAGATTAATTAATGCTAGTATAACATGATTTTCATAACTTTAAAGAGAGAGACACCTCCATTTTTTATTTTATTTTTATAACTTGGGACTTGAAAAGAAGTCTAGTTTAGTAAATCAAGGTGAAGGCCTTCAAAATTTGTCGATGTTCTTGGTGATTATTTACATATAATATATATTGTTCATGAGGAATCTAATGTATCACTTGGATTGACTTTTCGAGAGTTATTATTTTTTTCTGCATCAATTTATCATGATCATTAGTAAGAATGTCAAATCTTCATAGTCATCTCGTTCAATACCCATATGGTCTCTTAGAAAGTGAAACTCTTAGTGGAAACCGCAAGACAAATAAGTGGAACAACAATTCCACAAGTGACAAGAAGCTTTACCTACCATTTGCTCAAACCATTGTAGCACATCTTTGCAAAATCCAACAATGGATATATATAGAAATGAAAAATAATCAAGCACTAATGTTTGTTTGAAGGTCAGTGGATTCTGTTCTAATGAAAAAATGTTTAGTGTAGTCCTCAAAGGCCCACATAATACATGGCATGCATCCATATCAAGCATAATTTTCTAACTAGATTATAACCATTGGTTGCACAAGGGTCCAAGGGGCCAATAATGGTTATTAGCTTTCCATTTAATGGTAGTAGGGGCCAATCTTCCCACGTAATTTTTAATGTTATTATTTCACTTCCTTCATAAGCATCAATTTGCAAATTGTCCTAGGAATTATTTTTCGCTATACTCTAATGTAACCTTTATCTAAAAAAGTACCAGTGATTCCCCATTCCTCCTACTATGTGGTGTAAGACGATACCTCTTTCGCATGAACGTGCCAACCCGACATGCCTTCTCTCACCAGGACCCTCTTCTCCTTCATCCCGAAGAGCTAAAACACTCTTCCGATCCATTATCGGGACCTCTCAATACCCGCAGAACTCTCTCCACGATCTCCCTCTTGCCTTATCGGGAAATCGGGTTTCACGTTATCGCAAAACTCGTGGGCACGTTCCTCATGCTACACAAAAACCTGAAACCTGATGGGTCTCAATGCCGATACTTCTTCGTTCCTATCGGGGATTTCCCTATTGGGAAATTGGCATATGCGATGTCGCGTTTCACTGACCCCACGAATCTCCGAACCCCGATTCGCGATGGCACCTCTCTCTGCTCCAAGCCCCTTCAGGTTATCCCCTTTCGCATATGACATGCTGATCCACGAGACCACGACCTTCTCCCCGTCAGAGTTTCGGACTTCACGGGTTTGATATGCGTAGAACCTGCACTCCCGGAAACTCCGAGATGCCGAACCCCGATTCCACCTGTCTTCCACTCATTCTCGCGGTCCCACACGCTAACCAACGGTTGGTGTGATATCGCTTCTCGCGACCTCGTAACTTTTGGTGTAATCCCTCGCTACTCCAACTCACGAACCTCCGAGTTCACAATATGTCGATGCCACTTGGCATTGGCTCCCTGCGAGGGTTGACCTGCTGACACCTGTCCTCCACTTCTCCCTTAACTCCATCAGGAAATTGCGTATCGGGATATTGCGATTCCCGTTGTCGTGAGTCTCTCGTCACCGATAAATCCGAAATTTTGAACCCCGATGCACGTGCGGGCACTCTCCTCCATGTCACCCGCTCCTCGTCGCGCTATCAGGTATCGCGAAATCGCGAATCCAACCTACATAAATTCCTTGTCACGGAAACCGCGAATCTTCGATGGGCTGAACCCCGATCACTCCTGGCTACTTGACACGTGTTCCTGCTGAGATCAACGGCTTTGATCCTCTTCAGGAAATCACTACTCGCGATTTCATACACAAGACTCTTGGCTCCGGAAGTTTCGATTTTCCGATGAGCCGAGTCCCAATGAGCTCTAGTTCCTTCCCGGCACGCTAAATCTTAAACCGTGCCCACCTTCCGATAGATCTGACCCCTATCGGGACTTCGCCAATCTTCCCTGCGAATCCTGACCGTCGATTTCTCCTCTTTGGAGATTTCTCGAAAATGACTAAGTGTTCCTTCTTGCACTTGGCCTTTCAAAGTTTGTGCTTGGAACTCGTTCTTGAAATGTCCACGCACAAATCCCAATGCTTTCCTTTGACTATACCATGAAGGTGCTATACCTTCTGAGCTTTTCCACTCTGACTCCTTCAGAGGGACTCTGCACGCACTCCTCGCACTCGACATCCAACAACTTCTCAAGTGTCGAATAATTCAAACTCCGCGCACTCTCTACAGCAGTAGTCGTCTATCTCCTTTACTCAGACTAACAACTGAGACTTCTTCTTCCTTCAACCTGCACACTCCTTGCATGGTTGCAACGACCTATTTCCACTTCTGGGTGAATGAGAACAAAGTCAAACTGCTGAGCCTTCATCAACGCACTCCTTGCGGATGAATTCAACTGCACACCTTGCAGGAATCTCCTGGCTCAGACAGAGAAACAATTGAAACTCATTCCATCTCCCTTTCAGACTTCAGTTTCAAACATGAAATCACATACACAACATTTATAAAGAAAATGCATATCAAGAAAGAAAACATTCATAAACACATGAACAATATACACAGAGAAACAACACCAGCCATGAATTTGAATCAGAACTTTCTTCTATTAATTCAAAATGCCTGTACATGGGTGTTTTTCACAATTTTCTCTGCTTGCTCTTCTCTTCTCTTGAATGCTTGATAATGACTAATGTTACAATGTACAAAGGAGGGTGTCTATATCCTTTTTTCCCCTCGAACTCTAAAACTGTCTAATCTGGAAATAAAATCCTATCTACCTGCATTAAATCTATTAAATGCCTCCTATCTATTTCAAACAAGAGCGTATGGCTCAAGGTCTGATACAACATACAAAAGGCGCTCCTTCATAAAGGATTCATTTAAGACTTGCGCTACAATCCCAAATCATTTTCAAAATTTTGGGTTTGTTTCCCCCAGCTGAACTTTCGCTTGATGTGCTGGCTCACTTGTTGAGTTGGCGATGCTCTTGCATCATACTCCTCGGATTGAAAACTTTCATGGGCTCCTGTCCATGAGATCCTGCACAGTCTGTCCATGCTTCTGAATCACTACTTCAGTCTCCTAGCTGGCATCCTCCACTGGATGGTTTTCCCATTTGACCAGATACTCAAAATACTACTTTCGCCTGGTCTTCTTGCTCACCCTTTTATCAAGTATACGCTCCATTTGTGGCTTTTCTGAAATCGGCATCTGCTTCTGCCACTGGATTTCTGGTTGTTCATCATTCCTAGCTCCTGCTTCCTCAGCCTTATATGGATATAAGTCTGATACATTGAATGTCGGATATATTCCAATCTCATCCGACAATTCAATCTTGTAAGCATTGTCTCCCAATTTCTTTAGCACTCTGCATGGCCCAATTTTCTTCATTTTCAACTTGTTATATGTTCCCCTTGGGAACCTTTCCTTCCTCAGATGTGCCAGAACCAGATCGCCAACTTCAAATTTAAGTTGTCTCCGATGTTGATCCGCTCTGCGGTTATATTCTTGGTTCGATTCTGTCAGTCACTGCTTCACCCTGCTGTGAAGTTCCCTCATCACCTCAGCGAATTCTTCAGCGTTTGCGCTCTGAGTCATTATTTGTTCCGAATCCCTCAGCTCCAAAACACCTTTCAGCTGTCTGTCGTATACTATCTCAAACAGAATTTTCCCTGTGCTTCGATTCACCAAATCATTGTAGGCGAATTCTGCCTGTGGCAATACGCTATCCCAGCTGTTGTGGTGCTCCATCACTAAGCTCCTCAGCAGGTCCCCTAGACTTTTGTTGACCACTTCTGTCTTCCCATATGTCTGTGGATGATAGGAAGAACTGAACATTAAGTTAGTTCCCATCTTCTTCCAGAGTGTCCTCCAGAAATGTCCAATGAATTTGGTATCCCTGTCCGAAACTATGCTTTTCGACAGTCCATGAAGTCTAACAACCTCTTTGAAAAATAAATTTGCGATGTGAGTCGCATCGCTGGTCTTTTGACATGGGATAAAATGTGCCATCTTTGAAAACCTGTCAACCACCACAAATAAGGGATCATGTGCTCTTTTCATCCTCGACAGTCCTAGTATGAAATCCATGCTGATCACCTCCCATGGCCTTTCTGGTATGGGAAATGGCTGATAAAGACCCGCATTCTGCTTTCTGCCCTTAGAATGTTGGCAAATTCTACATCTGTCAACAAACCTTTTAACTTCTGACCGCATCCCTGGCCAAAAGTATGATTCACTCAGCTTCGCGAATGTCTTGTCGTGGCCAAAGTGCCCTGCCAAGCCTCCGCTGTGCTTTTATTTCAACAAATTCTCCCTCATGGAGAAATTTGGAATACACAATTGATTTCCTCTGAACAGTAATCCATCCTAGATCATGTAATCTATCCACTGACTTTTGTCTCTGAGAACTAGGTTCTCAGCTGCTCCATATGCCTCTACAAAGTCTGCATCACCTGCATACATCTCCCTAAGATCATCAAAGCCTAAAGTCTTGACTTTGAACTCCTGCAATAGCAAGCATTTCCTACTCAAAGCATCAACCACTTTGTTAGCAGTACCTGAAATATGTTTGATAACAAATGTAAAATTCTGCATGTATTCTACCCATTTAACATGCCTCTGATTTAATTTCTCCTGCTGAGTTACATACTGCAATGCATGATCATCACTATATAAAATGAATTCCCTTGGAATCAAATAGTGCCTCCAATTTTTCAATGCCTGTATGATGGCATAAAATTCTTTATCATATGTGGAGTATTTTTCCTTTGCCTCATTCATCTTCTCGCTCAAATAAGCAATTGGTCTGTCATCCTGACTCAAGACCGCTCCTATGGAAAAGCCACTCGCATCGCATTTCACCTGGAACGTATTTCAGAAATCTGGCAACACCAACACTGGTTGCTCTGTGATCTTCCGCTTCAACAGATTGAATCTTTTCTCAGCCTCTTTAGTCCAATGAAAAGATTTATGTCTTTTCCTGACTGTGTCCATCATCACTGCATTGATTCCGCTAAAATTTCGAATGAATTTCCTGTAGAAACTTGCCAGTCCATGAAAACTTCTCACCTCGAAAACATTTGTTGGTGATGGCCAATTCTTAATTACCTCCACTTTACTTGGATCCATCTTCAATTCATTTTCCGATATGACAAACCCCAAGTAAATGAGTTATGTCTTCATAAATGAAGATTTCCTCACGTTGATCAACAACTTCTCTTGTTGTAGCTTTCTCATTACTGCAGCTAAGTGCTTCAGATGTTCTACCTTGGTTTTGCTGAAAATCAATATGTCATCTAGATAAACAATGACAAACTTACCTCTGAATTCTTTCAGCACTTCATTCATCAGCCTCATGAATGTACTCAGTGCATTCGTCAAACCAAATGGCATGACTAGCCATTCATACAGTCCTTCGTTGGTCTTGAAGGCTATCTTTGTAACAACCCTCCTGGTTACGACAACAACGCTGATAACATGTAAATTTTTTTTTGTTTTAAAGGTGTGTGCACGCGTGCAGGAGGGGAAACAGACCCACTAGACTCTACGTCGCCACCCGACGACCAACAAGATGCAACCATGACGATCACAACAAGAAGACGCAAGACGCACCACAAGTAACTGCAAGCAACACTACCCAAGACAACGACGCCCCACCAACTTCAACAATAAACGACATACTGGGTTAGGTACCATACGAACACAGAAGGTTGTAACATCCCGCTCTGGCACACAGACAAAACTTATTCTTTGAGGACACTTGATCGCAAGTGATCTGGATTTTTATGATGATGAACCACTTTGATGATGTGTCATGATTGATGACATGATGTTTTACCATTGCTGTATATAGGTGCTATTGACTCAGTTTCATTGAGTGTGCAGGGTTTCGGACCTTGAGGATGCAGAGGCATTGGTGGAACTCCCTTGGACTCCGGATTGAGCCAGGGAGTGGGCTATTTGAGTTGTTTTATTCACGGTGATATTGTTTTTTTTTGATGAGATGCTATTGATTTTATGATATGTTGTTGACATGATCTGACATGATGGTTGATGATGCAGGTTGACGATAGCTTGCCGACCAGACTCACATATGGAGTAAAGGGGCCACACATGAGTTCTAGAGAGATTGAGGGAGAGGTGTGACAGCAGGCCTGCCACAGCCTATTAGCACTCCCGCCGTGGCTCGAACTGTAGGTTAACGATTACCTAGTTCGAGAGGATCCATGATGCCGTGAGGGCACACTGCGATAGTCTCTCACGATGATTCTAAAGGGCGCGCAATAAGGCGGGGGCCTTATTCCTTAGAGCCCTTAGTCTCCCACAAGTTCACCTGGTGGAGTGTTGACTCCAGGGGTTATAGAGTCTACCAATCCGTCAAGTCAGCGA
>JZKD02S1627635.1:25736-41177 GCA_000966675.3 Picea glauca | reverse complement strand
TTAATTAATTAATGATTTATGAATTAGGTCAGTCTCAAAATTCTATAAAAGGAGGGGAAAGGAAGGAAGAAGGGGAACGGTTAGCGTAACGTTACGCTGCCGAGTTATGGCTTGACGGGTTGCTTGTGAGGAGTTGGGTATATCTCAGCTGTGCTGGAGTGGTAGCTCAGTCGTGGAGGCGATCTGAGATGCTAGTCTATCTCTGGTTCTTGTGTGGCCCCTTTGCAGCTCGGGGGGCTAAGGGGGAAGCAGAGTACCCCTAGCGTTTGGCTGGGAGGTACCAGTGAGATTTCCTTGGTCGGCAAGCAGAAGCGGCATGGAGCGAGAAAAGCGGCAAGGAGAGCAGATGCGGCATGGAGTGTGGGACGTCTTCCAAAGCGGGCGTAAGGCAACGGTATGATTTTAATTGGTAAAGTAGAAAGAATTTTATATTCGACAAATTTACTGTTATTGATGATAATATGGTGAGATTATTTTGGCATTATATTTTCGGCATTTTCGTACCGCAATGTTGTTGTGAGTTTGTGTTGGAAATGTTGAATTTGTTACCGCCGTTTTGGCCATGAGAAGAATGTAGTTTGTTGGGCGTTTTTGGGTACACATTGTAGATAGGAGGTCGTTACAAAGGTAGATTCCATGGTAGCAGGTTTTACTATCTCTGCACAGGAAAGCAGGGCGTTTAATCTTAGTCCTCTGCTCCGGAGAGAGAGAAGGTCAGATAGGCTCCTGGTCGACTACACAGGCATAAACTAGTGATCCCCTCAGGTGTGTCGCAAGAGTGGAAACCCTGCCTTTAAGGGGCCCGAGACTCTTGATACGGCACTGGATTCTTCACAGAGGAATTTAAGCACACACATAGACTTATCTACTAGGCTACAATGAGGTGTATAGACCCCAAGTGATACAAGCAGACCGAGCAAAGAAATCCAACCCAATACAACAATTCAACAGACATTCACGACCTCCATGGAAGACGCAAGTCCAAGGATACTAACAAAACCCGACCATTAGTCACGACTCGGCATAACCTACGACTCCACTGGCCACAAGTATAGATCATTTACTTCGTTTAAAGCCGTTAGCTGATAATTCATCCACCTAGCCATAAAGGTGAGTACGCATGTTAAAACTCTAAATCTAACGCATAAAGATTTTTACTCTTAGATTAAGGACCTACCGTTTTAGGCAAAAATTTGGAACATCCTTAAAATGATCAACCTTACTATTACATGTATTCTACAACGATATTATAAACCATTTCAATGCTCTTACTCCTAGGATAATCAAGTCTAGGTAGCATCCTTCCATAAGCGAGGATATTACATTTCATGATTTCAATGCTAAATTACCATGACAAGCACCTACAATGACATCACCATCAGGGCTAGCATTATTGCATTGTACTATAAGGACTTGTGTGTTCGCTAACTAATTTCATAATAACATCTAGTGACAACCCCATAGCTCTAGCATCATTACCTTTACAATATAAAGATCTTGCCCATTCCCTAACTAATTTCCGAATAAAATGATAATGACATCCTTACCATAAATGATGTCAACTAAGTTCGCCAACTAAGTTCATAATAAAATTTAAATATTACATTTGCAATAAATTGACCTTGCAAATCCATTAATTAATTTCCAAATGAAATGATAAAGACATCCATACCATAAATGATGTCATCTAATTTTGCCAACCAATTTCATAATAAAATTTAAATATTACATTGCAATAAATGACCGTGTATAACAATAACCCTATTGAATTTGACAATGTTGAAAACACCAATATTTTAAAAGACACATATATAAAAATAACAAGAATTAGAAGGGCTAATATCTAAAAAGGACCATATTTTTAAAGATGATATAAAAATAAAATCATATTTTTATCATTCACCTCATATTCAACGTAACCATGTAACACCATACTAAAAATGACATTGTATCACAACAACAATATTTAGGACTTCAATCTATATACTGGTGGCATTGTCAATAATTGCTAACACTTATTTCAATCTATATACTGGTGGCATTGTCAATAATTGCTAACACTTATTTCAATCTATATACTGGTGGCATTGTCAATAATTGCTAACACTTATTTTTGTGCATTTCGGTTTCAACTTTTTAGAGGAATAACATAGCCACGGTGGATTCTATTTTTCTTTTAAATTATACACAAGCATTACATTATTACATGTTTCAATTATTTCATAATCCCTTTAACTTTTACCTTGAATTATATACATCAACTACATTAAAATACTCCACTTGTTAATATAGTTGTTATTATACCTAAAATATTATTAGTGTGATTGGAGATATTATAATTAGTTTTTGTCTGTTATATCTAAAATGAATCTACTAGAGAAGAGCAAAGTTTATAGGGAGGGAATATTTTCACTCTCTTTAAATCTTTGATCATTTCCTAGGTATTAATCATTTTGAGTTTACATTCAATGGGTAGTAAGGAAGATTGTATTAAAATGTTAAAATTAAAGGAAAATATCATTACTGTAACATCCTAATCATCATGGCATTCAAATTTATTAACACTGAACGCAACACCGTAATTAAACACCTCATGCCGAGGGTGCAGCGACTGGCAACGGTTAGAGGAAGTTTTGGGAAGGTGGAAACATGGGTGACAGTCGGTGGTTTTAAGGGGATTCGAGCCCCTGAAGGAAGAATTCGCCACGCAGCGTATGGGCAGACAAAGGTAAGAGAAATGGCAGACTGTGTAACGGTTAGGTTTTGTGATTTCGTCACAGCTGTAGAGAGGTCGAAAGGTTAATAACATAACCATTAGATAATAAAATGATAATGACCACCTGGAAGCAATGAGTACGCTATCCCTTGCTGTCCGAATTCAATTATTCACTAGAAACAACGAAATGTTAAAGAATATCAATGTAACAGTCAATGATGGTATCCGCCTAGAAGGTAGTTAATAAAATGGTTGGTAATAACAATCTTGATCTACGCCAACAGTTCACTGCCCTAAGTTGCAATGGCAGTTCAAAGTAGATCAGGAAAATTACCTGAATCTAGTCTAAATATTAATGACCAATATCATTACTCATAAACTAATGATGAGCAGCTGTAACCATAACAAATAAAAGAAACAACTAACGTTTAAACTCTAACCCTAAATCATTCAACTCCACCTTCTAAAATCATTAATGTCGGCCATATACTAACTCCAACATCGACCTAATAAGAGTGCAGTAACTAGGTATATCTTATGATGAACCGGTAACTCCCGATTACGCGTATTACCAGACCAATCTTAATTAACAGCATGTAAATTATCTAGAATTTGAGGGAACGGAGAGAAAATTTATTTCATTACGAACAACCCTGAAAGTTGTAACTACTCTTTCCCTGTAATTGAAAGCTACCTTAAGGTTGCCAGAGGATTGAAGGTTCAGGAATTTAAAACTGAATGGTGGAGAGCAACCAGCTGCCAGACACACAGTCCAGGTCGCAAACGAGGGCGAGGCTGGAACCAGAATTTAACGCCATGTTCCGAATGAACCAGTCACATACAGTTGGTCAAGAACGCTCTGAGAACTGTTTTTCATCAATTCCTATTAGCCATAGGGATTTACTGCCAGAGAATGGGTGCAAAATAACGCTGATGATGACAGCAGCTGGGAGAGCCACAACAGTGCCACCACCAAGTGATCAAGGTCTGTAAAAAAAAACAGGTGTTGAGTTGTCAAGGTGAATGCCAAAAAATGATCTGGGTGCAACATTCAGAAGGTACAAATCGGGTAAGCCGGATAGCATGAAATGCATCTATGGTGAGTCATATTTTTGAGGTCCAGGAGTAAGTTTTGGGAACTAAGAATCATGCCAAACAGGCGGTACATCAAGAACCCAACTAACAGATCTGACAAAAGGGGTTTCCAGCGAGTCCAGATTCGCATAAGGACGTGGTCAACTATTTACACAGTTGTAGACTGAAATTCGCCATACAGAATGAAAATAAAACCTCATGCAACCAACGCAATGAGAATAAAAATAAAATCATGAGCGCAATCCAAACTATAAACGATACGATTTTACACAGTTGTAGACTGAAATTCGCCATACAGAATGAAAGTAAAAATATTATGCAGACCTGAGTAATGAAAATAAAATAAAACATTACCACAGTCCCGAAGATAAACAATAACTATTTATACTGTCATAGAATAAATTTTACGCCATCCAGAATGAGAATGAAAACATGGTGCATACCTGTGCCGGTTCGCCACCTCCGAAAGTTTGTCCGCAGGCTCCATGATGCTCCTGCTTGCTGACCGTAAAGATCTCACTGGTACCTCCCAGCCAAATTCTAGGGGTACTCTCCTTCCCCCTCAGCCCCCCGAGCCGCAAAGGGCCCACACACAACCCAGACGATAGCCTAGCTTCTCAGCTCACCTCCAAGGTAGAGCTACCACTCCAGTCAGCTGAGAATCCCCAACTCCTACAAGAAATCAGTCCAGTCTCTAGTCTCGCAGCATAACAATACCAATAGCTGCAAAATTCCCGTTCTTTCCCCCTCCCCCTTTCTTTTATCCAGTCTCAAACCCTAAATCCTCCTTCCTTTAGGTTTTCCCCCCTTTTTCCTTTTTATTTTCTTATGTTTCTCTTTATTTTTTTATTTTTTTATTTTTATTATTATTATTTTTTTTTAAACTCAAAGAGTAAGTGCGCTCATTAATAATTCCCTTTTATTTTTACATGCGTAACTTTTTATTAAAGGTAGAGGCGGTAGGGATTAATAAATTTACGGAAAGAGAATCCATTATTCATTTTCTTTATTCTATAATTTAAAGATTAAGGAATACACGACAATTGTTTATAATATATATTTATCTTTTCATTTTTTCTATTACATGCGTGCATTCATCATTGTAATTTATCATTATCCATCATTTAAATTCACCATTAATATATGTATATATATATAGGATAATGAGAGATTAAGGTGGTGGCAACATGTATATGGGAAAAGTAAATGTATTACATAAAAAGGAATAATGATGAATTAAGGGGAGGGATGGTGATTTAGTAATGTGAACAGGACATGACAAAGGGAGATGGTTACTGGGAGATTAAGGTGATGGAGGATGGTTTAATAAAGTAGACATGGATAAAGCGAGGATCATGGTCTTAGTTTTTGTGTTTTTGTTTTTTTTAATTTTCTTTATGTTACACTACGAAGGTGATGTCATTCTCCCATCAGTTAGGAATCAATTTTCTTCCTTGCAAAGTTTTAGAACTATTAGATTCTCTTTAACACTTACCCTCGTTATCGCCCCAAGAATTTCATGAAGACCAACTATTACTTAGGTGGGTTATTTTTATTCCAGGGTCTTCTCTTAGGGTTAGACTAAATTTTACCCTAACATTTTTTAGACTTGTACTAGATTCTGAACTGGGTGTCACTGAGTTAGGGAAGTTGTTTAGGAATCTCTTAAAGCATTAAGGTCTTAGGGCTAATAGGTTTGTTTCCTTCATCCCCCTCAAGGCGATGTGCTCTTCAGGATGCACCACGTGCTCCAAGGGTGCCACTCGCCTCGTTCATTTCCTTTACGCGATGTGCCCTTCAGGATGCACCACGTGCTCCAAGGGTGCCACTCGCTTCTCGTGTTTCTTTTGTGCGACGTGCCCTTTAGGATGCACCACGTGCTCCAAGGGTTCCACTCGCCAACTGGACTGATTGGTAGACATCTATAACCTCTGGAGTCAACACTCTGCCAGGTGAACTTGTAGGAGACTAAGGGTTCTAAGGAATAAGGCCCCCACCTTATTGCACGCCCCTTAGAATCATCGTGAGCGACTCTCGCAGTCTTCCCTCACGGCATCGTGGATCCTCTCGAACTAGGTAATCGTTAACCTACAGTTCGAGCCACGGCGGGAGTGCTAGTAGGTGGTGGCAGGGCTGCTATCCACCCCTCTCCCTCAACCTCTCTGCAAATTGTGTGTGGCCCCTTTACTCCATATGTGAGTCTGGTCGGAAAGCTATCGTCAACCTGCATCATCAGCAATCATGTCAGAAATGTCAACATCAAATCATCAAATCAAATGAAACATCATAGTAAACACATCAACCCCAAAAGCACACTCCCTGACTCAGTCGGGAGTCCAAGGGGGTTCCACCGATGCCTCTGCATCCTCAAGGTCAAAAACCCTGCACACTCAATAAAACTGAGTCAATAGCACCTGTCTACATCAAATAGTAACACATCATGTCAACTGTCAATCGCATCATAATCAAGTATAAATGGTCTAACATCATAAAAGTCCAGATCACTTGCGAGCAAGTGTCCTCAATATTAAGTTTTCTCAGTGTGCTAGAGCGGGATGTTATAGTCTTCCACTCATCGCCTTCCCTCATGCGAATTTGATGGTATCTGCTTTTCAAATCGAACTTTGAAAAAAAATTGGCTCCACTTAAACAGTCCATCAAGTCATCCATTCTTGGCAATGGGAACATGTACCTGATGGTGATCTTGTTAATGGCTCTGGAATTGGTGCACATTCTCTAGCCTCCATCTTTCTTTGGGCTGCGTACCGTTGGAACGACACACGGACTCAAACTTTCCCTGACCAATCCCTTGTCCAATAAATCTTGGACTTTCTTTTTAACCTCCTCATTCTCCTGAGGCATCAACCTGTACGCAGCCTTGTTTGGAAAACTAGCTCCCGGTACAAGGTCTATGTGATGACTAATACTCCTCATTGGCGGCAACGAATGAGGTAATTCGTCCACCACTATATCAACGAACTCTTCTAGCAGTTCCTGAATTTCTTCTGGAAAATCATCCACTCTTGTGCTGGTCAAAATGATTTTGGGCTTTCTGACCAAAAAGAATTGTGGATCTTCTTTCTTCTTAACTTCTGTAAGAATCTCCTTCCCACTCATGAGAAGTACCCTGTTGTTCACTTCCGGCTTTACCTCCTTATCTTTAATCGGAAGTAACATATGTGTTCTCCCATTCTTCTCCAGGGTATACGTATTCATTTTCCCATCATGGATCACGTTTCTATCATAATGCCATGGTCTTCCCAGCAGTAAATGGCAAACATCCATAGGAATGACATCACATAAAATCTTGTCATTATATCCCCCTATTTTAATGTCAACTAAGCATTGTTTAGTGACACTCACCTGATGTCCCTTCTGTAGCCATGAAACTTTATATGGACTCGGGTGATCAGTCGTCTCCAGCTCTAGTTTCTCCACCATCTCAATTGAAACGAGATTATCGGTGCTACCACTGTCCATGATAACTTTGCATTTCCTGTCTTTGGTCTTGCGTGCAGTTCTGAACAATCTGCTTCTTTGAAATGTGTCCTCCACCTCCTTCTCGGGTGTTAAAGGAACTTTACGCATCATCAATGACCTACCGTCTTCTGCATCTTCTGCTTCAGCATCTCGCCTCTGTGCCTCGATGATGTGCGCTTCTCCCCCATCCTTCTTTCTATCCATACAATCAACCGCTTTGTGCCTGTTCTTCCCACATGTGTAGCATGTGATGACTCCACCTCTTCCTCTACCTCGACCTCTAGTACGAGGAAGAGTGTTTGCATCAGCATAATCTCCTCACTGATCATTTTTCTACCTTCTCTGTTCAACATGTGGCCCTCGCTGTGAGGTTCCACCTCTTTCAAATTTACCCTGAGGTCTCTTCCACTCCTCCTTGGGCTTCTGGTATTTATCCTGGGCAACTGATTTACCCATGGGATGACTTCTGCCTCTACCTCGCTGTGCTGGCCTACGGCTCAGCTTTTCCTCAGCTTTCAAAGCCATCTGATACACATCCTCCACCATTCTGATGGTTGTCATACTCATCTCGTCCTGGATATCGTATCTTAAGACATTCATGTACCTCGCTAATTTTTCATCATCGCTCTCCCGATGACCTGCTCTGATATTGAGCCTATAGAATTCCTCGGTATACTCCTTCACCGTCATCAACTTCTGTCTCAGGTTCTGCATTCTCCTGAACAGTGTGATTTGATAATCCCTTGGGATGAACTTTGCCTTCATCTTCGAAATCATTCGATCCAACTTTTGATCTTTTGCTTACCTTTGGAACGTCTATCTACCTGAACCTCGTCCCACCATAATGTTGCATGTCCTTTCAATTCCATGACATCATGCCTTACCTTCTTATCCTCTTCGATATCCTCATAGTCGAAGTGGGTGTCAAGAGCTCTAATCCAATCCAACAACTCTTCTGCATCCAGACTTCCTTCATAAGTTGGAATGTCCATTTTTTTCTTTGAACTCATTCTGGCAATGGCTTTAATCAATCGCTCATTGGATGCATCTTCAGCTGCAACTTCTCCTTGCTGTTCAGCTTCAATTCTGCCTTCAGAGTCACTTAGATCTCCCACACTAGTTGTGCATCTCTGCGTTGCTTCCATATCTTCCAATCTCGCTCTGAGATCGCGTATCTGCCTCTCCATCTCTAGATTCCCTGCCGGCCTACCTCTTCTTCGCACATCCCTGTCCTCTGGATCAGGCGATTTCCTTTCTCTTCTGGGTGGCATGGTGGATTCTTCTCCTCTTCCCTGCTACAGAAAACAAAGAACTTTTCTCTCGCTCTGATACCACTTGGTGCAAGACGATACCTCTCTGGCGCGAACGTGCCAACCCGGCACGCCTGCTCTCACCAGGACCCTCTTCTCCTTTGGCCCGAAGAGCTAAAACACTCTTCCGATCCCTTATCGAGACCTCTCAATACCCACAGAACTCTCTCCACGATCTCCCTCTTTCCTTATCGGGAAATCGGGTTTCACGTTATCGCGAAAATCATGGGCATGTTCCTCGTGCTACACAAAACCATGAAACCCGATGGGTCTCAATGCTGATACTTCTTCGTTCCTATAGGGAAATCGACATATGCGATGTCGCGTTTCACTGGCCCCACGAATCTCCGAACCCCGATTTGCGATAGAACCTCTCTCCGCTCCAAGCCCCTTCAGGTTAGCCCCTTTCGCATATGACTTGTCGGTCCACGAGACCACAGCCTTCTCCCTGTCAGAGTTTCGGACTTCACAGGTTTGATATGCATAGAACCTGCACTCCTGGAAACTCTAAGATGCCGAACCCCGATGCCACCTGTCTTCCACTCGTTCTCACGGTCCCACACGCTAACCGACGGTTGGTGTGATATCACTTCTTGCTACCTCGCAACTTTTGGTGTAATCCCTTGCTACTCCAACTCATGAACCTCCGAGTTCATGATATTCCGATGCCACTTGGCATTGGCTCCCTGCGAGGGTTGACCTGCTAACACCTATCCTCCACTTCACCCTTAACTCTGTTGGGAAATCGCGTATCGGGATATTGCGATTCCCATTGTCGTCAGTCTCTCGTGATCGAGAACTTTGAAATTTTGAACCCCGATGCACGTGCGGGCGCTCTCCTCCACGTCACCCCCTCCTCGTCGCGCTATCGGGTATTGCGAAATCATGAATCCAACCTACATAAATTCCTTGTCACGAGAAACCCCGAATCTCCGATGGGCTGAACCCCGATCGCTCCCGGCTCCTTGACACATGTTCCTGCTGAGATCAACGACTTTGATCCTCTTTGGGAAATCGCTACTCGCGATTTCATACACAATACTCTTGGCTCCGGAAGTTTCGATTTTCCGATGAGCCGAGTCCCAATGAGCTCTAGTTCCTTCTCGGCATGCTAAATCTTAAACCGTGCGCACCTTCCACCAGATCTGACCCCTGTCGGGACTTCGCCAATCTTCCCTGCGAATCCTGACCGTCAATTTCTCCTCTTTGGAGATTTCTCGAAAATGACTAAGTGTTCCTTCTCGCACTTGGCCTTTCAAAGTCTGCGCTTGGAACTCGTTCTTGAAACGTCCACGCACAACTCCTAGTGCTTTCCTTTGACGATACCACAAAGGTGCTATACCTTCTGAGCTTTTCCACTCTGACTCCTTCAAAGGGACTCTGCGTGCACTCCTTGCGCTCGATGTCCAACAACTTCTCAAGTGTCGAATAATTCAGACTCCGTGCACTCTCTGCAGCAGTAGTCGTCTATCTCCTTTACTCAAACTAACAATTGAGACTTCTTCTTCCTTCAACCTGCACACTCCTTGCACAGTTGCAACGACCTATTTCCACTTCTGGGTGAATGAGAACAAAGTCAAACTACTAAGCCTTCATCAATGCACTCCTTGCGAATGAATTCAACTGCACACCTTGCAGGAATCTCCTGGCTCAGACAAAGAAACAATTGGAACTCATTTCATCTCCCTTTCAGAGTTCAGTTTCAAACATGAAATCACATACACAACATTTATAAAGAAAATGCATATCAAGAAAGCAAACATTCATAAGCACATGAACAATATACACAGAGAAACAACACCATCCATGAATTTGAATCAGAACTTTCGTCTATTAATTCAAAATGCTTGTACATGGGTGTTTTTCACAATTTTCTTTGCTTGCTCTTCTCTTCTCCTGAATGCTTGATAATGACTAATGTTACAATGTACAAAGGAGGGTGTCTATATCCTTTTTCCCCCTCGAACTCTAAAACTGTCTAATCTGGAAATAAAATCCTATCTACCTACATTAAATCTATTAAATGCCTCCTATCTATTTCAGACAAGAGTGTATGGCTCGAGGTCTGATACAACATACAAAAGGCGCTCCTTCATAAAGGATTCATTTAAGACTTGCGCTACAATCCCAAAGCATTTTCAAAATTTTGGGTTTGTTTCCCCCAGCTGAACTTTCGCTTGATGTGATGGCTCGCTTGCTGAGTTGGTGATGCTCCTGCATAACTATGCAAAACCAACCTAGAATTTCTGGCACCCTTCCAAAGTTTAAACCATTAAAGTGGAAAAGTAAAATATAGTAGAAATGGCAAGTAGTTTATAGCCTTAAGTGCCCACCCTAATAACATAAATAATACAAGGCTTGAATAAATTGGAGTATTTTCCCAATCGCCCCTATATATAAATTAAGATACCAATTAGATGCAAGTCATTTTATTTTCCTTTGAATTAGGGGGTTTCATATTTAGGTCAACCCTTTTTTCGTTCTATATCTAAAAATAAGCAATTTTCTAGCAAAACCAAGTATTATAGCTAAGTTGAAAACTTTTTAAAAACAAACTCAAGAAAGGCAACATGTGTACATGGGTATGGGTATACGATGTTATATCAGAATAGAGACCCCCCCAAAAAATAGGTACACTAGTACAGGAGTATGGCTAATACCACAAAGTACAAACATAAACATATTTTTTTCTTTTCTTTTAAGGGATATGGCCAACACTCACCATCCTCAACACAATAACATTTCCCAACCTATGGGGTATATCTTGCTAGTCCTAGATATCCTTGGGGGCATTTATCTCCATTTGAGAATACCTTAGACATGTAAATCCTTGTTTTGCAGTATCCACCCCTTGTGTATGTATACCAATATAACTGTGAAATCAGGAAATGCTATAAAATTTTTAGAAAAGGTGAAGTAAACCTAGATTCTAACTAAGTTTTTAAATAATGGTATGCACTAGCAATGTATAGGGTATAATCAACAATCAATAATCAATAATTGTGAAAAACTTCCACTTCAATTATTATTAGCCAGATAAGTTTTAGAAACAAGATAAATTTTACAAACAAATAAATTTAGGTTTTTTTACAATACTCAATAGTCTTCAAAATCCTCCAAGTATTCAACTATCATCAACTATATGAAATTTAGAAACAAACAAATTTAGGTGAATGGACTTCAAGTTTAAACTCTATATTTTTTAGAAACAAACAAATTTAGGTGAAGGGACTTCAAATTTAAACTCTTTCTTTCTTTTTCTTTGCATTATGAAATAAACAAAATAGTAAACAATTGTTTGATACAATTACTCTCTACTATTATCTTCAGTATTGCTTCAAGGTTTTTTAGAAACAGATGTTATTATTATGTAGTTTTCCATTAAAACTAAAGACTTTGATCAGTCTAAAACTTACAATTGGTTTGAGATGCATGATGTGGTTGTTCAACAACATAGGTATTCCAACAGAGGATGAACACCTGTAGTAACCACTCACATAACCAGATCAATGATCAACACACTGATGTTTTCACATGGTAAAACCCCTACGGGGAAACATCCACGACCCCAACCAACGCGACCACTTGGAGAAGTTGATTAATGCAAAGAAAAAGATTACAGAAAGATTTTACAATAGAGTTTCTCACAATTGATCATCGAAAAATGAACTTCCATGCTCTTTAAATAAAGATCATGGACCAATCGGGTGTTAAGCCATGGATCAATGGCCATTAAGATCGAGGAGAGTATGAACCGTCAAATCACTCTATGTTGGGAACATATCGTGACCGTCAGATTTCCTAACTACAAATGCATACTAATGCACACTAAAGAAACACACTAGAAAACACACTTTTACCTAGTGACACAATAAACCAAGTAGATCTTAACTAACTCCTAAGTGTCTAAATATCCTAACATCCCCCCTTAAGAACAACTTGGGATAGGATTGAAGGATTTACAATAGTTACACAATAGGAGAAGGAAGGAGGCATTAGAGCCTATCCCCCCTTAATGACAATTTCTTGAAATCCTAACATAGATCGAAGTTTGGAAAACTTCGCTTCTGTAAGAGACTTTATGAAAATGTCTGCAACTTGATCTTCTATAGGGAAAAAGAGCACTTCAATAACTTGATCATGAATTAGCTTTCTGATGAAGTGCATGTGTATCTTAATGTGTTTGCTACGCTGATGTTGAACTGGGTATTTGGCGAGCTTGATGGCACTCTGATTGCCACACCAAAGGCTGGTCGGATGTTGGTGTTGGAATCCAAACTCTGAAAGGATCTGTCGAAGCCACATGGCTTCCTAACTTGCATTTACCGCTGCTCGGTACTCTTCTTTTTTTGAAGAAAGTGAAATAGATTGTTTTTTCTTATAGGCCCAAGTGACAGGTCTTGAACCAAGGCTGAAAACATAACCTGTAGTAGACTTCTGATCATCAGGGTCACCGACCCAATTTGAATCAGTGAAACCAACCAATAAAGGAGTCCCCCCTGAACTATAATGTATCCTGAACTGAACTATACCATGAAAATAGTGAAGTATCCTTTTATTTGCTTTCCAATGGATTTCATGGGTTGTTTTCATATATTAGGCAACAATACCAACAACAAAGGAAAGATTAGGAAAGGTATGAGTCAAGTATAAGAGGCTACCAACTAACTGACGGTACAAGGTGACATCAACTTCAAGAGAAGGACAGGTGGCAGAAAGCTCGACTCTAGACTGGAAGGGAGAAGGGGTTGGTTTAAAATCATCCATGTGAAAGCGAGAAAGAAGGTCACAAGCATACTTAGAATGGGAAAGAAAAATTCCTTCATTGGTTTTCAAAACTTGGAGGCCAAGGAAATAGTGCGAAAATCCTAAGTCGGTCATTTCAAATTTCTTCTTAAGGTTGGTTTTGACATGGTTTAAAAGTGTTGGGTCACTACCAATAAGGATAAGGTCATCAACATAAAGGACAAGAATTATGAGATGGATTCCTACTTTCTTGGTATAGACATTAGGATCATAATGGCATCTAGATCCAGTGGCAATAAAAAAGCTATTCATTTTGGCATACCAAGCTCGAGGAGCTTGCTTGAGACCATAAAGATATTTCTTGAGGTGACAAACAAGGCTAGAGTCATTTTCGACATATCCAAGAGGTTGTTCCATGTAGATTTATTCTTTCAAATTGCCATGCAAGAAGGCAGATTTAACATCCATCTGATGGACCTCCCATTTATGTGAGGCAACAAGGGCAAGAATAAGGCAGATGGAATTCATTTTGGCTACAAGGGAAAAGGTTTCATTATAGTCAATTCCTTCAACTTGGGAAAATCCTTTGGAAACTAACTGAGACTTGTGTCTTTCAACACTTCCATCTGATGCATACTTAGCTCTGTAGACCCATTTACATCTGACAAGTTTTCTTCCTTTTGGAGGAGGTACAAGATCCCAAGTATCATTTTCCATTAAATACCAATACTCTTCATTCATTGCTTTATCCCAATCTGGATGCCCTGAAGCTTCTACAAATGTCTCTGGATTGTGAGTCTTTGAAGCTTGATCCAGTAGAGAAGAGGCTCGTTGGAACTATGAACGTGTTCAACATTGATCTGAAAGATCACCGACAAGATCACCAGCTACTTCTCTTGTTGAACGGACCCATCTAGGAAGTGGTGGAACTGGTGCTTGTTCAGGTTCAAAGGACTCATCTGAAGGAATGTCAGCAGGAAGAGGTGGATTATCATCCTCACTTTCATCATCTAAATAAGAAACCAAAGTAGGAACAGAAGAAGACACAAATGTCGAAGATGGCTCGCAGGACGAAGAAGGCACAACCATCGAATTAGGCTCGCAAGCCAATAGATTTTCATCAAATTTAACATCTCTTCTAAGAATAATTTCATTACAATGTGGTTGAATAAGTCTATAACCTTTGACATATTCAAAATAACCAAAAAATATACACTTCTCACTTTTAGGCTGCAATGCTTTCCTTTTCTCATCAAGGATGTGAGCCCATGCTATATTGCCAAATACACGGAAGTGACTTACATCTTGTTTAATTTTAGTCCAATATTCTTCCAGTGTTATATTTCTAAGAGCCTTTGTGGGAGTGAAATTTACTATGTAATTTGCACAGTTGATGTCTTCTTCCCAATACTTTAGACTTAATCCCTTAGCTTGGATCATACAATTAGCCATTTCTTTTAATGTGTGGTTCTTTCTCTCAGCAACACCATTTTGTTGTGGTGTATATGGAATAATGTGTTGCAATTAGATTCCCTGTGTAGTGTAGTAGCTTGTAAAATTATTGTTCACATATTCGCCTCCATTATCTGTTCATAACCTTTGAATTTGATGTCCAGATTGCTTTTGTACAAGGGCCTTGTAGGCCAAAAACTTGTCAAAAACTTCACTCTTGAGTTTTAAGAAGTAAACCCAAGTACGTCTGAAAAAGTCATCAATGAAAGTTAAGAAATACTTGCACCCAGAAAAGGAAGGAGAAGAAATTGGACCACACAAATCACTATGAACAAGATGTAAAGGGCTTGAGGCGTGCTAAGAGGCACATTTGTCAAAACTGTCCCGATGATGTTTTCCGAGAACACAACTGGCACAAACACCATCTCTACATGAAACAAGAGGAAGACCAGTCACCATCTGCTGATTACATAGTTGTTTCAATGAGCGATAGTTTAGATGACCAAACCGCTCATGCCAAAAAAATTTCAAGTCATCGCTATGAGCAACAAAAACTGATGAAAAATATGATGACCCAAAGTTGTCAAACTTGTACAACCTGGTAATATCATCAGCAATTCCAGTTGCAAGAACATGCTTAGG
>JZKD02S1627635.1:4066-18000 GCA_000966675.3 Picea glauca | reverse complement strand
TTCTTTAGTCCAAGTAGCCAAGCCTCAGCCTCCTCTCCCTTCTTTATCTCTCCGTCGAAGGAAGGAGGTTTGGCCTTTTTAAATTCCTCAAATTTATGACTCTTGGAAGTCTTTTTTTTCTTCTGTTTTGTGCGAGAATAGGGATTAATCCTGCTACTAGAAGAACCTTATGAATCACTGAATTCATTCTTAGTGGAATCATCTGGCATTGGTCCTTTACCTCTGGGGTGGACCTTTTTGGATGTGCTTCTCTCAGTGTGGCCACTGACACGACCAGGATTTTTCATCTCAGGTTCATGCTGCATTTGTCGTTGTAGGTCAGATAGGCTCTGCAATAGAGCTGCATTAATTTCAGTTTGCTTCTCTTGTTCTTTCATCATCCTTTCATTATCAGCCTTGCAGCTTTGCAATTCGACCATGAGACTCTTCACCGTCTCAGCTAAGTCTGTAGGAGTTCCTATTACTCTTCTTTCATCAGACTCCTCGTCTCTGTTGTGGGAGCCATCTCCCACCTCTTGGTGAGTCACCATACTCTGCGTTTGTAGATTCCCGCAGTTGATCGTCCGCTTGAGTGAAAATACAAACATTGAATATTAGTCAAGAGTTAAATACATTTGATAATTTGTGCATAACTTCATAATTCTTTCACATGCACACACAGTCGGGTGTTCATATTCCAAGTTTTTAATCCTGGATAAGATAGTTAAGTCAGGGGGTTACTCCTCATAGGAGTGTTTCATACGAGGTTTATGCGCGACTGGTGCGACTGGTGCATGAGCCCAATCAGGCTGAGTGTTGTAACCATGCTCTGATACCACTTTGTAACGCACCCACTATCATAATTTAAAAATTTTGGGTTAATCTCCCACAAACCTGCATTAGAGAGACGCCAATCCCTAGTTCAATATCGGGACTCGAGGTTTCTAATGCCGAAACTTACTCACCCCCATGACTCACGATCCTGGGAACTCTGATGCACTCCTTACGCATTAGTCCTCTAGGCTATACAACAGCCCATGTGACCATTTACCATAGGACCACCGCCGTATAACCTTCCCAAAACCCCGATATCCGATTTTGCGATGTGATTAAGCCCTAATCAAACATCCGTTAATTAATCATTTTTATCGAAGAGTTTACATTAATTGCATCGGATTTCGGGGTTCACGATTTCCTAGTGCATGGACACCTTGTCCACGAATTTTCGCGATATCCCGATACTCGATGCCACCTGTCCACCGTTGACCCTTCCGTGGGCCCTGCTATTTCTTAACTTATCGAGAAATCACGTTTCGCAATTTCATTAAGCATAGATACTTCGTCCACAGGTTTCACAATTTCCCGATGGCTCTGATCATTGCCACGTGTCCTAATAACGAACGGTCCTGATATCATCGGAGAATCGCATATCGCGATTCCGTGTGACCTGATTTCTGTGTGCCCAAATACTCCGATTCCCCGATTCCCGACTCTTTCCCAGGTTCTGACACGCGTCCGAAATGATGGACGGTCCTTATCATCTCTCGCTGTTTGGGGGTTTTGGACTTCGCGGTTTCAGAATGCAAAGGTTTCGTGTCCACGAAATTCCCGATACATCGATTCCCGATTTTTCGATGAACAAAACTCCGATAGCACCCGATCCCTTGCCACCTGTCCTCGCAGATGAACGGCCCGGGTTGATTCTCGGGGTTTCAGGACTTATGATCTAGGATCCGACGATTCAGATCGTTCCTTCTACACACTTTCCTACCATAGGCTAAACTCCGTGCAACTCTTCCCGATCCAACAATTTACGGGATTTCTACTCCAGATCTGATGGCTCAGATCATTTCCTCGCACGCCACCTCTGTGCTTAACCCCTACGCAGCTTCCCCAGATCCAACGGCTGATGGGTAATTTGGACCGAGACCTAACGGTCCAGATTCGTTCTTTTGGGTCTTGGGATTTACGACCCCAATCTCTCGTTGCTCACAATGATAGAAGGCAAAGGGGAAGGGTATGTAACACCTACGTTACTTTCGTCAATCTAATGGTCGTGAATGACTATGGTTCACCCGACGAGATCTCATCCATCGATTTGTCACTCCTCACAACCCTACTACCTTGGAACCTTAATCGAGTCGTTCCTCCGCGCGTAGGGTTAATAAGGCCTGTACGTTCGAGTTCTTGTTCTGAGTTCTTAGTGAACCTTTTCAAGGAGGAAGTCTCGGTGAGGAGATCCCTACTGGGGTATTCCCGGAAGCAGGTAAAGGAAGACGAATTCCCAAGGACGGCTGGGCTTGATTAGATCCATTTGTCAACGCAAATCGAGCACAGTTTCCTCGGTGTTAAGCATATATCAACTCATTCATATCAAGCACTACGCGGACATTCTCACACTGAAATCATTGACAAATTCATGGTTCTATGAGCTAACATCTACTCCATATTAACAATTATTGTATAGAAAATTCTTTCACAGGAAACATTTATCATTCCACAAGTCCATGAACATATGTGACAACATGTAAATTTCAAATGCAATATGAGAAAAACACTTATCAAAAATACTTCAGCAAAGGAAACAACTGCTGAGAGGGGTGCTCGTTTCCACCCAACCGTAGGCGTAGCGACTCCAAAGGGATGTACCACTAGCCACCCCCGAGCTGAGACCACGATTTCCTGACACCTGCGTCTCTCTGTCTGCCAGTGTCCAGGAGAGAAGGCTGTCAATCCCCTCCTCTACGATCACTCACTCTGCGTAGAACTGCCAAGTTCCCCTTGCGTCCGCCCTCTTCAATCGTTTCAGTCGTATGCCTTATTCTCTCACGAGGTCTCGTGTGGCACGATTTCCCTTGCGCCAGTCAGTCATGATGGCTCTACGGATAGGCAGTCCACCTCCCCATCCCTCATCAAGCCATCAACCTTCCGGCCTGCAAGGCATTAATTTCAGGGCTAGCGAGCCGCTGTTGGTTCTCCGGGCTAGTGGAGTCCAAACACAGTATATTATTCTTGGTGGAAGTTAACGCCCCTTTTTCAAGGTGCCCTCCACCACCATCGTGGTCTCTTTTCCGCACATCCCCTCTCAACAGTTCTGCAATAAATTCAAACTTTTATTTACATTCATTGACCTCTTCCTGCAGGTCCATTTACATCACATATTCATACTTATGAGTTTTTCCATAGTCCTTGGCCGGTTCAGTTATATTTACAATCTGGGGGAAACAGGGTGTTACAAAATGATCCTATCAGTTTGAAATATTCTTATGTAAACACAAGAGTTTGAATGTGGTACTATTGGTGTCTCATTATTAATAAGTTGTTTTGAAATTTGTATATTATTAGTACAACTAATAGAAACTCTTGTGTTTACATAAGAATATTTCAAACTGATAGAAATACTATGAATAAGGGCATCATTTAATATATATATATATATATATATATATATATATATATATGTATGTATGTATGTATGTATGTCGTCGCAAGAGAGATGACTGTAAGGATTATTGCGGTGAATTATTTATACTATCGACGAAGATTTTTCTTCGATAGTATAGCTAATTTGTCACAAGAATACTTACAATCGTCTCTCTTGCGACAATTTCCTTTTCGTCGATAGTATAGCTAATTCGTCTCAAGATTATTTACCTTGTTTCTCTTGCAACGATATCCCTAACTTGTCTCTCTTGCGATGATATCCCTACCTTGTCTCTCTTGCAACGATATCCCTACCTTCTCGCTCTTGCGATGACATCCCTACCTTGTTTCTCTTGCGACGATTTCCCTTCCTTAACTCTCTTGCAACTATTTCCCTACCTTGTTTCTATTGTGACGATATACCTTCTTTGTCTCTCTTGTGGCGATATCCCTTCTTTGTCACTCATGCAACACCAACTGTTGGTTGTCGGGCTTGCAACAACTTCCTTGGGTCATCGCTCTTGCGACATTTTTTCAGGTTCGTGGAACTTGCCACAACACATGAAGTGATGTTTGGGAGACCTAAGATTCATCGCAATTTCCATGACATAACGTCGCAAGAGCGTTGAAAGAGTCATCGCAAAATGACCCAAATTGACTAGTGGTATCATATCTTTGTATGTCATAAACTTGGCTCTTTCTCCAACTTTTTGTAACTTGGACTTAGAAATATCCTAAAAAGTCATTTTCTGGGCCATAGGTGTCAACATCACTCTCATTCTCTATTATTGAGCCAAACTTTTCTTCCTCAAGAATCTTGAAGATCTCGTACCAAGTCTTGCTCCCGGAGTGCAGTTTATAAGAAGTGTCTAAGAATATATAAGAGTTGGGAATTTTAGATTGCCAGTCTTCTGTCTATTGAGTTGTATTCTATTTTTTTCTTTTCTCGTCACCATGGAATTGACTTAGAAATATTTTACAAGAACGGGGTCTGCAAACAAAATATGAAACCAATAGAAGTAATGAACTCATGCAGAACAATAAGAACATTGTACATCGAAATTTAAGACATATACATTTCCAACTAATTACCATTAATTCACGTCGTGATACCATTAATTGCGAAGTCTATGGTGGTAGGCCTTACTGACATTGAAAATGTGGCTCACATATGATCGACGATGTAAGACATTAAATTAATTAATACTAGATTAATTCTTCAGTTTGTATCTAATTACTATCATAATTATCAGACATCAGTAGCTTGGGGCATCAAGGATTGTATTTATCATCCGATTCCTGATATGATGTGGAAACCTATAATTAATCCTTTTCGTAATTATCATGTTAACCTTAATTACCATGTCAGGAATCAGGGTAAGATAAGTTGAGGTGGCGATTATACATAAGTGCCACGTGTCATAGAAAAATGATCGAATAACCAGTTTGATGAGGTTAAAATCGATGACACATGTCATACACAAAGGATGGGTGACATATGTGTGTGGCTAAATCAATGACACATGTTAAAAAATATATATGGAAAATATAGGTTGTGACATGGGAGAGGAAACATCATTGGGAGTGGCATAGCAATCTTTTCAATCTTTTGCCAGAGGAAACAAAATTCGGAGTGGTGTTTCGGTCTTATCAAATCTTTCACCATTAATTTTTTCTTATGAATTTAATACCACAGGCATGTGTGAAACCCTGATATCTATGTTCTCCATAATGGATAACACATCAAGTCCAATGCTTGGGTTTCATAGGCTCGACCTATGTCATATTTCTAAGTCACGTGACTTCCCTTTTTTAGACCTGGTCCTTCTCTACGATCAACGACCACCAATCTCCAGGTAACCAAAATATATATAAGTGAAGTTTATTGAAACTATCTACAAGAATAAATTAGGCTTGGAAAGAAATATATATCTTAGATGTGAATTTTATTATTTGTTGAATCTCTTTGAACTTATTTTCACTACCTTACCTTCTTTCTCTCACCCTCTTCTTCCATTTGATTTTTATAGGTTTTTTCGTGTGTGGTTTTTTTAGAGATTTTTCTTTGTCAAGCTTTCCTTTACCTCTCTCATATCCCTCTCCTTTCATCCCTCCAAATCCTTCCCACTTCCCTATTACACTGACAACTCTATAATTTTTCCCTCAGGATGTCGTCCTTGATCCATTTCTCTCTGAACCTTCAAACTTCTTCAGGTTTATATTGACCCATGTTCAAAATTCCTCTCTCTTCTGCAATGTTCTTGAAATCATTCCATGAACTTGTCAAATTCTAGTATTACTCATCTTGGGCTAGCCCTTTTTAGATGATCCTTTAGTGAACATTTCTAAAGTGTGATTTCATCATAAAGATCATGGATAATAGAATAGTGAGCTTAGATATTTCAATTAAAATGGATCCTTTGTGGGTTGAGGTCAGAGGATATTTGAAGAATTTTGAGACAATATTGGAAGGAATACAGGTACAATATAGTGAGAATGTAAGGAGAATAATAAATATGGAAAATATTGTGTCATTCCCCCTTAATCGAACAATAAATATTATTAAGGAGAATCAACAATCAAGAGAAATGGAACAAACAATGCTAATGTTGATCCAAAAAACCGAGAAGATTGAACAGGAAGTGCAACGTCTTCAAGAACGTGAAACTGAAAGATAAATAATTCAGGAACTGGAATCAATAGTAACAACACTTTTGGTAAGATTAAATATGGTGGATCGGGAACAAAACTATTCTTAAGACGACATTGGTGAAGCCCAAAGGTGAAATGGACCAGAACCAATGGAAATAGAAGGAAATACACCATGAACATATGGAATAAGAATTGGAAACTATAAATTTAATCTTAATGAAGTGTTTTTAATGCATTTTGTTTATTATGACAATATATATGAATTTATGGCAGTTTCATTGCCCGAAATTATAAGTCTTTATTTGTTTTGCATGCCAGTCAAAAAACAAAGGTGTGCATTGGTGCTCTGAACGCCTTTTCTAAACTTTGACAACTTCTTTGACTATGGAGAAGCCTTTTAATTCAAAGTCCTTATTCAATTATTGTTAAAAAAAATTATATACCATTTTGGAGGGGAAGACCACATCAAGTATGGAATCTTGGTAAAGATATTTCTTAAACCCAACTATTTATTATGGCCCCATTTTGTCTTAGATGTGAATATATCTTATTGGGAAAGATAAATAATAAACAAGATGCATTTTATGACTAGTTTTTGGGTTTCCAAGTTACAACATAACTCGTGCAGTGGTACACAAAAATTAAATTAAATCTATATTAACGAAAGGCAAAACCTACTATAGAAACAAAACCAACATAAAATAAAAGAAGATAAATTACTCTAGTAGATTAAACCCAAGTTAACATCTAGACAAAAAAAAATGAAATAAATTAACACATAACTCAAAAATACCTATTCTAATAAAATTTTCAACCTATGTTACAACAAGTAGTTTGCAGGTGGTTGGTGTTGCTCTTCACGATCATGTGTTGTAGATTCATCTTTTTTGATTATGTGAATATAGAATAAGTTGTCTTTTCTCTGCAACTGTGTATGTTTTTTGTGCGTGCGAGGCAAGTTTATAATATAAATATGGAAATGCATTATTTTATTAACTATCATGTTTGTATCTATTTTATTAAAATTAGGAATACATAGATTTCTTCCTATGGTATTCTTCATAATTTCCCTCTTGAATAGATTAAAAATGGATAGATTTCATCATTGGACAACCAAAAAGGAAAATTTATCATTTATACAAATCATAAGAAATGTTGTAAAATATCCATAGTTACAAGACTCGAGGAGTAACTTTAATTATTACATAAGTGAGTGTGATCAAGCCCAAAATCAGCAAACTCAACTTGTCCTATCCAGTCTAATAATTAGCTAGTTTGACTAGACACATGAGCACTTTACAAGCCTTTAAAAATTCAATGTCATCAATGGAGAAAAATCATTTGGCGTTATATAAATGAATTGCAGAAAAAATTTCCATCTAGTCAACTAAGTGTTATGATTTTCTGCATATGGGGTTTTCAGCACTGAAAATTCCATCTAAGAATTTTTGCATCTAGATTTGAAGTATTTTTGAGCACTTGATGAATATGTGAAAGTGAAAAAAGTGTGAATCTCAAAGATGATAGAATTGATTTATATTGATGGTGATATAGTGGCCATTTATTAAACTATTTATTTTACATAAACAAAAAATAAGAAGTTATTTATTTGATCTAGAGATATAAGTCAACAATAAAAAATAGCAAGCTGATACAAATAGAAACATATAACTAAGAAAATAATCAAACTTAGTACAAGAAACTTTAAAATTGAAGCTCAATTTTTTCTTACTATCTGATTTATCAATATTGTTGTCAATGTTCATTGAATCAATTGCTAACTCGAGAAAGAATTGTACATCTCCATGTTCTCAGAATTGGCCTTTTTTCACATTGAACATTGGAAAACATCAATGTTAAGGGAAAACATAAAATTACACATCAAATTACATTCAATAATATTTAATTCAATATCATTAAATAGGCAATAGGAAAACCTTAATGAGATTGTCTTGGTTTCAAGAATAATTTATTCTCTACTAAACAGGGCCAACCACATGAAGGTGGAAGCTCATTTGGCCCCTGCCCCCCTCGCATCACTCTCAATTCCCCATACCCAATCATGCATATTAATTTAAAAACAAATTGTACAAGTATTTACAATTATTTTGAATTTTTCTATAGCTAAACATATAACTTATGTAATGCCCTAGAATTTCTACTTAACTATCAATGAGTATTTATCATATTATAAAAGGCTTGTTTTCACTCTCTGAATTGATTGAAATTTATCAATATGATGGACAGTTGAAAAACAAAAACAACAATGAAAATATAAATAATTTATTTGAATTGAATAAATATCACTTATCCTTCAATGGAAGAAGCAAACAAAACTATATCATTGTGATGAAAATGTTTTAATAAATTTTAAAAGAAATTTTCTCTTAAAATTTAAAGGCATAATAATAAAACATAGGTCATAGATAGACTTATAGTGAATCAATTGAAAGCTATGTTTAATGATTTTCCTTTGTTTCTACAACAAAGCATGTCATACCAAATGGTCACACTTATTATGTAGATATAAAGAAAGAAAATGATTATGAAAACTCAGAAGCACATAACCTAGATCATGAAAACAAGAATCTTTTAATCATTGTAAATGAAACTTTTCATTAGTAATTGTTTCTTCTTGGGCCTTGTAGCAAAAAAAGTCCCTTTACATTCCAATCAAGTGCATACTTATAGTCATATCACTTGTAACCAAAAATGATTATGCAAGCTACTTACAAGTGAACATAAATTAAAAAAAAAAGACGGATTTGTAGAACAAACTCTCTGATTTTGCTGAAAGTTGTTTGCAAATTCATTCTAACTAAATGAGTTGATCCCAATCCTGCATTGATGGATATTTAAAATTCATCATTTTCTTATAAGAAATATCCACTTCAATATATCTTTCATATGTCGGGGTAGTTACAAATAAATTTCCGAGTTTCCATAAAAGGAATAAGTCTTCGTCCAGAAGGTAAACAATTATTGGAACTTTTAACATTCATGTAATTCCTCTGAATTTATTTCTATCATCTCTAGTTTTTATCAAAAAATGTTGGTAATTTTGAAGAGGTATTAAATTTCCCTTTTTATCCTAATATTCTGGTAAACCTTCTCAACCATTTTCTTGTAAAGAATAGAAAACCACTCAACATTTCTTTGTAAATGAATTAATTTGTGTTGAGTTGGTTGAATTAGGCTTATTTTTGTAAAAACATTTTCCATCTCCATGACCATGATGGTTCGATTTTTAATTCCTTTTCTATTCAATTACATAATTGATTTGGAATTAAGTAACTTAATAATTTTAGTAGCCATCTCAGGTCTATTTCCTAGATATTGGAAATCATTTTTAATGTCTTTTTCCACATTCCTTTCCAAACCATATTATTCATCCATTATTATGATTTAATCTAAAATTTTGGTGATTTCCTCAGCAATTTTGTCCCAAAGAAAACATATGGCTCCTATCAAATATGATTTTCCTCCTAATTTAAATTTCAACAGATTATAATCCTATTGTATCTTATTCTTAGGTTGTTGATAGATCTTAAGCTCTTTATATTTTTCTACAATTTGATATCTAAGAATTTTTATTTCATCATTTTTTTAGACACTTCCTTCCTGGATTTTTCCAATTCAATAAAATTTAGCTTAGCTAAATCCTTAACTAGATCATCTGATGAATCTACGGATGTTGAACCTTGTGATGATGAACATACCTATTTCAAAATCCGAATTTGTTGTTCATATAATTTCATATGTTCATTCATGTGAACCATTTGATTTAAAATATGATATTTTTGTCGTTGGATTGCTTGTATCTCTGGAGACTACACATGATCAAGATCAGTGAAATTCAACTTCTTCTTTAGTATAAGGATAGTATTATATTTTGAGATCATTATCTATTGCATTGGCTCCTCATCCTTAGAATTGTCTCTTAGTATTAAGAGTTTCTTCATCAAATCATTAATCCTTATTTTCTTTGTCACGGTAAGTACCTTTTCCTATCTCAGTTGTTCCTTCAATTTTCTGTTTACCATTTGTAATTTATTTATATCAAGAGTCATATGTATTCCATCTCTATTCAACATTTCTCATGTTTTTCTAAGGAAGTCCATCTTGTCAACTATATGAATTTGTTCAAGATCAACTGAAAAGTTTATTTCTCTATAATTGTCAACACTTTTAGGTTTTGATCATTAGTTTCTGATAGTAACAAATTAAATCTTCCTTTTTCAAAATATAATACAAAAAATAATCGATATTTATAAGAATCTTGATCAATCTTAAGCAACAAAATTTTCTTGATCTCTATGTTTTTGTCTTTCATTTTCACATATTCTGAAAATACAATTTTTGTCTTGATTTCTAAAGATTTTGCACCTTATTGATTCTAGAATTTATCAAACACAAATAATGGAAGAAAATATATTGCAAAAGTATGTTTATTTTGAGTTTCTTCCGATGTATCATGTATAACTTAAATATCTTCTTTTGAAATTTCCTCTGTGTTTCCTTCAATCCTTTGTTGCTTCTTGGAATGCTCATCTTCTGAATTTGGGATAACTTGACGATCCTCTAGAAAAATTATTTTAAATGATTTCTCTTGATGTTGGGTGTATCAATGACCACTATCTAAGAAACTTGAGATACATTATATATTTTCCCCTAAATAATCTTCTGAACATCTTTCCAATCGTACATGTTCATTATCTACTCCACTTGAGGTTTTCTATGGTTCTCATAGGAAGTTAATTGAAACTCTTATCTTTTGGATGATATGATTCCAAAATGATCATACTTCCATGTTCTACTTTCTCAAGATTCAATCCTTGCAACATTGATTCTGCAACCTGCAAATGTTTTCTAGTGTTCACAATAAAAGGTCCCACTTCTCTTTTCAACTTTAAATTAGTCCTCTTTTTCTTTGAAAAAAAATGAATATCATTTAAATTAAGACTTTGCCTTGTGAATTATAAGGTAAAAATCCTTACGGTAACGAATTTGGGAAATATGAAAGGTTTAATTCTACTCCATATATCCTTATTTCAATGTATTTCTCGAATAAATACCAGTCTCCTAGTTTAGTTTATGCTGATTCGTGCAAATTTGTCTTTACTTATGGAAAGATTAGAGGAGGAATTTCTACATGAAACATGTTAGATGATATGGCCATAAATTTATTGACAAAGTCTAAAAATCCAACATTTTGTGGCTTCTTTCTAACTATTTGTGTCCAATGAATCACTGACATAGGATTTCCAACATTATCTTTAGTTTCTAAGTTCAAATTTGAAAAGTCATTTTCTTTGAAAAAAAAGAAGAAATATACTAGATAAGATTGATATCTACAGTATCTACTTAGTGTAAATTTGGTGAGTTGATAGTGCAAAGAATCAATTGTATACTATGAAAAATTGAATCTAGCAATTGATTGGATTGTCAAAGGGAAAACAGACTTAAATAGACCTAATATAGTGTTATCCACAATCCTATCAATTTCATATCCCAAAAAAACACAAGCCACATTGATAATTTGTTGCGAGATTGGTGAAAATACAATAGCTTCATAATTATCACGCTCTTCTGGAGGACTTCTATCTTTCTCCTTTAAAGAAAGTATTAAATCTTGTTTGCCATGTAAATTTAACTCTCTATAAACAATGGCTACATATGATTCATTTAAGAATTGAACATTTGTATTTTGTTGGACTTTCAACATCTCACAAATCCACTCAGCGAAAATTTCAAATAGCAATGACCCAATTCTGGACAATATTCTCCTAGAGGATGGGACATAATTCAAAGCATACCAATGAACAAATTCTGGGAAATTATAAGTCCGTGGAAAAATGAAATGGGTAAAGTTAGACTCCCATGCATGGAAATAATCATGTAACTGATTATATCTGTCAAAAGATACTTTATGCAATTCATAGAGATGAAATGAAGTATTTGGATTGAAAATTTGACAATGCTTGTCCTCTAAATCAAGTTATGGAATTTTTATAAATTGAGGGTTTTGATATTTTGACAAATTGACAGGAAATGGGCCTTTATCTTCTTACCTAGAAGAATTGCTGAAGAGAACCCTTGATTTTTCTGAAAAATCTGACACAAGTACGCTCTGAAAATGCTTGGGTGAGTTTAGGTCGCTTTCGACCTTCATTAAAAATAACCAATGGGATTTTATAAAGAGAACCCAACAAATGATATTTTATTTACACACACATTTAAACAAATAACTTATTAATTGTTAATATAACATATTTAAAAATCGAATATTTACAAAACTGACGGTTTCGAGAGCATTTGGGTGGTTTCATTTCATAGTTTTTCATGGGGTCGAGTGATGATTTTGAATACCACGTGACAGGGGGCTGAGGTGGATCATTTTTTCAACATGTAGCATGGGTTAAATACTCCCTATGTCACCTCTATTGGACACACCTACCACAATTAGAGGGCGGGGTGAATGAGTGTGGGGATATTTTTTAAAACTTCCCTCTTACACAAAACTCATTAGTTAGCATTCAAAATTTTACTCATTACTCATTGTTGTCATTTATAACTAGTTAGATGTAAACACATATCAGCAACACATATCAACAATATATCATCAACAAGTCATCGCCACAAGGAACACAAAGAACATAAGATGTATGTACAATTTTCTTTTTATTATGGACTACAATCCTTGGGGTTTATAAGCAACAACTGAATAGAGTAAAACTCTACAAGAGAACCAAATATATAATGAAAGAGTCATCTTACATCCTCAACATCAACTGAGATGAGGCAACAATCCTCAATAGATATCAATCTGCACCAGGTACGTGACCTATCAGTAGTGCATCATGCATGTGTACACGCTCTATCAGTAGTACAACCCATGTGTATACACGCCCAAGAAGTACTACAACCTGTGTATACGCTCCCAAACAATACTGCAATCTACGTATACCATCTGAGCTATTAGGGTTTGTCCTTCAAAATCAACTCAAATCCTCTGCAACCAATTTACCATTCTCTTATATTTGTCACTGTCCAAACTGACCACCAACCAGTCACAATACATCCAATATCTCCAATAGATTACTCATGCTCCACAACCAATCAATATGAATGCTACTGAATCATGCATAAGTAATCAACATACTATAACCATCATATCAGTACTGAATCATAAGAGTGTTTCTCACTCTATCAACCAACATAAGCTACATCATATCAACCATACCAAGAATTCCCTGGGCATTCACAACACAATAAAAAATTCTATCCATCAAGACAATAATGTAACCATACCAGTGTCTCAGTGATAGATCTGAGCCCATAGAGTGTAGATCTGGAACCTGCTTTAGTCTTCAATAGCTTAGCATCAGCTCAACCAAAAAACTCCATGAATTTTTCATTGTATTCTCCCTATGCATTAACAACCTGCATATTGTATGCACCTTTTACAATGACAGCTTGTGTATACACTCCCTATACACAGAAAACTCGCGTATGCACCAGAAAGTAGGGTTTTTTTGTGATTCCGAGAATTTCGCCGTCATGATCTCAGACTTGTCAAAACTTCAATGCGTCCATGAGATCCTCCTCTAACTCTCTTTCTCATAATAGATATTTAATCATGCTCAAGAGATCCACATCAAAATGTTCTCACAAGAATCTCTCCATCAATACTTCAAAAGATATTCTCACTAGAATCTCTCCATTGATCCACAAAAAGGATGATCTACAATAGACCATTTCTATCTACTTTCATCCTCTAGGTCACTTAACCCATTTTTAGCTCACTTAACCCATTTCTAGGTCACTTAACCTATTTTCCTTATTTTAGGGTTAACCACTTTCCATAAATAGAAAGTTCT
>JZKD02S1627624.1:107169-151165 GCA_000966675.3 Picea glauca | reverse complement strand
TCCATGTGTTGATGAATCTTGTATGCACTTAATAACTCAATAAATTAGTAGTAGTTAGTGATTCCAAGAAAGAATTTGGCTTGGGATCATTACAGCTTGCATCAAACAACCATTTTATTTCTAGGTCACTAAGCCAATAACTAAAATATTATCCATGTTAAGCTTACTTAAACTTATGATTTATCTATTCAGTAGATAATTACAAAGTTATTTGTTGTGCATAATTAAATTATTGCACATGTACAATTAATTAAATAATGTACACATAATTATGCACAATATCCCCTCGTAATATTGTCTTGGAGTTGAGGGGAAGGAAGGAGGATTTACATGCTATCCCCTTGTAATTAAACACAAATTTCTTCACCCTCTCAAGAATGAAAATGAAGGAACTTGGCTTTAGTGAGTGGATCGGGTGAAAATATATGTGACTTGATCTTCTGAATTACAAAATTTCAAGTTAATAACTTATCATGAAGGAGCTAACACATATAGTGCATATGGACCTCAATGTGTTTCATATGCTAGTGCTCAACTGTATTTCATGTAATATGGATGACACTCTAATTGTCACACCAAAGATTTGTAAATTGATCTTAAGCAAAGCCAAACTCTGTGAGCAATTCTTGAATCCAAAAAACTTCTTGATCAACATCCGTAGTGCCTTGGTACTCTATCTCTATATAAGAAAGAAAAATTACATGCTACTTTTTGTTGGGCCAAGAGATATGATCTCACAATGCATAGAGTTTAACATGGAAACCCAATCGGGAGAAAACCATAAAAATTGTCTTTATAAATTCATGTGGCACCAACCTACTATTACAATATATGAAAACACAAACATTTTGGAGACACCAATCCCCTCAATTGAGCACCAACTCAACAACACCTGTAGGCACCAACCTACTAGAGACACTAATCTCTTCAAATTGAGCACCAACTAAACAAGATATTGTGTAGGCACCAACCTACTGGAGACACTAATCTCCTCAATTAAGCATCAACTCAGTAAGACCTGTATAGACACCAACCCAATATCTACATACACAGAGTAATTCTAACTTCACCTGCATGATTCATACTTCAGACATAGCTTCAAACCCTAGTCACATTTAGCCTTCATGCCCTAGCGAGTCTCATAACATCATTCCTAGAATGTGATCTCAGACTACAACATCACAACATTAAAATAGTGCACTTTGCAGCATCATAGACCTTCAGTCCTTCATAGTGCGCCTTAAGAACAAGAAAATCCCAATAAAATCCCTCAAACTTCTCTTGCACACCTTTAGATACCAAAAATACACCCCAACTCCTTTAGCACACCTCATATATCTTCTACACACCTCAGAATTGATCTCTTTCTTGGTTTCTCTTCAAATGCACACATCTATCCTATATTTATAGTATTTATGTCCTCACTTTCAAGGCCGACCTATAAAGATTGTCTAAGTCGACCTAAATTTTCTAGTTGGGTTGTCGGACGAAAAAATTCATATCTCCTCATTCCAAGGGAGTTAGAGGGAATGTCGAATACAATTGGAAATGTCTCAAAATAATGTTTTCAACCATATAACTTATGCTCCCATTTGAGATAGGTATATAGGGTAAAAATTCCTTCAAATATAGGGTATCCAAACTGAGCATCAAAAATCCAAAAACAATGTTTCCAACAATCTCCATCTTGCAATACTTATCTTGAACATATGTAGTCTCCCCTTGTCTTTGAAATCAATGACAACAATATTTCCAACAATCTCCCTCTTTTTCATTGATGGCAACCCTTAGTCAATTTTGATCCTCCCCTTGTCTGCAATTCTTCTTGTGTCTGCAAGTTCTTCCTCTATTTGCAACTTCTCCCCCTTTGACATCAATGGAAAATGGATGCTCCCCATGAGCTCGTGCTTCCCTTTACTAATGATATGAGAGGTATATCACTCCCAAATTCTATATGATATATTCAAATGTGTCTTTGGGAAGGGGTTTGGTAAAAATATCTACAACCTATTATTTTTCATGCAACAATTCTTCAAGTGAAATCTTCTTGAGTTGTGTTTCATCCTTCAATTTTCAAACCATTCTATAGTTATAATCCTTCAAAAGTATATCTCTAATTTCCCACTTGTTGACAACTGATAATTATCCATGTTGTATTTGATACTAGTATCCAACATTGATCCTTCTATTTGATTGTTTTTATCAAACAAACCTTCCACTCCAAAGTCATGACATTGGTCTTCTGAATCGGGTGAAGCTTTAGTTTTGAATTTATTTGAATTTGTTTGTGTCTCCACATTCCTTTCTAACAAGGACCAATCATATGAATTCTCTCATCCATAAGAGTACTGTAAATGTGAATTTCCATCTTCATAAGGAAATGTCCCAGCCTTACCTTTTCTAGAAATGGGGTGTACATGTTTCGAGTGAGAATCAAAACAGTGAATCTCCCTGCCATCTTCATCTATCTTATCACATCTTCTGTTTGCTTCCTTTTCCAAACCTTTGAGTATTCGTCTTTATGTTTGGCAAGAACATATTATTCCTTGTTTTGTTTAGGAGGTCCTACTATGTTGCTTCTACAGTAACATGCTATGTACCCATAGTTATTTCACTTATATATCATTCCATATTGTAATCAAGTAGAGGAGCAATTGAATTGTAGTTTTTGTTAGCAAACCCATGAGAACTTATGGTTTTGTTGCTCACATAATCATCCTTTGAGTTTTTCTAAGGACCCCTATTTTTGTTTCTCACATGGTCACTTCTTGTATGAGCTCTACAATCTATTTATTTGTGACCAAAATTATTGCAAGAAAAATAGTAGCCAAGGAAGAGATTTTGATATCAGGTTGTGAAAGGCCTTCTTGGTGGAACAACTCTTTTGAAATCATTCTTGTTGTTTTTGTGAGAAGAATCAAGTTTCTATTGGTCATCATTTCCTTTCCTATTTTTGCTTTCATTGTTGATGGATCCTTTGAGAATGTTAGCATAGTTATTAGGATTTTCTTCAAGAGTATTATGATTCTCATCATATCCAAGACCAATCTTGATGAATGGTGACCTTTGGAAACTGAGGATGTCATTTAAATCCTCAGTTATATTTTCAAACTTCAACTGAGCATTTGACTTCTTCAATTCCTCCTTTAATTAGACAACTTCAGACTCTAACTTCTCACACGTTTCTTCATTTTCTTTAAGTTGACTTTTCACTACTTTTTCTATTCCTTTTGGTTCTTCTAGCTGAATCTTCAGGCTGATTATTATCTTCTTTGTTTCTTCAATATCATGATCCTTCTTTTCATGTTTCTACAATTGCTTCTTCTTCTTTATATTCTCTTTTCTAAGCCTGTCTATTTCTTCTAAGGAACTAACGAGTTTTTCTTCAAGATCTTCTTCTTCTGAATTTGGATTTTCTTTATGATTATCTTCATTTTCTTCATCAACATGCTTTGTTTCCATGGTTATAGAGAGAGATTCTTCTTCATCATGACTATATTCCCTTTCTTCATATGGGAACTTAGTAGAAAAATGTATTTTTCTACCATAATTAAAGAATTTGAAGGGTAGCTTACCTTTTTATTTTCTAGGTCCTCCTTTTAGCTTTCTCACAAATTGTGCTTCTTCTATATCCAATTCACAACTGGAAAGATCACTAGATCTCTCTTCACTGGATCTCTCTTCATAAATGTTTTGTAGCTTGTCCCAAATATTTTTAGTTGATACACTTCATTAACTTGACAGTCTCAAAATATGATGGGCCACTCAAGATGACATCTATTGCTTTTGCATTGTTTTCAATTGACTCCTTCCCAACTTCATCTATATAACCTGTTGTGACTGATTCCCAAATACTAAACCCAAGAGCCTTCAAATATATCTTCATTCTTATACTCCATGATGCATAGTTTGTTCCATCGAACAAAGGAGCTCTATTTATAGGGATACCTTACAATCCATATTTGCTCAAGATTTTCCTTCCAATGGTTAGACTGTTTATGAGGGAACCTACTCTAATACTAATTGTTGAACTTATGATTAAACTGAGAGGGGTGGGGGTGAATCAGTATAAGATAATTTTTACTTTATTTAACCATTCATCAATAATTCATTAGTTGAGAAATAATAATCACAATGCATATAGTTTAACATGGAAACACAATTGGGAGAAAACCATGCAATTTATCTTTATAAATTCATGTAGGAACGAACCTATTGTTACAATATCTACAAGAACCAACCTACTAGAAACACCAATCCCCTCATTTGAGCACAAACTCAACAACACATGTAGGCACCAACCTACTAGAGACACCAATATCCTCGGTTGAGAACCAACTCAGTAAGACCTGTATAGACACCAATTCAAGATCTTCATACAAAGAGTACTTCTTACTTCACCTGCATGCTTCATACTTCAAACCTAAATTCAAACCCTAGTCAAATTTAGCCTTCATGCCCTAACGAGTCTGATAGCATCATTCCCATAATATGATCCTAGACTGCACCATCACAATGTTAAAATAGTGCACTTTGTAGCCTCACAGACCTTCAGTCCTTCATAGTGCACCTTAAGAACAAGAAAAGCCCAAGAAAACCCCTTAGACTTCTCTTTCACACCTTTAGATCCCAAAAATACACCCCAGTTCATTTAGCACACCTCAAATATATTCTACGCACTTCAATCTTGATCTATTTCTTGGTTTCTCTTCAAATGCGCACATATATCTTGTATTTTATAGTATTTTTGTCCTCACTTTCAAGGCCAACCTGTAAAGACTGGTTGAGTTGACCTAAATTTTATAATTGGGTTGTTGGACAAAAAAAATCATATATCATCATTCCTATGGAGTTAGAGGGAATGAAATATACCATTGGAAAGGTCTCATAATAATATTTCCAGAAATATAGCTTGTTTTCCCATTTGATCTAGGTATCTAGGGTAAAAGTTCCTTCAAATATAGGGTATCCAAACTGATCATCAAAATTCCAAAAAAAATGTTTCCAATAATCTCCATCTTGCAATCTTTATCTTGGACATATGTAGTCTCCCCCCATTTTTGACATCAATGACAACAATATTTCTAGGAAATTCCATTAAGGAATGAGATTCCCCTTTACTATACACAATGCCAAACTGATAAGTACCTCTGGTGTAGCATAGGGTACACTTTGTTTCCCTCCATTGAGTCTCATGAGGATCTTGCATGAAGTGGGAAACTAAACCATTAGAAAAGGACATGTCTAGTTAGGTATGTTTCAAGTACAAAATCCTTCCTACTTATTGTCCATACAAAGTAGGATCAACTTGAGGAGTCAAACACATAAAGTTTGACACCCGAATGGTAAGGAGTAAGGGAAAACTTGAAATCTTCCATGTGAAACCAATGAAGAAGGTTAAGTGAATAATTAGGTTGGGAGACAAATATCCCCTTGTCAGATTGTTGGATTTGAAGACCAAGGAAATGATGAAGGAGGCATATTTATTCATAAGAATAGATTTCACATGATTGATTTAATGGTGATTACTCTTAGTTATAAATTGATCATCAACATAGATAAGAAGGATGGGGAGGTAACCATTTACATGTTTAGTGTAGACATTGGGATCATATTGACACCTAGAGAAACTAGAACCAAGAATTAAACTATCCATATTTTCATACAAAGAGGAGCTTGCTTTATACCATAAAATGACTTCTTGAGGTGGCAAACAAGGGAGGAGTCATCCTGAGAAAAACACAAAATATGTTCCATGTATATTTATTAATTCAAGTCCCCATTTAGAAAGATTATTTTGATGTGTATTTGATATACTTCCCAACCTTGAGAAGAATCAAGTGAAATAACAAGATAGACTGAATCCATTTTTGCAATAGGGTAAAACGTTTTTGAGTAATCAATACCTCCAACTTATTAGAAACCCTTGGAAGTAAGGAAGGCTTTAAACTTATCCATGTTTTCATTCACTGAAAACTTGGCTCTATTGATCCACTTTCAATGAATAATATTTCAACCCTTAGGAAGAGGAATAATATCCCACATGTCATTTTCAATAAGGAGTTCATGTATTTCTTCATAAATTCTTCCCATTCAGGGAGACTACTTTCTTCTTTATAAGTATTAGGATATTCTATCTTAATGTGTTGAGACATAAGAGATAAACCAACTGTATGGAACTAAGATCAAGTTTTACAAGGATATATTAGATCACCAACTTAAGTACCAGTAGCTAGAGACATGAGATCTATAAACTGAATTGTAGGTGGATTTGGAGGCTCTAGTTCATGTTTATCATCTAAAGAAGAATATTTGTCATTCAAAAAATATATAGGTCCTAGAGAAGTAGAATAAGAAGAAGAGAGAAGTGGCATAGAAGAAGATGTAGGCATGTAGACCAAGGAGATTTGATCAAAGTAAACATCTCTCTAAATGGTATCCACTAAAGTGTGAGCTACAAATAGCCTATATGATTTAACATCTTTATCATAGCCAACAAATATACATTGATCATTTTTAGGTTTCTATATCGTATACTTTTCATCGTGAATATGAGCCTATGCTTCACAACCAAACACTTTAAAATGACTTACATCAAGCTTGATCTTAGACTAAAATTCTTTCAAAGTTACATTCATTACAACTTTTGTAGGATTAAGATTCAAGATATAATTAATAAAATTTAGTTATTTTGCCTAAAATTGTGGTGCTAAATTATTTTATTGAACCATATAGTTAGCCATTTCTTTTATTGGTCGCTTCTTATGTTCAGCTACTCCATTCTACTATCGAGTGTAAGGCATGACATGTTTCTTTTGAATGTCATTTTTAGAGAAAAAATCAATGAAGTGTTTATTAACATATTCTCCACCATTATCAATGTGAATTCTCTTAATTAGGTAACTTGACTATGTTTCAACCAATGCTTTGAAAGAAACAAAGAGATCAAAGAATTTACTTTTAAGTTTTATGAAGTAAACCCATGTGCATTGGGTGGTGATCATCAATGAAAGTGAGAATGTATCATGCACTTGAAAAGGATGGAGTGGGGAATAGATCACTTACACCACTATGAACAAATTCGAGTGATTTCTTGTGCTTGTCATGATTGACCAAATGGAAATGAATCTTTGTGATTCTTGCCCAAGATACAACCAAGAAAAACACCATTATTGCATGAGACAAGGGGTAGGACATGCATCATTTGGTGCTTTGAGAGCTACTACAAGTAGCGGTAGCTCAAAATACCAAATTGTTCATGCCAAAGTTTGCTCAAGTCATCAACTTAAGAAATGAAGATAATGGTAGGTGATAAGGGTTCAAAGCTATCAAATTTGTATAGACTTGAAAAATCATCAACGTGTCTTGATGTTATTACAATAGATGGATCCTTTAGATCTTTGAATACAACATCATAAGGTGAAAACTCAACGATTTTTCCATCACTTCAATGAGTAATTTGAAAAATTTTAAGAAAAATAGTTGAGAGAGTAGGAACATAGAAGACATTATTAATTTTCCCATCTGGAAGATATATTTTTCCTAATCCCATAACATCTAAAGAAGAACTATCACCCACAAAAATATATTGGGTTGTACAATCATCAAGACTAGAGAAAAAATCCCTATTATTGGCCATATAATGAGAGACCCTCTAGTCTAAGATCCACTCATTATTAGGATGATATGTCATTGGAGAAAGGAAATAATGTTTAGAGGAAGTAGAACAAGAGGAAGAATCTCTCTAAATATTATGCTTCTTCATGGTTTCTTCCAACTCTCTTGTGGAAACTACTCTCGACCCCTCCTACTCTCAACCATTATGAATCCAAAAGTTCTCTAAAGAAGAGATGTCACAATGCTAACAACTCAAAATCTGTTATAATTGTTATGAGAAGTATTTCAAAGGGTACAAATGTAAAGAACATAAATTATTTCAAATGGATGTATTCCCACAAGACCATTCATAACACATCCTAGTTGAAGCCACTCCTGCACCAGACTTAGAAGATTCCACCCCTCCCATGAATGATGAAACCACCTTGCAAGATCCTTATGAGGAACCCCAAATTTATATCCATGCCTTATTAATTTTCTTGGCACTCCAAAACTTGAATTTTATTAGTTACATCAAGCACTACAAAGTGATTGTATTGATTGATAGTGGTAGCACCCACAATTTAATTTGTAGGAGAGTAACCAAATAAACCTATTGTCATGTCCATATTATATATAATTTTCAAATTATGATAGCCAATGGTGGTATGATGAAATGTGGTGGTTGATGTGGAATGTGAACTTTAAATGGGCAAGTATCATCTCAAAACTCACATGTTTTTTATTGAAAAGGGTGGTTATGATGTAGTTATTAGGGCATAATGGTTATGCACTTTGGGACCTATCAACATGGATCTCAAATATTTATGCATGATTTTCACTAAGGAAGGGCATAAACATACCCTCAACATGATTACATATGGTTCCCCTAAAAATATCACCTCTCATCATATGGAGAATTTATTGAAGAAAGGCCTCTCAGGAATTATTGCACAGTTCAATTCCCTACAAGTAGTGGCCACCCCCCCACAAGAGATTCACCTTTATTTGCAGTTGATCCTCTCTAAACATCAACAAGAATTTGAAACATCCTAGGGTTTACCACCTTCATGTGAGGAGCATGAACATGGTATTCCTTAGATTCCACGTAATCAACCACCCAATGTGTGTCCTTATAGGCATCCTTTTGAACAAAAGAATAAAAAAAAAGGATCATTTAGGAATTGTTGGAGGTTGGAGTCATATGTCCTAGTACCAACCCTTACTCATCAACGATGGTCATGGTATTAAATAAGGAAGGCACTTGGTGCACATGTCTTGATTTTAGGGCTCTCAAAAAGTTGACCATCAATGACAAATTTCTCATCCCAATTATTGATGATATCTTGGATGAACTTCATGGAGACAAGTTTTTCACCAAACTAGACCTTCATTTAGGATAGCATCAAATACAAATGAAAGAGGTAGTCATTCATAAGATAAATTTCTACACACATGAAGGTCATTATGAGTTTTTAGTGATTCCCTTTGGCCTTTGCAATGTTTCATCTATCTTTTAGAGCCTCATGAAAAAGTTTTTTTGACCCTTCCTTTGTATTTTTGTGCTATTATTCTTTGATGATATATTGATCTACAAAAAAATATGGGAATCCCACATAGATCATGTTAATAGAGCCTTGCAACTATTGCAAGACCACCAATTATTCTTGAAACGTTCCAAATGTGATTTTGGGGATTTAGAGTTTGAATACTTGGGTCACATTGTAAATCGGGAAGGAGCATGACTAGATCCTAAGAAAGTTATAGCTATGCAAAATTGTTCCCACCCCAAGACCTTAAAGAGATTCCATGTGTTCTTAGGACTTATAGGTTACTACAAGAAGTTTGTGAAAATTTGTGGAAAAATTGTTCTATCCCTTAACTTCACTACTAAAAAAGAATGCCTTTGTATGGAACAAGAAAACTAAGTAGGAATTTTCAACTTTAAAGGATGCCATGTGCACTACTCCAATATTATAAATTCCATATTTTACTAATATTTTTGTCTTGGAATGATACCTCGGGCAGAGGTCTTGGAGTAGTATTGATGCAAGAAGTGCATCCCTTGGCATTCACTAGTAAGTAGTTGTGTGACTACAATTTAGGAAAATCCACATATGAGAAAGAGATGATGGTCATCCTTCATGCAGTTGAGACCTGACACCCATATCTCATAGGGAGGTGTTTCCAAATCAAGATTTCCCATCATAGTTTGAAGTATTTTCTAGAACACAAGTTATCATCACTAGAGAAACATAAGTGGGTCACTAAGATTCCATGGTATGATTATGAGATTATATATAAGAAGGGTAAAGAAAATGTTGCATTTGATTCTTTATCTAGGAAATTTGAGGAGGATGGATCCTTGTTTTCCTTAGCCTTACCCCTTACAAGTTGGCTTGAGGAAGTCTATCAAGAATGGATGGAAAATGACACTATAGTTCAACTCATCCAAAGGATCTAGGAAGATCCCAACCCTCCTAAAGAGTATACATGGCATCAATATGCATTGAGGTATAAAGGGAACATTATTTTGGTAAATAATTCTATCTTAAAACAACAGGTCATAGAGGAGTTGCATTCATCACCTATAGCTAGTCCTTCTAGCTTTCATAAAACCTAAGAAAGAGCTAAGCACTCATTCTTTTGGGAAGGCAAGAAAAAATACATCTAGAATTATGTCATGACCTATGGCACTTGACAAATAAACAAGGATGAGATGGTGAAGACATCAGGGGCATTGAAACCACTATGGATCCCAACATATATATGGATTGACATCTTTATGGATTTTATAGTGGGACTCCCAAGAGTCGGTAACAAATAAATCATCATGATGGTAGTCGATTGTCTTTCTAAATATGCTCATTTTTTTTCTTTATCACACCCATTTACCCCCTCATTAGTTTCCCAAATATTCATGGATTAAAATTTTAAGTTGCATGGCATGCCCACTTCAATTGTCTTTGATTGGGACCCCACATTCACTAGCAAATTTTGGTAAGAGCTGTTTAAAATTTAGGGTACCCAACTTAGCATGAGCAATGCATATCATACCCAAATAGATGGTCAAATTAAAGTGGTCAACAAGTTCTTAGAAATTTATTATAAATGCTTTGCTTATGAAAAGACACACCAATGGGCACACTGGCTTCCCCTTCCAAAGTGGTGGTTCAATACAACTTATCATGGAACTACCAAAGTGACACCATATGAAGTCGTTTATGACCAAGAATATTTTTCAGTGATATCCTATTTACCAAGTACCTCTAAGGTTCATACAATGGATATCACACTTCATACCAAAGAATCTATTCTCTACATACTTAAAGACAATTTGGTTATGGCTCAAAATAGAATGAAATAACAAGCCCACCAACATCACTCAAAGTTTTCTTTTGAAAAAGGGGATCAAGTGGTTCTTCACCTTCAACCGTATAAACAAACATCACTTAAATATAAAATCCACCAAAGTCGAGCACTAAAGTTCTATGGATCCTATAAGATCATCCAGTGCATTAGACAAGTGGCCTACAAGATGGCTCTTCCATCCCACTCCAAGATTCATCTATTGTTTCATGTGTATTGTATGAAGAAGGTAGTGGGATCGAATTTCAAAGTGCAAAGAAACTTACCATAACTTGATGAAGAAGGCTCCATTTGGATCCAACCAGAAGTTGTATTGGATAACAAAGATAATCAGTTGTGTCAGTACACAATCTAAGAAGTACTAATCCAATGGAAAGATATGTAGCCATAAGATGCCACATGAGAACCAACAACAATTCTACAACAATGTCCTCACCTTCAATCTTGAGGACAATGCCTCTCTTGAAGAGGGAGGGCATGTTAGGGCCCTACCCTAACCTCCCTACTTTAGGCTACCTAGGAGTTAGTCAATTAATATATGCACCCATCTTCCTTGAATAAGTATATTCTCTATTGCATATGCTCTTTTCCTAGATTTTATTTGATCTCAACAAATCAGAAATAGAGAGAAAAACTTGCATTTTCGGGTAGACTAATTGATATCTAACCTTGGGCTTATCAAGTTTCAAATTTGTTTTTCAAAATTTTGATTGTTTTTGTGGGCAGTTGTGTTGAAGTTTTTTACAAGAAAAAAATGTTTTTTTTCGTAAGCACACACTTTGAAGAAAAGAAAAGAAAAGAAATATAGTTAAAAAAAAAGACCACCCTTCTTCTTCATAATGTTTGTTATACATTTTGCATTATCCCACTTGGTTGAAAGTTATTTTATTAAATAATATATCTTGAGTTCAAGTCTTTTTTTTTTCACTAAGTAACATTTTTGAAAAAGTTCATGTGACTTTAAGTTATCACATGACTTTATTGTAAAATGCATTTCACTTAAATTATAAAACTGAATCACTATAAAGAAATTTTCATGTTATTTTTTTAGAAGTTGTTTTTGCACGTAACTTTAATTTATAAAGTAGCTTCGAGGTAAAAGTGATTCTCACTTATTTTATAAAAGTGGGTCACTTATTCTAAAGGTAACTTATTTGTAAAAGTGAATTTATAGGCAAAGTTTGAGAAGGAAGGAAAAATATCATTGTGCACCCATCACCATGTGGATTAACCTCTACTTGCCATGTGACATTTTGGTTACTTTTTACACCTTTCTTAAAAATGACATAACTTTGACGTTCAGTGTCTGTTTTCAATGTTTTTTTTTAACTACCTATTTTTCAAGAGCTTTCCATCTAAACAACGAATTTCTACTTTTGAAGCCATCTCACCTATATATTTTTATATGGCTAGTCCAAGTGATCTTCTTCTTACCAATTCAAACTTCTTCTCATGGAAATCCTATATGGAGGATGTACTATGAAGTAAATAACTTTACCATATTACCTTGGGAAAAGAGACTTCCTTTGTTGATTCCTCAAAGAAATCCAAATGGGACTATAAAAATGTTGAATCATGTGGATTAATCGAAATTTTCATCTCTAGTGATTTACAGTTTCACCTTCAAGGAGTTGACAAACTAGATGATGCTTGGACAAAGATGGAAATAGTATTTGTCAAACACAATGATATTTGAGCCCACTAGCTCGAAACCCAATAGATTTCTTTAAATCTCAATTATTTCTCTTGTATTGAAGATTATCTCTACAAGTTCAAAACAAATAGACTTTTTCTTGAAGAATATAACATACCAAAGAAGGATGAACAATGTATATATGTTATTCTTTTTAATCTTGGTAATGTATATTATATTTGTGTATCTACTTTTCACTCCACTAGAGAATATATAAGGGCTTCTTACAAAACACCCACTCTTGAATACTTTTTTGGTTCTTTGATTAGAGAGCAATATAATCTCTTACATCTTGGAGTGATCAACACTGCAAGTACATATAACAAATCCTTAGTGGTCCAATAGAAGGATAAATCTAAGCATCCAAAGAAGCAACATCCTCACAACAACAAGTAAAACAAGGCTCCTAGACCCTCTGAACCAACTCCTACTCCTAATTGTGACAAAGAAACTAAATCAAAAAGTAAGAAGATTAAGACGCATTGTATTTTTTGTAGGTGAGATGGTTATTTGGAGTCTAAATGTTTTAAGAAGATGGAAGCCTTAGAAGCAACAATGAAGAAGCACAACATCAATCTTGATTCTTCTTCTCATGGACATGCACTTTCTATTTTTATTTTTTTCTTTAGTACAACATAAATTCTTATTTTAATGAGTGGCCTATTGATTCTAGAGCATCTTATCATATGGCTAAGGCTGAAGCCATTTTTCTGCTATTAATGAATCTAGCACCAAACAAATATTGATTGGTGATTATATATCTCTTAGTGTTATAGGGTTTGGAATAGTTCAAATAGATTATGGTCATTTTGATGATGTATTATGTGTTTCAAGTGTCTCTTGCAATCTTCTATCAGTATATCAAATCATTCGTCCAGGTGAAGGTAAAACAATAGAGTTTTTTTCATCTCACCAAGTTGTAATCAAGGATTTAAAAGACCCTAAGCATATCCTAGCAACTAGAATTGTTGATGATATTATTAAGTTGTACCAATTTGATAGTTTTGTGTCACCATCTTTTCCATTAGTTTTTATTGCTCACAACGATGACTTGAGCAAACTTTGACATGAGTGATTTGGTTATCTAAACTATCACTCATTGTAGCAACTATGTAATCAAAATATGATGATTAGTCTCCCTCTTGTTTCTTACAAAGATGGTGTTTGTGTTGGTTGTGTTCTTAGAAAACATCATAGAGACCATTTTGACAAATGTGCATCTTGGCACACCTCAACCTCATTGTATCTTGTCCATGGTGATTTGTGTGGTTTGCCTCCTTCTGCTTCTTTCTCTGGGTTCAATTACTTCTTAACGTTCATTGATGACTTCTAATTTAAATTCAGTTCATCTTCCTAAGTGTATAAATATCCTAACAAAAGAGAGTGTATGCCTTGTGTTGGAAAATGCATTTTCCAAAAAGGATTTCAAGTACCCTAGGAAAAAAACTATGTTTAAAATGAAAAAAACAATCACAAAGAATTGTTTGGATACTTATCTCCACAATACTAACCTAAACTATAATTTCTTGTGTCCTTAGGGAGAATTGAGTAGGTTAGATTTAAGTTTATTTAATTCTTAAAAGTATTAGTGTGGTTGCATGCACCAAACTTGTTTATCATTAAGAAACATTGATAGAGGAACTGCACTATCCCAACCTTTTTGAATCACCTAGCTCGTTGCTAATAGTGTAAGGCGAAGAACATACTTTGATATGGAATAGGATTTAGGTTCTTTGATGTGTGCATAAGTATGGTGATAAATGAAAAATGGCAATGCATAAAGTAGAGCATTGAAAATAAATAAATTCTAGAAATAAAGAATTTGTGAAGCGATAAAAATTAAAAACAAAGGATTTGTGTCTTCATCTACAAGGTTCTTGTAATTTTTAAGAAATTAACTTGATAAAACACATAGTTAGGATGACAAATAATTTTTGGAAACTTAAAAACTTCACAAATCGGTCTAATCTGAACTAAATTTATAGGGGATCACACATGTGATAGTTTTGATAGTGGCACCATTCTAGAAATCACGTGGGAAAAAAATAAGACAAAGGAAGATCATGTGGAATATCAATGTACCACTTGTGTGACTTAATCACTAGGTGTTTCCAAAGGGAACTTGTGCAACAATGCGGGTTCGAGGGGAACAAAAGCACCAATTCCTAAGAAATTCAAAAATTCATTTTTTTGAAAAACAACCCATAGGGACCCTTTAGCTCGATGTTAGGGCCAAGATGATAGCCAACGTGGACTTACAAACTAACAAAGGTTATAAAGGATCCCTAGAAACGGCCTAGTAGAGTCGTCAGTCTAAATATGGAGTATTTATGCATATGAGTACTAAAAAACCCATCCTAACCTATTGTTAGAACTCGGAGTACACAAAAAGGATAAATGAACAACAACATAAACAACTTATCTATCTGCTAGCATATATAACAACTATCAAATCATTGAAAGAGTGATTTTAATGAAAAATTCAAACAATGTTTAAACATTAGTTTTGGGGGAAAAGATAACAAGTTCTTTATTATCCAATAGAAAGGAAAAACAACATGAAATGTATCACGAGTGAAGAAAATTGTTGCAAGTGGGCATCAATATTCTCTGTGAAAGGGTCCTTCAAACCTCCATTGGGATTTCTCAATCTTTAACAATGAACATGAAATGCTTTCCCGAACACTTGGAGGGGAAAAGTAACATGAAAGTAAGAAAACACTAGACTAAGCGAGAAGAAGAAATGATCTTCCTACTCTTTGGATTAATTCCTCTAGCATAGCCTTAGTTTCAGAGTTCTTTTGAAATGCATAGACTAAAGTTGAGCTTGTATGAGAATTGGTTCAAGTAAGAATTCCCAAGCTTAAAGCATGGGATCCCATGTATCTGATTTGACCAAAAGGAGGTCAAAATGCCCAAATATTGATTAGATGGGAGGTTTAACCAAACCTGCACTCAACTAGCAATTGTTTTTAGGCATCCTTGGGCATTTATGGGCCATAGAGTTATCTATTTCATGAATCTGTAGGGGTCACACAAGGATCAAAGGATATCTCACTCCATTATGCCAATTAATAAAAAGGCTTGCACAAAACTTAATTTGTTCGACTACATCTTTGATTGGGGTGAATGGCATGTAATTGGCCAATAAACCATGGTTTCAAGTGTGTTAAGTTATGCTATTTAACTACTATATATGAGGTTTATGTGCATGTGAGCACCAAAAAACCTATCCTAACCAATTGTTAGAACTAGGAGAAAACAAAAGGATAAATGGACAACAACAAAAACAACCTATCTACCCCTTAGCATGTATGGAAACTATCAGGGCATCAACGGAGTGATTTTCAATGACTCAAACAACATTTAACATCAAATTTGTTTTTGGGGGGGAGAAGGAGTTCTTTAATATCCAATAGAAAGGCAAACTAACATGAAATGTGTCACTTGGAAAGAAACTTGCAACATGTGTGCTTTAATATTCTCCATGGGAAGGTCCTTTAAACCTTTGATGGGGTTTTTCAATATTTAACAATGAATAGGGAACATTTCCCCTTGTGTTTGGACACTTTGGAGGGGAAAAAAATTATGAAAGTAAGCAAACACTACACCAAGTGAGAAGAAAAAATGATCTTCCCATTTTTTTGCTTAATTCCTCCAAGGTAACCTTACATTTAGATTTTTTTTGAAATGCATAATCGTGACCTCTTATTTATAGACCGGAGTTGAGATTGTATGAGAACTAATTCAAGTGGAAATGCTCAAGCTTCAAGCACGGGCTCCCATGTGCCTAATTTGCCTAAAAGGAGGGCCATATTCCCAAATATTGATGAAGTGAGAGGCTTAACCAAACTCGTGCTCAACTATCAATCAATTTTAAGCATCCTTGGGCATTTAAGGATTGTGGAATTCTCCATTTCATATATTTCCAAGAGTTGCATGGGTATCAAAGGATATCCACACCATCCTACCAGTTTAATGAGAAAACTCATGTAAACCTTGAGTTTCTTTGTGATGTTTGTAGTTAAAATAACTAAATGTTGTAGGTGAGTAAAACTGGGGTGATAATAGGTGCATATTAGACATACATGCATTTTTGAGTTATTATGGAGCACACTTCGTTTACATGCAACCTAATGATTTTGTGACTATAATCATTGTGTATTCATCCTGGTTCATCTCAACTCATATACAACCATTAAAATGGTTTAAAGAATAACATTAAAATCAGTAACAATATCAATATCATACCTTATTGTAGTAGGGGATTTAGAACTAGTTATCAATGGCCTTCAAAACCATCATAAATGCAAGCACCTTAGTTTGCAAAGGAAATACCAAAGAATTATACAAGAAGGAGAGAAATTTCACTCTATTGAATATTATCATGTTCATCGACATCTATAAAGCAAGGCTAATGAACTATCTAAAGAGGCTTGATCCCTAGAGAAAGGGAAAATTAGAATTAATGGGGTTCACTCATCTCACCTTTTACCTTAATTTGGAACATATGGCTTAAATAAAATGTGGTGATATGATCGCCCACAACACGAATAAAAAACAATCATCATTGATTGAACACATGACACCACATTGTTGTCCCATATCATCTTGGTGTACCACTTGGAACATGTCATACCCAACACAAGCATATACGTCAAGCCTCATTCTTCATTCAATTCAGGAATTTCCTACTTTCACAACCGGATTTTGATCTTCATCTGATTGTCTAAAGGTATCAATGCTTACCTTGCACACAGGTTGTCTAGGAAAACAATGTAGAGATGCAGCAAAGTTCCATGTTAGTGCTCAACCTGTGAAGCTAGGGTAATTAAGGAAGCTATGAGGACACAACATTGTGAATTGGTAGTCTATAAAGGTAAACTCACTCAACTTGAAACTAAATTGGAGAAGCAATATTAGAGACATGACAAGGAACTGACCATCATTCTCAGAGCAGTGAATAAGCAAGCCAAACAAATCCGTTCACTTCGATAGGAGAACAAATAAATTTGTTAGGATTTGGTGCAACAACACACAATTCCACTGATCTAGCCAGAAATTGGTGGCCACCCACCTATTCCATTGGTTCAAACCAAGGGTTTCCACCTTGGCAGTTTTTCTACATATTTTCAAGTCCCAAATTTCTGGGGTCGTTTTGAGGCCTTAAATAGCGTTTTATGGGCCCACCATAGTCACATTGTAGGCTTTATCTAGAGTGTGATAGCAAAATGTGTAATCCTTAGATAAACCTTTCAAACTAGCTATTGTGCGCACCAAACAGAGATCATATGAAAAAGTTACGCCCTTGGCAAGTTGACGTACCAACTTACCCCATCGGGGCCCACATGACTCTTGGTGTTTCATTTTCCGAGGTTAGGGTTTTGGATTTTCTTTATGTTAAAAAGGCCTTTAGATCCTCATTGCAAACATCATCATCTTCTTGCGAATGAGTGTAGCCATCACATCTCTTCTCAGAGATAAGTTGTCACCATTCTAGTGAGTCATTCACTCTGTAATTTTACAGTTTCTATACATTCTTTCATGAATAAAAATTGTGCATTACTGTATCTCTGTTTTTATTTCAATATTTATGGGTATAACACAATATCTCTATATATTTCATTGATATATATCTTCCTTCATTTTGTTCTCAAAATAATCTGGATTAGTGGTATCAGAGCAGGTTTCTCATTGTTGTTTCTTAGTGCATCTCCCTGATGAGGTTAGGGTACAGAGAGTTGGGTCTCAAGATAGTTTCCTTTGAGGATAATGTCTCTCGTCATCCCAAGCAGCCTCCCATGGCAGAAGAAAAGAGAGGCAGGAGCAGAATCCCTCACGTAATAGAGGAAGGAGATGTTGGAGAATTTTTCCCAAATCCTTCAACAATTGCCGACAATAACAGGCGTGTCTTCGTCAAGCAGTCGCTTTGGAGACACTACCCCATTCAAGCTACACATTAATTTTTATATTCCCATATTTGAAGGTCATATCGATGCAGATGCTTTGGAAAAATGGTTAAATTTATTAGAAGGTTATTTCTCTGTTCACAATTTCTCTGGCAAAGAAAAGAGCACCTTTGCGGGAAACTTACTCAAAGAAAAGTTCCACAGAGGAGTTTAGAATATTTGGGGCCGAGCCCACTTGGGATTCTTTTATGGATGTGGTCAAGGAGAAATATTACCTTGTGGGAAACTATGATGACTGGAACATGAGATGGACCACGCTGCATCAAAATTGAGACCAAACAGTCCTGGAGTTCACAAATACCTTCCATACCTTGCGCACAAGATGGGTATCAAAGACTCTGAGCAACATCTGGTTTTGAAATACCGCGGGGCTCTACACAAATACATCCAAACCGAAATGGAGTTTATGGAGATTTCATCACTGGGAGCCGCTTATAGATATGATGTCAAAATTGAGCAAAAATTTAAGCAACAAAACAAGTGGGAATTCGGGTTTGCAAATCCGCAACAACCAAAGTATGGTAAAGGCAACCCTAACTCACAGAGTAGTCAACCTCAAGACAACTAGTCCAAGCCACAAGGAAAGAAGGGTAACGGGAAGATGAAGAAAGACACTGGGAAGTGGTCCGACTTCCACAAAATCCCTTGGCACAACACCGATGAATGTTGCTCGAAACGGTCATTGGTGGCTGAGCTCAAAGAAACAGAGCCGAGCCCTGACTCAGACCCCAATTTAGAAAATAATAAAAGGAGACATATAATTGATGCAGAACACACTGCTATTGTCGCAACCGCAACAATCTAACCAGAAGAACCAAAGTATCATGAGGAGGGGGAGCGCCTGTTCCATTCATAGATGTGGGTGAAGGGGACCTTGTTGCATTTTATTGTTAATAGCGAAAGCCAGAAGAATCACATCTCAACAGAGGTCATCAAGAAGTTGGATTTGTCGACAACACCACACCTGCAACCATACAACATCATATGGATTCACCAGGGATGAGATCTTCATGTTAGCCAAAAGTGTCTCCTATCATATGACATCAAGCCCTTCAAGGATGAGGTACAGTGTGATGTTTCCCCACTAGAAGTCTATGATGTTCTGTTAGGTCATCCATATATGTGGAGGCATCATTTTGTTTATAAGTCTCAACCCGGTAACGTCATTATTACTCTAGGGATTCATTCCTACATCATACCAGAGGTAGTTCTGACTATTGTACTGACAAAATAGTGTCGCAAAGTAATCTCCCATACCACAAAGTTTATCCTCTTCACAACCTAGTCAAAAGAGAAGGACACTGCAACCATTGCAGCCTTGGCAAAAGACCCTTCTACCCAACATAAACAAATCAACAAGATTGCCGAAGAGCACCAAGATATTCCTACTGCATCTTCACCGACAAAATCCTCCCACACTTCAGTAGATCATGCAACCAGATTGGTTAAATAGATAAAACCCCTCCAACAACAGGTTCATAAAATCCTTCAACAAGCTAAGCAGGATCACTTCTTCATCAAGGCGAGCAACTCACCAAGGTTCAGATTTAGAAAAATCTTCCCTGAGGACGTCATGCAATGGAGACCATTTCTTCCTAAGGGGGGAGGATTGATCCAAGTGCAAATCAGTGGCCACCCACCTATTCCGCTGGTTCAAAACAAGGGTTTCCACCTTGGTAGTTTTTCTACATATTTTTGAGTCCCAAACTTCTAGGGTCATTTTGAAACCCTAAACAATGTTTTATGGGCCTGCCACATTCACACTATACACTTTAGCCAAAGTTTGACAACAAAATGTGTAGTCCTCAGATAGACCTTTCAAGCTAGCTATCGTGCACCCCAAACAGAGATTGTATGCAAAATTTATGCCCTTGGGAAGTTGACGTACCAACTTACTCCATCAAGGCCCACATGACTTTTGGCGTTTCATCTTTTGGGGTTAGGGTTTTGGATTTTCTTTATGTTAAAAAGGCCTCTAGAGCCTCATTGTAAACATCATCATCTTCTTGCAAATGAGCATAGCCATCACATCTCTTCTCAGAGATAAGTTGCCACCATTCTAGCGAGTCATTTCACTCTATAATTTTATAGTTTTTGTACATTCTTTCATTAATAAAAATTGTGCATTATTGTATCTTTGTTTTTATTGCAATATTTCTGGGTATCTCGCAATATATCCGTTATTGAAAATTTTTTGGGTATCTCGCAAAATAACCTAGCTCTGATACCACTGATCTAGATAATTTTGAGAACGAAATGAAGGTAGAGATATAACAATGAAATATACAGAGATAATGTGAGATACCCATACATATTTCAATAAACACAAAGATACAGTAATGCACAATTTTTATTAATGAAAGAATGTACATAAACTGTAAAATTACAAAGTGAATGACTCGCTAGAATGGTGGCAGCTTATCTCTGAGAAGAGATGTGATGGTTGCGCTCATTCGCAAGAAGATGATGATGTTTACAATGAGGCTCTAGAGGCCATTTTAACATAAAGAAAATCCAAAACCCTAACCCCGGAGAATGAAACACCAAAAGTCATGTGGGCCCTGATGGGGTAAGTTGGTGCGTCAACTTCCCAAGGGCGTAACTTTGTCATACGATCTATGTCTGGTGCACATGATAACTAGTTCGAAAGGTCTATCTGAGAACTACACATTTTTTCATCACACTTGGCTTAATGTGACTATGGCGAGCCCAAAAAACGTTGTTTAGGGCCTCAAAACGACCCTGAAAGTTTGGGACTTGAAAATATGTAGAAAAACTACCAAGGTGGAAACCCTTGTTTTGAACCAGTGGAATAGGTGGGTGGGCACCGATTTCCACCTGGATCATCCACAATCCCCCGTCTCTTCTCAAGGCTCCATGGCGCAGGAATTAGATCAAGGAATCTAGCCTCAACATGAGTAGCCTATGGAAACAAAACATGCATGGATAGTGGACACCACTCTTAAGCTACACTAGTCAGGTTTTTATACTCTATAAAGTAATATTTCTACTACACTTGTTTGTAAGAATCTATACATGGCGTAAAGATAATCATTTTCAAGACCAAGTAGAGAATTTTTATTGGCCAGAGCATGAACTTTTTATTTTTAGTCAAATGTCCTTCCTTTTTGAAATATATGTATATCTTTGATGATTCAGCCTATGCTGCAACCTCTTTTTGAATCCAAAAATAACTATTTATGTTAAAAAAAAATGTCAATATCATACATTGTGAACCTTCTTATATAGTAACTTTAAAGTAGTTCAATGCGATAACATTTTCTCTCAATCCAATATTAATATCATTAACTATGTCTACATCATCCCTTATTGACCATTTCTATTACACACTATTACTAAAATATCATGAAATATTGTTCAATAAAGGCATTTTATCATACGATTTGTAAACGATAAATAGTAGCTGGATTGTAGTATGTTGATTTTTTTTTCCAGCGAATATAGTATAGCTCATCGAGAATCGACTCTCTAAAAGAAAACTTGTCACAAAGTGAGATTTGAACCCAAGTGTGGAGGGTAACAATTTTTCCTCAAAGCCACTCAAATTACATCTAATTGACAATTGGTACGTTTATATTATTACATGCATAATAATTATTTGGTAATAAATTAGTATTGATAAAGAAATATAAATGAGTTCGATATAGCGTGTCAACATTATTTCACACAACATTTATGAAATAAAAACCAATTCATACACATAACATATGAAACATAGATAAAAATCACACAACTCCAAATACAAAATGAATGATAATTGACTTAGACTTATAAATAAAGATCCTTTCATATGATTATCTCTAAGTTAATCACCTTATATTTTTAAATTATATTGTCCATATTATAAAATAAGTTAGCAATGTAATTGGTCAAATATTATGAATTTTAATAGGTTTAATTAAAGACAAATTAAAAAAAATAATCATCAATTTAAATGTTAGGAGGATAAATTATCATTGTATACTTTTAAAAAGTTTTTGAAGTTTAGGGTGGTTAGTTGGGTAAGTGAAAATAAAGTGATGTTAAAGTTTTTATTTGGGTTTAAGTCTTAATGGCTTATTGTGTATGAGTACTTGTGACATTGATTAAAGTTAGGTGTAAATTTTGGGTAAAAATTTAGCGTTATAAGTACTCCTTATTCACAACATCATAGTCAAAGACTTGATTTCACAACTCTAAGCATGTACTTGTGTTGACCAAACACATCCATAAAAAAAAAGGTCTTGCAAAGACCATGGATTTGGGGGAGCATTGGCCTTTCATTAAATCGTAGTTCCATAATTTCACCCTAACCATAATGGCTATCACCACAACCCTAGTATAAATGAGATTGTTGAATTTCCTCATATTTTTTTGAATTCTGCAAATTCAAGAAATAATTAAAAAATAAATTTCTTAAATATTACATAAACCATGTCTAAAAAGGATCCATTCTTTATATCCAAATCTTTGTAAAATTTAACTCAAATCTAAGTTTATTAAATATAATAGAGATTCTTATTAGATTTATGCACCGTATAATAAAAACATATCTTTAAAGTGTAAAACTTGTTAAGAAACAAAGCTTTTGGAAGATGTAATCTAAAATCTCTTTCAAGGAAAAAAAAATAAAAAAAATATGACAACAAACCTAAATATTGGAATCATTATTGTTTTCCCAAAATCTAAAGTCTCTTAAGAGACAAAAAGAAATGACAACAAACCTAAATATTATCTTTCAAGGAAACTCCAAAACATGATGCAATTTAATCTCAGCCTAAGATATTGACAAATATCCGAAGCCCTTCACTTAGGAAAGTGATGTAGACATAGATATAGGCATGCCAATGGAGGCAACCCATTGGATGCTACCCTTCATATGTAAGTTATTATGATTGAAAACTTTTCAAAGGGGATAAAGATGTGAGACAAATTAAACTATTCAAATTTTAAAAATGAAACAATCTCTTCCTTCCATTCAATTAGAGAAAGTATGAAAATTAGTTTCATTGAAACATCCACCAACGTCAAAGCTATGGACAAAGTGGAAATACATTATAAAAAAAACAATGAAATAACGATAAACATTTTGAAATTTAAGATAAAAAATAATAATTTTTTAAGTGATTAGTGGTGGGAAATTTATAACCATCCATAACAAAATAAAATAAAATTAATCTATTATATTGAATCTCTATTTATTAAAATAATATATATATATATATATATATATATATATATAAAATAAAATTAATCTATTATATTGAATCAATAGAGATTCAATATAATAGATTAATTTTATTTTATTTTGTTATATATATATATATATATATATTCAAAATTCTCATCTAAAAAATAACAATTAAATATACATCTTTAAAACTTGTAAAGTAACTAAGTTGAAACATTTAACTAATTTAACTAATTGATCATGATTATAAATTGATTTTTACATCCAATTAAAAAAAGTTAAAATAATAACTAATAATATTAATTTTTTTCAACATTCTTTTTCAAATATTTTTATTTACATTCAATTAAATTCTATTTTTATAAAATATTGAAATCAATTTGCTAAGATGACAAATTACTCATTTTTACATATTCAAATATTAAAATCACATTACAATTACCATAAAATATTTAATTCTTTTAAATTCATTAATATTAATTTGAACATATTTTTATATACTCTAAATTAAATTAAATTTACTAAATTCTAAACATTTAATTAAAATATCAAAATCATTCCTTAATTATCCGACTCCAAAATGGAATATCAAACTCACAACCTAAATTTCTGATCATTGAGTTTTTGGTACTGTCAAGTGGCCTAGACCATTTCTAATCAAGTGCAATTTGTAGATCTCTGGATATAGAATTATAATAAAATTAAGCCTTATTAGCTCAAATTCAAATTCAAAAAACAAAATTTGCCAAACTCCCAGCTCCAGTCTCCAACCGTTGGGGGGTCAGTCCATTTAATGTGACCAAAAAGAAGAACACTCTCTGTCCCAATTTCTCACCACTGTCGTTATCAGACAAACAAGCTACAAAGGGGAGAAGAGATTTAAGAGCGTTTGACAAAAATCCCATGCATGGAGCACCAATCTCACCTTCACCTCACGGACGGATATGGAATAACGGGGGGCGCTGCTCATCCCCTGGGTTAAAGCTTTTCACGTGGTCAGAGGGAAAAAAATGTTGAAGGACACCCCTCCTTTTTACGCTTTACCGTGCTCTCGCTACGGTCTCTGCAAATTCTTTCCACGACACTAAAGACTTTTTTCTCAATGAGGAGAAGCGTAGATTGGAAGTGACCCATGGCGTCCCGGAGATCCATGGACGGCCATCGCAGCAATTGGGTTGCTGAATTCGAGGATTTTAGCAATTGGGTGTCGATCATTTCAACGAATGCGTGATGAGTATGGTATGAATTTTGAATCAACTCAGGAAATGGAGAACTCTGGCGGTAGTGATGTGGAGCTTCTGTGCAAGACACTTCAAGTAGAACACAAGCTTTTTTACTTTGATCTCAAGGAAAACCCACGAGGGCGATACCTGAAAATCTCAGAGAAAACGTCTGGATCTCGTTCTACGATAATCGTTCCTCTTGCAGGAGTAGTTTGGTTTGTAGATCTGTTTAATTATTATGCCAGCGGGAATGAACAGGATCTCTACAGTAAGGAGTTGCAGCTGGACACCAAGGTGTGTGTGTACTATAATTTTGTTGTTAGATCTGTTATGTAACGGATGTTTATGGAATTTTGACTTCGAGATTTGATTGAAATGTTTTAAGATCTGTGGTGGGATTTGATTGATGTGTTTTAGGTCTTCTATTTCGATGTTGGGGAGAATCAGAGAGGGCGGTTTTTGAAGGTGGGATGTTCAGTTTGAATGGATGTTTGTATCAGTATTGAACATTTTAAAGTGGATACCACTGTGCATTGTATGTTTTGAAGAATTAGAATTCAGTGCAGGTTTCTGAAGCATCCGTGACCCGCAACCGAAGCACCATCATTGTTCCTGCAGGCAACGCAAAAGAAGATGGCTGGTCAGCCTTCAGAGATATTTTGGTTGAGATCAATGAAGCTTCACAGTTACTGCTTCCACCCCAGGTCCTAGATCTGTCAATTTGTGGCAGTTTCTGTTTTCAGTTTTTTGCTTTTATTTTTTCTTGAAAATGTTGTTTCGATTAATGGAGAAAATTCGCATCTTTAAAGTTAGAATTAGGCTCCCTAAATCTCCATTGGGGGTGTACTTCAAATTCTGAAAAAGGGGCAAAAAGTAGGGCAACCTCATGCCCAAAATACTAAAGCACCAGTCCGTAGGATCAATAAACCAGAACAAAATTAACCCCACTACAAACCATATAGAAACAGAAGATTAGCAGAACTGGAATTGAAGTCCAACGTTCACAAGTCCATAGTCATAAAACCAAATTAAGCCCTTCAAGGGCAACAGGCTATACTGCACATAATTATTGATCAAGTGAGGGTACAGGATTTTTCACATTGGATGGATCGGTGCCCCACCTTGTTACCACCTCTCTGCCCGTATTCATACCTCACCTTGGCTGATCTCCAAGATTTCCTCTCTAGTGGTAAGGTCGCCCAACCATCAGCATTATATACATCAGACCTGTCTACTGCTGATTGCCTGCTCCGAGCAACTCCCTACTCATCAGCATGTGGGGGACCCCTAATTTCTGGCTTATAGTTTTCTGTGATTTTAACTTTGGTTTTCAAGTCAGGGAATTGCCCAGATATATTCCTTGGGCTTATTTTGGAGGGGCTACAGGGACTTGTATTTTCTCGAACTGGCCCTTTTACTGTGTTGGTCAGCTGATATGCTTGTGCTTTTGCTTGTTTTTGATGGGGCAGCAACCTTCTGGGCCATCCGAGCACTTGCGAGCATTGTCAGATGCTGTTGGGCCTGGATTCATATCAGGTGAGAGTGTTCAGACCACTTCTGTTAATGGTACCATGGGTGACAGAGCCATGGGTTTAGCTACTGGAGACGCTGGTGGAGTAGTAATGGCAAAAGTTATCAGGGCTGAGCAGAAAAGATTTTTCTTTGATCTGGGGAGCAACTCCAGGGGGCAATTCCTCAGGATTTCAGAGGTCTGTATTTAATTCTAGATAATTTACAGTGTCCAATTGATTTTGTACCCATTCATTAACCAGTTACTATTTATTTCAGAGTTCTGTACTCTTTTCTTGATAAATCGAATTTTTGGAATGATTTTTCAGTACCCATTATGTTACATTACTTCTGTATTTAATTCTTGATGTAGATGTTGCGTTCAGAATCTCTGTAATGCCCAATTACAAGGATCAGAGTAATCACAAGTTAATCGAAGTTAAAATAGCCGCATTTCAGATCTTGGATTTTTATCACTTTCTTTCAGATAGGTTAGCCTTAGCTTTCTACTTTCCACGCTCTGTTTCCATGCTGTTCCTACTTGGTCATCCATGAAACTACATTAAAACTTTACACCCTGGATGTGGTCAGAACTGTCAGTTGATTCTGAAAATCCTGCATTGAATGCCTTATCTTGTGTAGAAACAATTCAGAAGCAGCTATTTAAACCCCTTAGAACATGGCATTAAAATCTTGTGAGGATCTTCTGCCACGATTTCACCTAATCGCTCGATTATTTTGGGAATAATTAGGTCTCCAAACCATGGATCTTTTAATGGTATGGCATGGCTACCATCCCAATTCCAACACGGTGAAAGACTAACGATCTATATAGTACATATTGCATATTTAAATCCAACATTTAACAGGGCCTGTTCAGGGTATTGGATTGCATGATTCTATGCACCTTTTGGGAATCGGGATAGATGGTATTATTTCTTCATGTCTATGAAAAAGTAATGGTAATATGATCATATCACATCTTTTGGTGCAAATTGGAGCCCCATACTAATCTTTGGAGTAACATTCTGCTATCGCCATTTCCTTCCTAAGTTGTAACAATTCAGTTTTGAAAATTGACTTGTCAATTTTTTAGATAAACAGGACAAGCTTTGGCTGCAATGAGGTGCATTTTCCATGATCATCCAAATTGGAATGAAAACACCATTCAGGAACCAAAAGCTTTTTGCTCAGTTCTGTGTAGTAGTAGTATCGACTTCTATTCTGACTGTGTGATTGAATTTGGCTGCAGGTGACAGGAGCAGACCGTTCAGTTATAATTCTCCCTGTATCTGTATTAGAACAATTTCATGATGCACTTGGTCAGTTTGTTGACATCACTCGAAGCCAAGGTCATGCAGGAGCAAGTCTTCCAAATGTCCGCACAGTTGCTTCTGCAAATAGGCGCAGTGAAAATTAAGCCTTTTCACTGCAATTCTTAATATTTGTTTAAAAATGTTTTGCTTGGGCTCAATATGAGGATCGCCAAAAACAGTTTCCTGCAATCTGACTTGTTTGAATCAAATGACCTAGATCTTGTATTTGACCCTCATCTCAAGCCCTTTAGTCACACTGCCTACACAACGCATTCCCTAGAACTCTACAGTTTTCAGCCTTATTTTCTGACTGGAAAGCCTAAGCAGGCTCCCAATTTTAGTTCTTTCATTGAGTGATGAGCACTTTGAGATTTTAATCAATAATATTTGGCAGGATTAATTTCCTGTCTTTTTTATCTATCGAAAGCGCTTCATTAAGCTTTATTATCTTATCTCAAAGGCCTGCAACTTATGTGCAGAAATTGTGCTACTCAAGAAAAGCAACTTCAGTGAGTCAGGCTCAAATAATCAACCACCACAAAAAATGGATTTATTTGATTCTATGGCGTCTCATTCAAGTTCACAATTTTTTCATTTTCCATTAATTGTCATTTCAGGGAATAATGGTACAAATTACTTCTGCATTCTTCTGTACTAGGACACTGCTTATTTCAATTAGTGTGGTTTATGAAATTTGGCACTCAAATTTTTTCTAAGAATTCATGCAGTCTTTGTGATGCATTTGATTAGAAAAAGAAACGTGAGAAGTATTTGGGCGCTGATAACTGAACTCGAGCTCTGGTTTTCACAGCATTTATGTTCGGCTAATGTCACTTGTGTTCTTTAATAGAATTGCTCTATTGCCATATCGAAGTGATTGCCCCTCAACATAAATTAGAAGGCTTTGGAAGTGAATGTCTTTCTAACATAAGTTCTAGATGTTCCTTTTAGTACAACTGTAATTTACAAATAAGTAATAAGACTATGTTGCTGTTCTCATGTACTTAACTCGAACGTGAAATCAGAATATTTGGAAAGTTTCAAAGGAAAAAAGAAAAGAAATCATGAGAAAATCCTTATAGAATAAAGAGTGAATAGACATTTATTCCAGAATAAAGCTTACAGAATCAGCCATGCTCCATGAAGCTATCTTCCCTTCATTACACAGTTTTACAATTCAACAATAAAGGCTATTTTAGAACTAAACATGCATTCTAAACATAAATGGCTGCATATCAATTTATTTGGCTGTTAATTTAATTTGTAAACTCTAGAATCTTTAGAAGGACACAAGGTTTGAAGCCATTATAACAATATACTCGTTATAAGATCAACATGTTACTTATGAGAATTGAACTTAAATGGGAAGAATAACAATCATTTCACCCAACCACTTAAGTTAAACCCAATTAACAACAATCCCACTTAACATATATTCCATATTGTTACAATAACCAGGTCCTTTTTCTAAACTTAATCTTCCTCTCTGCCTCTCTTCTATTAGAACCTCTTTGAGAATCTCCATAGCCATCTCATTTCCACAATACTATAGCTCAATATTTTACCGCAACTTTACCATTACAAATTGATGTTAGATATCAATACGATTTGTTTCAGCATACAAAATTGGGTTCTTTAGAAAAAATGGCTGATGGAGCTTTTAAATAATAACTTACATCTTTCAAGGGATTCTTGGATTGTTGCCTAAATGAGTGTTTTGGACTCACCTTCTTTAGTTGTTTGAGATATTATACACTGTTTCTTGGATTGTTGCCTGAATGAGTGTTTTGGACTCACCCTCTTTAGTTGTTTGAGATATTATACACTGTTTCTTGGATTGTTGCCTGAATGAGTGTTTTGGACTCACCCTCTTTAGTTGTTTGAGATATTATACACTGTTGTTTCGCTGTCCAGCTTATTGTTCCTCCTCTAAGTTGAAAACTAAGGCAGAAATTGATCAGCTGTCATGTATACTTCTTATCCAAATCTGCATCACTTAGTCCAAATGACTTCAACAGACGTGATCTTGGTCCAACTATACTCCATTAGCAGTTAATAGTATCTTTAGGGTCGTGGTAATCCTGGTAACAACTCAATGTTGAACTTCAAGAGTTTTTATGGATTGGTTTGTACTCTTATTTAGCCATATTTGACTTGATATATGTGTTTAATCTTACATATTTTTGAATAAATACCAACTTTTTTAAAGTTTGGTACAAAAGGATTGTTAGGTTCAAATCTTCCATAAATATATTTTCAATCAATTCATTTCTTATAACTAAATTCTAATTAGAAAATAAATTACTGAAATGTTTCATTTCAATTAATATATTTTCAAATAATTCATTTTTTGATTTTAATTAGAAAATAAATTGAAATGTTTCATTCTAATAGATTACTTTGATTTGAAAGTTCAAATCTCCCATATATATTTTCCATCAACTCATTTCGATTACTTTGATTTGAAAGTTCAAATTTCCCATATATATTTTCAATCAATTTATTTCTTAAAACTGAAATTTAATATCATTAATGCGTCTGCATTTTCAGGATTCAAGAGAGAGATTTAGGCGATGGCGAAACAGAATAGGGGAAGGGTAAGAGTTTTACAAACACGGAAAAATTAAGCAGACACGGATTAAGGAATACTTACTTCCTATAATAAAATAAAAGGAATAAAAAAACATAAATACATGTAGGTTTATATTATAAACCCATTTTATAACCAAATTAAGTTTAAGCAGGTGAGTTATAAAGAAGTTGTGAAATAAATAATTGTGTTATAAACAAAGGTATATTTATATTATCAACTCTAAACCCATAAGTTAAGCTTGGAAAAGGGGAAATAAAAAGTTAAATATTAAACTAATAAAATGAAAAGGGGGATAGATAAATAATTAAATACATAAATAAATAGATAAATAATTAAATAACTAATGAATAGCTAAATATGGAAATGAGCGCACACACTGTAACAAAAGAAAAAAAAGAAAAATTCACCAGTTGACTGAGTAGCCTTCCTTAGCTAGGAGGGGTGTTACATATGAAATTTAATTAGAAAATAAATTTTATTTTCAATCAATTCATTTCTTAAAACTGAAGTTTAATTAGAAAATAATTTTTTGTAACTTGATTTAAAAATTCAAATTTCCCATATATATTTTCAATCAACTCATTTCTTAAAACTGAAATTTAATTAGAAAATAAATTTTTGAAATGTTTCATTACAGTCCATTAATTTGGTTTTACTTTCCTCCCCTTAGTGTTTTCTATTTGCATTATATATGATTATACATACCCCTTTGCAATTCATTACATCTTAATAATATGTTTTTTGGAAAGTACTAAAATATTTATTTTCAAAATAAAATATAATATGTTAAAAGACTTATATTTTAAACTAGTTTATGGGTGATATCAAAAAATGTTTAATATCTATTTTTTATTTATCTTCTTTACATCATATATATGTTTTTGTTTTTCTTTTATTTTTTTTTTAAATATTAATTTTTTTTCAAATAAATAGGAAAAAAAACATAAATAAAAGTTCAATTTTGAATCATTAATCTTAGATTCAAATTTGTCTTAGGATTTAAAAAACACTTTTCAACATGGCCTTACTTTATAGTTACATCTATAGCTTAGTTATATATATAGCTTCCACATGTGATGCCATTATCTAACCTTGCACTCCATTAACATAATCATATTCTTGTAAATTTGTCCTAAAACTTAAAAGAAAATTCAACATTGTCTTATTTTATATAGTTATATTTATATCTTCAGTTGTGATGTGATTATCTCAATTTTGTTGATATCCTTAATCATATTATATTAAAAAGTGAATTTATTTGTGACAATCAACTAACAATGGCGTTTATCTAATTATGCATTTTTATACATTTTTAATTGCTTTAAAAATTGCTTGATGTGATTGTAAAACAAGTATGACCAAATTATATTTTTTTATAGATTTAAACATTAAAAAAAAAAAAAAAACAATTTCTATTCAATTATAAAATAAAAATCACATTTTTTTAGGTATCCAAAACATAATACAAAAATGTAAGTATAATATACTTACAAGATTAAAATTACATAAAAATGCACATGTCATTTTTTTGCCCTTTAAAATATAATTTTCAATTCTTTCTTTTTTCTCCTTTGTCATCCCTTAAAAAAGGAATTAGCTAGAAGTCAAAAGGTAGAAGATATGATTCATAGTGAGAAGTAGAGCCACAATAACTAGTTATAAACTAAAAGGCACAAGTTCTTTTTTCCCATTTTTGTCATCCCTTAAAAAAGGAATTAGCTAGAAGTCAAAAGGTAGAAGACATTATTCATAGTGAGAACTAGAGCCACAATAACTAATTATAAACCAAAAGGCACAAGATCATGATTCAGAGAGGGACCTAGAGCCATAGTTGTTGATGTTAGTGGTAGCATTGAACAAGTACTTCCGCATTGGTGTGTCTAGCATGTGGAAGTCGTTGAAATCCTAGTGTGAGTTTACTTTAGTTAAAAGGAATTGATTAAAGTAAAAGTGTTTTTCTTAGTGAATTGAGTTATTTAAGGAAAGTGCTAAAAGTAATTAGCATGTAAATCTTAAGTGGGTGTGAGAAGTAATCTCAATCGTGGATCACTTTGGAGATTAGATTTAGATTATAACTCACGATTATAAAAACAAAGCTAGGGTGAAGGAGGAGTAACTTCGGGAGGAAGTCACTCTTGATGAGAGAGATCAAAAGAACCTTGGTGAGAGACCAAGGTAAGGATCTTTGGTGAGATGCCAAGATCAAGAGACACTTGGTGAGATACCAAGAGCAAGGGAATTTTGGCGAGATGCCAAGTTAAAGACACTTGTGTGAGATACACTTGTGAGAGATTTGTGTTGAGGGAGTCAACGCAGTCGGGACTTTGAGAGAAAATCACTTTGGTGAGAGACCAAGGTTGAGGATAGAAAAGAAGGAATTTTGTTAGTGTGAGGAGTGTAGAAGCAGAGAAGGACTTCTATTTACACGAGAGTGAGGAGATATCACTTGTTGGGTGAAGAGATTTCATCCAAGAGTTGATGCAAAGAGGGTTGGATCACGAAGAACCAAGATTCAAGATCTTAGATAGGTGGAGAAGGAATTCCATATAGAGATCATACAATTCAAGGAGAAGAGAGAGCATAGGAAGACACATGTGGGTTTCATAGGATAGAAGCCAAAGGAAAGTGTAGCTTCGTACGAAAGTGTTCGTATGGGTTTTCCGTACATGTACGTGATTCACAGTGGAGACAATCGTGTGTGTACATGGGTCAACTGAAGGTGAATCACATATATCTTGAAAAGCATGTTGTTCAGGGGCCATACGACAGAGCAGACTTGGTCAGGTTTGTATGTAGTTGTATTTCTCTTAGTGGGCCATTTTCCCTATTATGGGAGCCCTGATTTGACCTTAATAAAACCATCTTGGAACTGGTTTTCCCTTCGAGGTTTTTCCAGGGGTAGTTTACTCGAAAATATTGGTGTCTTGTGTGTGATATTTTGGTTTCCTTATTTTTGCTTCCGCTGCATGTTTAGTTGATTACTCAACTATTCTTTTAGTAGATAAAGTGATTTTATTTTGAGCTAACTGCCATGTGTTGGGTAGGGGAATCTCAACATGGCATCAGAGGATACCAAGGGTTGTTAGAGTAAATCAACATGGTATCAGAGCAAGGTTGCTTTGGGAGGAAACCAAGTGCACATGATATTGATAGATCTATGAGATCTGAGTGACCACGGGAGAGATCAAGTTCAGATCTAGGGTTACATGAGAAGATCTATTTGATCATGAGTGTTGAGGTGGGTCTTTCAAGGACTAAGCACATATCCACTATATTTTGCAGCAAATTTGTCAGATTTGCAGGAGATCTTAGCAGATCTATAAACTAGCAGGCAGAAGTAGAAGGACTGATTTATGGGAAACAATAGTACCGAGGCAAAACGTAGATTTTTGTAGGTGTATAGAGGAATACGTGGGTCTACAGGGTCATACAGGACATCATAGAGGCAATTTTAGTAGGAAAATTTTGTTGGGTGACTTGTTGAGCAATGGAAGGAGGTCGAGAAGTCGATAAGGAGATCTCAGATAGGTGGAGAAGGACTTCTATCTAGATATATGAGCCACATGAGAGCACATAGGAGAAGAGAAGGACTTTTTATCATGTGCCTAAGTCATCCACTTAGGAGCAAAAATGGACTTTTTCTCAAGTGCTTGAGCCATGAAGGATAGTGACTCAAGGGGATATCATATGGGTGAAAAGGATGTTCATCCAAAGATCAAATGATGACGGATCTATTCGAGTCAGTGACTCATAGATGGAGCAAACAAGTGTGTAGGGCAGGGTTCAGGGAAAGGAGTAAAGGGGAAGCAAGGGAGATAGAAGTCAACCAACAAGATCAAAGGACTTATATTGAGGTTTGTAGGGCTTGGCTATTTTCTTATTTGTATTCCTCAGGTGAACCATTATCCCAGGATAGAAGCCTGTAAAAGGATCCAAGGGGATCTTGGATCTTGGATCAATGTCAGTGGCAAAGAACAAGATCTATCTCAAACAAAGAAATTGTCTTTGGAGTTAGAGAGAGCAACTTGTCTAGACTAAAGGGCCAGCCTATGCGAGCAATGGAAAGAAACATAGTGGCAGAGAACAAGGAGCAGATAACTACAAAGGTTGAGCAGTTCAGAGGGAATTGACCTTCAGGTTCAGGTGGGAAGGAGTAGCCTTCCAAGTTTGTTGCAAAGGATTTATGGTATGAGATGACCATGCTGGAGGCTTCTAGGAGCATGTTCAGAGGCAGGGAATCTCCAGAGATAGGTCAGATCATGATGGTAGGGATAGATTCTGTGTCATAGGGAGCATCTAATCAAGTGGATTAGAGAGAGGCATGGTAGCAGATATGGTAGGGAAGATAAAGCCAACTCCAAGGTGGAGAAGTACCTTCTTTACTAAGAGGGAGTGTTGATGTTAGTGGTAGTATTGGACATGTACTTCCGCATTGGATTATGTCTAGCATGTGGAAGTCGTCAAAATCCTAGTGTGAGTTTACTTTAGTTAAAGAGAATTAATTAAAGTAAAAGTTTTTTTATTAGTGAATTGAGTTATTTAAGGAAAGTGTTAAAAGTAATTAGCATGTAAATATTAAGTGGGTGTGAGAAGTAATATCAACTGTGGATCACTTTGGAGATTAAATCTAGATTATAACTCATGATTATAAAAACAAGGCTAACCTTCGGGAGGAGTAACTTCGGGAGTAAGTCACTCTTGATGAGAGAGATCAAGAGAACCTTGGTGAGAGAGCAAGGTGAGGATCTTTGGTGAGATGCCAAGACCGAGAGACTCTTGGTGAGATACCAAGAGCAAGGTAACTTTGGTGAGATGCCAAGGTTAAGATTTCTAAGATACACTTGTGAGAGACTTTTGTTGAAGGAGTTGACACAGTCAAGACTTTGAGAGGAAGTCACTTTGGTGAGAGACCAAGGTTGAGGATAGCAAAGAAGGACTTTTACTAGTGTGAGGAGTGTAGAAGCAGAGAAGGAATTTTACTAGTGTGAGAGTGATGAGATCTCACTGGTTAGGTGAAGAGACTTCATCCAAGAGTTGATGCAGAGAGGGTTGGATCACAAAAGAGTGTTATTCAATATCTTGGATAGGTGGAGAAGGACATCCATATAGAGATCATACAGGTCAAGGAGAATAGAGAGTAGAGGAAGCTATATGTGGGTTTTAGAGGATATAAGCCATAGGTAAGTGCAGTGTCGTACGTAAGTGTCTGTACGGGTTTTTTGTAAATGTATGTGATTCATAGTGGAGATAGTCGTGTATGTACGCAGGTCAACTGAAGGTGAGTCACATATACCTTGAAAAACATGTTGTTTAGGGGTCGTATGAGAGAGCATACTTGGCCATGTTTGTCTGTAGTTGTATTTTTCTTAGTGGGCCATTTTCCATGTTACGGGAGACCTAATTTGACCTTAATAAAATCATCTTGGAACTAGTTTTCCCTCTGGGGTTTTTCCAGGGGTAGTTTACCCGGAAAATATTGGTGTCTTGTGTGTGAGATTTTGGTTTCCTTATTTGTGCTTCTGATGCATGTTTAGTTGATTACTCAACTATGATTTTAGTAGATAAAGTGATTTTATTTTGAGCTAACTGCCAGGTGCTATGTAGGGGAATCTCAACATGGTATTAGAGGATACCAAGGGTTGTTAGAGTAAATCAACACCAATAACTAATTATAAATCAAAAAGCAAGAGATCATGATTTAGAGAGGGACCCAGAGCCATAATAACTAACTATAAGTGATCCAGAATGGATCATTATATAATTCCTCATCTATCTTGGTACCTTCTAGGTGGAAAAATTGGAAGAATTGGCTTGCAGGGCCCATTTTATGGGTAGGTCCTAGTTTGGTGATTTGCAGTCTCAAAACTTTAGAATTGGTTTGAGGCATCAAATGACACTTTTTGGGGTAAAAACTTTTCAAGCTTATCTTGTAGCCCCTTAGCATTCTTCTAAACACTAAAAGTTTTCCAACGGTGCAAAAAACACCTCAACTGGAGTTTGATTGTAGAAGTTATACCTCCAACAAGTTGACCTACCTTGTTGACCATCATGGTATCCAGTGGATGTCATGCCAACTCCCATTATTCACGCAAGTGGGACTAGTCATGTGTGGAATTTCAAAAAGATTCTAGAGGGTCCAAAACCCTAACACTAGTTGAGGGTTTAGGCATGTGAAAACCTTAATCCTAACCCCATCGAGTTTAGAAAAATAGCTATTATGTTGGGTATATCTCCCAAGAACCTAAATGTACTCTTCAAGTCTTTGGAGGGTCTACACATCCATTTATGGAAAAAAGTTATTCTCTTTGAACCTAGGTTATTTGATGAGGTCTATGTACAAGCACAATACTTCAAGAATATATGAAATAAAAAAGGACAACCAATTGGTTCCAAATAGAAAGACCGCCAAGATGCTTCCAAGGAGGGGAAAAAATGTCGAAAGGAAAGGAAAAGAAGAGAACAACCACTACACATCGGTGTAAGGATCCAAACAACCACTACAACCATTTTAATATCGATGGTCACACCGAAGATAAGTGTTGCACACTACATCCATAGTTGAATCTAAAGAATCATAAGAAGGATTCTAAGAAGAATAACCTACTAGCCATGGATTTAGGCAACTAGGTATAGAGCAACTCAGATGTAGATGAAAATATTGTATGCACTAAAGTGCAGAAGGAGGTGAACCTGAGTATCCTTCATCACAAGGAAGAGAAGGAGATGACTAAACTCTTCCATATTAATATCTAGGTCAATAAAACAAAGGTGGATGCTCTATTCAATTCTAATTCACAAACCAATGTCATAGTAGAATATTTGTTCAACAAGCTTGGATTGGAAGTTCATGATCATCCTAACCCATATCCATTAGTATGGGTAAATAAATATGTAGATCTCAAGGTCGCTAAGCAGTGTAAGATCAAATTTTCTATAAGTGCACACTATATTGATAAAGTGGAGGTAGATGTAGTACCACTTGATGTGTGTGGTGTAGTGTTTGGAAGCCCCTACATGTATACGAGGGATGTAATCCTCAGGAGGAGAGAAAACTAGTACCACTTGATAAATGATGGAAAGTCTTTCATAATCATTGCACACAAAGGTAAATCCAAGGTCTCTCTGATAAGGGATAACCAAACCAAGAAATTGATCAATTCTAGTAGGAAGTTTGTATTACTTTTCTTAAGAGAGAATCAACCAGGTGTGAATTGGTAAAAGTAAAGGTATCTCTGGAGGGTTGTACTAAATAGAAGAAACGTCAGTTGGAGGAGTTGTTGTAGGCATACACATAAGTGTTTCATGAGCCTAAAGGGTTACCGCCTAATAGGGAAGTGAAGCATGAGATATAGTCGTTGCCTCTGACTCCCCATTTCCATAAATTGGGTTGTACAAATAGTTTGTCCTAGAAGAAGATGAAGTGAAGAAACAATTGCAACAACTACTAGAGTAGGGAGTAATTCGACCAAGAACCTCACCTTGTAGGTCACCTATCATTATAGTACCCAATAAGGATGGGACTTGGTGAATGGGTATCAATTATCGAGGTTTGAACAATATATTCCTTAATAATCGGTACCCTCTATCGAGGATTGATGATTTGTTAGATCATTTGCAACATGCCAAGTACTTCACCAAGTTGGATCTCAAATAAGGATACCAATGGGTACAAGTTAAAGAAGAAGACACTTGGAAGATTTCCTTAAATACAAGGCAAGGTCTATATGAATGGTTGGTAATTCTTTTTGGTTTATGTAATGCACCAACTACATTTATGTGTTTGATTAATTATGCATTGCATCCATTTCTATATTCATTTGTGATAGTGTACTTAGATGATATATAGGTTCATATCTCTACCTGAGAAGAGCATATCGCATGTAGGTGTTATAGACTAATAAAGAATCAGTGGTTGGTTAATCTTAAGAAATGTGAGTTCTCTTAGCAGTCATTGGTGTATTTGGGGCATGTGATTGGTGGAGGTGAAGTCAAGATAGATCTTGTGAAGATGGAGGCCATCCTCAAGTGGCTAGTAACTACTAATGTCATTGAAGTTAGGAACTTTGTTGGTGTAGAAAAGTACTTATGGAAGTCTATAACATATTTTTTGGTTGTATTTGTGCCACTTCATGCCATAATAGCCAGTGGTAAGAGTTTCCAATGGGAGAAGAATCAACAGAAAGATTTCAATGGGCTGAAACCAAAAATCAGTCAAGCACTAGTTCTTGCATTGCCTAATTTGGAAAAGGATTTTGAAGTGGAGACAGATGCAAGTGCATATGCTATGGGAAGGTCTTGATGCAAGAAAGTAAGTTGGCATGCTATCATTCTAAAATGTTTTATGGTGGAGTTATGAACTACCCTACGTACGATAAGGAACTCTACACCCTAGTTCAAGCTATTAAGAAGTGGAAGCATTATTTGATGGGCAAGGAAACCATTATCCACACTAATAATTGGCCACTGTAGTATTGCAAGCTTGGATTAAGCTTCAACGAAACAAACACTACAAGTGGTTGGGGTTTTCACAACAGTTTCATCTAGTCATAAAACATAAGAAGGGAAACACTAATAAGTTGGAAAACATGCTTTCAAGGGCACCCACATCCAAGATTATAGCTTTGGTAACTCTTATGCACATGGATCCTTTTATCCATTATACATACAAAGAAGATGAGGACTTTAAAGAGGCGTTTCAACAACTAGAAGACCAAATTCATGTAAAAGAAGGTGACAACAAAGCTAACTATCATCTCCAAAATGGTTTTGTCTATAAGCTAGACAAGCTCCATGTTCCCAAAGATGAAATACCACAACTTATTATATATCCTCACACCTCTAAGGTTGCATGGAATTTTGGTGTTGGGAAAACAATTTCCAACTTACAGAGGTATGTGTATTTTCCCATAATGCAAGAATATGTAGCTCAGTGTATTAGAATATGCATATTTTATTGTACCATCAAGCATAGTAATAGAAATCAAGGTTTACATCATCTTTTACATGTATCCACTGGACCCTAGGATAACATCTCCATGGATTTTGTAGGTGTTTTATCAACAACCAAGAAGGGACATGACTATCTATTTGTGGTAGTTGATGTGTTCCACAAGATGTGCATTCTTATTCCTTCTAAAAAGACCATCAAAGGATAAGAAGTAACAAACATGTTCTTTGAAAATGTATGTGCACACTTTGGGATACCATGGAGCACCATATCAGATAGGGATACTATATTTCTCAGTTCCTTTTGGACTACACTTTGGGATAAGATGGACATTAAGTTGAAGAGATATACAACTTTACATTCGTGGATAAATGGGTAAACATAAGGTTTTAACAGAACATTGGCTTAGCTTTCGAGGGGTTATAATCAGAAGCATCCAAAGACTTGGGATACAAATTTGATTTACATTCAACACTCTTATAACAAAGCGGTCCACACTTCAACAAATAAGTCCCCTTTTGAAACTTGTTTTGGGTATTTGCCACCATTTCCATTGGATGTAGTATATGGACAACAAGGAGGAGTGGCGAAAGACATCATAGGAGATGCATTGAAATATTTTTTTTTTTAAGATTAGGTAGATTCATTCACAAGTAAAAGAGACAATGAAGAAGCCACATGAAAATTACAAGGCTCGACATAACAACATTGTATTGAGAAAACATTCAAGGTGGGAGCCATAGTTTAAACATAGTTACCAACTTAACGAGAACTTTACAGAGTTCTCGTTTTTTGGGGGGTCCAATTTTTTACCCCGTTTTTAAAAATTGTGCTACCTGTAGCACCCCCCACCGATTTTAGGTGATTTTTCGATCCACAATGTTTCCACATTATTTTTTTAAATGCTTATTTTTCATCTATTTTCTATTTTTTCTATTTTTTTTAATTATTCAACATTGTTTTTAGTCATTTTTTCATGCTTCTTTCAATCTTAAAAATATTTTTTACCATTTACTTTTTTGAAGTTACGATTTTTCATATAATTTTGTCTCCTTAATTAATTTATTGTTCCATACTTTTTAAATATAGTGGAAAACATCATTTTTAACACATTGTTACCTTTACTTCAATACATCGAAAAAAAATTGTAGTTAAATAACACTATTATTGAATATTTAGCAAAAACATACACATTTTATAGCCATATATAATAAAAAACCTATACATTTTGGTACATATTCCTTAAAATAATATGTCAAATAAAACATTTTTATAGACATAATTGAACAAAACAAAGTCAAAATTTTATAAAAAATTATCATTTTCTTTCATATGTTTATACATTTGAAGTAAAAAATGACAACATTTAATAAAAATTTTCAATGTATAGTGATTCACATACAAATAAAATGAAAAAGAAAACAATAAAAGGGTTCACCACAAAACAACAATAGATACATCTTCTTTATTCTTATTTTAAAATTTGAAAGTCAAAACATTACAGTTATAGCTCATCAAAAAATTGCAAAATTGACCATCATCTTCAATGGCATCTTAAAACTAATCAACAATATCATATATCCCAAATTCATCATTCTCAACAGACACACAACATCTTCTTCGACGTCACTTTGTGCTTCCATTGTGTCATTTTGTTCTTCCATTAGCTCTTTGATATCCACAAGTTCTCCAAAGTGATCATTTCCAATCATTCCTCCTAATGGTACTTGAGGTTCCTTTGACAATGTTGCCACCTTTGATTCACTAAAATCTCCTTTCCTCAAGCCAACTTCTTTCATTTCATCTGGAAGAGATGTAGTAGCATTAATTCTTTGCTGAATAAAACTGCACTGCATTGGGTCACTTTCAATGGCTATGCAATTCCTTCCATTCTGTAAGAAACATGCTAATGTTGTACCTAATCACTAAATACAAAATAAATAATGAAGTTAGATACTGTAAAAGAACATAAACTAAAAATAATATAAGATTGAAGTATGATTTCATAAATATTAGATCATAGTTCTTACCTGAACCCGAGAACAAGTCCAAAACTTAATCTCCTTCATTTGAAAATGTATCTATAAGATAATTAATTAATGCTTGTGGTTTTTGATAAATGTTGACCATCTCTCCTTTCAAATCTTTTTCCTCATATGTTATTTTTCTAACCACAACATTGTATACCAATATACTACTAGGAGTCTCTCCATCSTTTGCATTGACAAGAATAGAATTATAAGAATAATGTTTTGTCCAGGTTGTAAGATGTATACTCTCAAAATCACGTTTAAATGATTCTCTATTGGAGATCTGAATATTAAGCTTGTGTCTGTAACATAAATAAGTGCAAATTCAATTAACTTGTGAATTAATAAAATTGTTTTGTAATCTTAATTGCTAAACATACACTTTCAATATCTTACCAAATAAATTGCATCCTTGTCTTTTCTTTCCCCTTGAAGATTGATTGTACTTATCCTCGTTGTGTGTCTGAATGAAATACTAGAAATCTCCAAAATGGTGATGTTGTAGCTTCCGTAAATCCCATAACCACTTGATTGAAATCTTGGTAAGTATAAGGCTTAGTATCATATCCAATATTTTGGATATTATAACCATGAGAGATATTCACAATAACTAGGGAGTATTCTTTTTTAGAAACAATATTTGCAAGTTGTTCACAATCACCTAATATCACTTTATATTGAACAATGTCAATCCCATTCCAAATATAGTGATCAAGGGTGTCATCAAGTTGAACATTTTGAACACGTCTCATTCTTTCTCTTTCAAATTTGGTTTTTTGAATAAGACTTTTGAAAGTTCCACGTACTCCATCTGCTTTCTTTTTTGGCATGTTTAATGCAAAAAACAAACATATAGTTATATATCTATAACTATTAAAATAGAAATAAATTAACTTACAAACAAATAATATGAATGTAATGAATCGACATACATTTTTGAATGCAACAAAAAATTGTTTCAATACTACTAAAGAGCTTGAATCTGGATAGTTGAATTTAACATCATCCCAACTTTCTTCATTCAACATCTTAACCATTTCCTCTTGTATTCTCATATACACCTTGTGACTAAATAAATAAATAAAAATGTTATAATGATATATATATAACAAAATAATTAGAACATTTGTATATTAAATTGAAAAAAAAAAAAAAAAACTTGTCTTAACATAAATAAAAATAACTCAACAAACTTACTTTTTAAATTCATCACACATTTCTTCCATTGACAATTCTCCCGACCCATCACGTGATAATATAGTCATGATAAGTTCATGATCGTTCACTCGTATTGATCTCCAAGGTGTTATAGTCATATCATCTGGAAGATTTTTTTATGTCAGGACCGGTCTTACTTGTGCCACATATCAATGGTTTAGCCTTCTTAACTCTCTGATTTTTTGTACTAATATTTTTCCATAGGATGAAGATCTCATCTATCAAATCCCATACCTGTCCAGTTCTAAATCTCAATTGAAAATAACTATCCAAAGCTTTAAATATATCACTTCCTTTGCAATTTTTTTCTTTTGTATTTTCATCATCAAGTGGGAATCCCATTTCCATACAACATTGCTTCTGAAACTTGACATCAACATTTTATCTCTCCCCACGACATATTTTAGAAAACTCATTATGGATAAATCTCACCCTTTGAATGAAAGTCATAGACAATTTGTACTCATTGTCTGTGTTATGATCCCATGCCAATAACTTTGCTTCTAAATTTGTTAATCTCGCACAAATTATACATTTCACTGTCTCAAAAAGAGGATTATTGGGATATTCTTGCATTAATTCTCTTCTAGCCTCTGCAGAATGATTTCCTCCATTCACATAATATTTGTAGTCAAAACATTTTGATCTATCAAATTATTCTCTCGTAGGAACTGCCATTGGTCAACAAGAACTAGGTAGTCAACCACATGTGCATATGGATTGTACTTAATCAATGCTTTCAAATTGTGAATATGAAAGTGATGCTGTTTTGTAATTTGATATTTTTCTTGCACTTCTGTGGGTTTATAAAGTTGTTTCACATTCAACTGAAATGTGTGGCCATCATCAACTAAGTTCGTCGTCCTCATTCTATTTCGAATGACATTTTGTGTTGTTTTCATAATAACATCCTCTAGATCAACACCTGGTGTTATTATTTCTCTGCTACCTTTAGCACTTTCACTATAATACTCCGAGCTAATGATGGCTTCTTGAACATCATCAACATTTGTTTTCTTTCTCTTATGATTTAAATGTGTTTCATCTAAATCAACGATTTCTTCATAATCAATAGGAATGGACTCATCATCAACCATCGCTCTTTTGTGTTTATCTTGTTTATTGTTTTTGCGAGAATGAGTGATAACCTCATTAGGACTAATCTCAACAAAATATTCATTTGGAGTTTCCTCATTTTCAAATGTATCCCTTTTAGGATTTTTAGAATGAGGATTTTTCTTTCTTCTTTCATGTTCTTCTCCTCATACTCTTGCAGGTTCAACCTCTGTTACTTTTTGTTTCTTTCTCCTTCATTCTTGTGTCTTTTCAATATGAAAAGCGT
>JZKD02S1627624.1:78139-89250 GCA_000966675.3 Picea glauca | reverse complement strand
GATGGACACGTGCTCACTAACCATGCCATGTGATCCCTCTTCTATGGCATGCAGATTAAGCAATTAACATTAACCTGTCAGATTCTTTTGTCACATGCATTAATGCCTCTTTTCCTAGTTTCAAGGAGAAGATTGTGTTTGTATAGGGCTGCATTATGAGCCCTTTTAAAGGGATTTAAAAAATGTCACTCATGAGAATGTTTAACTAACGCCTCTCTTTTCTTTTAGCTAAAGAATGCTTACACATGTCACATCTTTATTTGGTATGTGTTTTCTTTTAGATAAACTATGCTTACACTACATGTGGGTCACATTAATGTTTGGTATATGTCTCCAGTATAAAGAGCACTACCAATCCCTTTAGCATCTTTTAGAATTAGCTATAAACATAGAGCACTAGACTAACATGCATGTTTAGTCCGAATTAGCTAATTTTTAGGTTGATGCGTTGACATCTCCTTTCATTCCCAACCTACCAAATAAGATATCGTTAGGGAAAATGAGAACAAGGGTGCTTTTATTCCCAACTTACCAAAAAATATATAGTTAGGGAAAATGCGAACAACAATGGTAAGGGTGCTTTTACTTGTAAAATAAGGAAGTTTTTAATAATTGAGTTTAAAAACTCAAGCATACATATAAGTGAAGGTATTAATTTGAGAGGAATGCATGGAGATTTAGTATGTAGGAGAAATGGATTTGGATTTGGTTGAATACTTAGTTGATTCTTTAAAGGGTCATTGGATGTAGTCCACCCACTTCAATGAACTTCAATGAAGGTAAGAGGTAGGTTTTAGAGGTTTAAGGGATTTTATAGTAAATTTCACGGGGATCAAATTTTTGGCTTGATTTTGGCGAATCATGTTAAAGAGGAAAAAATGTTGCATAGATACAAGGTTGAGGTTTAACAAGGTCAATAATGGATTAGACCCTACATCATATGCATCGGGTTTATCCAATTTAGTGGATAGTGGCAAGGTTGATTCATAGTTTGGGGATCTAGGCTCTCCAAATTGAGGTAAATGCTAACAATCGACGGGATGGGAGCATTCAAGGAGTTAGTAAATGTGACTTCGTGGTATATGCTTTGGAATATCCCACTACCTTTCTTCCTTCAAAGGATCTAAACCTAACTAAAGGTGTATTTTCTCACAGTGTCAGTTGAAGGCTTGACTCTGGTTTTATTAGTGAGCATTTGGATCTCGAAGCATTGAGTGGTGGAGAAAAAGAAGGTGTTGTTAAAAAATCTAGAGTAGAAGAGATTCAAAGGAAAAGGGTATGCAAGGTGGTTAAGAGGAGAAGGGAGATGGTAAAGATGGTTATGAGTGAGGAGTTAAGGGTTGAGTAGACCACAAAGTTTTTAGGTGAGGTTCTAATCAGGGAGTTTCACAATTGGTCTATCTCAATTCAAAATTTGAGCTCATGGTTGCAAAAGGCGTGGCAGTCATTGCTTGGTTATTCTCTTGTATTTCATATCATGAAAAGGGCCCAATGGATATGTTTGTTTTTCTGCTCATATGGTGGTGCACAAAAAATACTCAATGGATGCTAGTATTAGGGAACTACATATCTTGTGTTGAAAATGTGGATTGCTTGTTTTGATCCATTCTTAGAAGTCATTAAGTTGATCCCTATCTTGGTAATACTACCAAGTTTCCCTTGAGAGATGTGATTAGAAAAGATGCTTGAATACATTAGAGATTCGTTGGGAAAATCTCTAGATGTGGATCTTTTTTTTCAAACTAGGCCTTGTCAAAAGGTTGCCCAAGTTTTAGTTGAGATGGATATCAATTTAGGTTTGTTGGAATCTCTAGAGATTATGGTTAGCAATGTTGGATCTACATAGATGTTGGATTATGAAAGAATTCTTTTTCAATGCATGCTTTGTCATATTTATGGTCAAATTGCAACAAAACGTTTGTTTCCTTTCTCTCCAAAAGTCTAGGGAAAAATGCAATGATTGATGTATCCAAGGAAGGATTTTGGTTTGCAAATTCAAAATACTATGAATGCTCAAGGTTAAAATCATATTATGAGGCTTGAGCTAGGATTTGATCAATCAAGGTAGGTATTTGTTCAAGAAGGTTTGAGTCTAGTGGTGGAGGTTCCATTAGTTATACAAAATGATGGTGATATTGTTTGCATTTTGAAGAATCCTAAAGGGATTGATGGATATAATTCCTTGATAGTGGGTTCCCCAATGGAACAAGATACAAGCACTCCACTAAGGTGCTAGTGATCATTTTCTCTCGAATCATGGTAACAATTCTTCGTTGCATATAGGTGGTGTCTCTTATTTTTTGGATTTGAGGACAAGTGGGTTAAATGAGGGTTCGGGAGAAGTTCTTTCAAGGTAGGGTCATCCACTTTCAAGGTTAGAATTTCCTTATGATATTGGTCTCGAGGATTCTATTCCTATTAAGCTTTTATAGTTGGACTTAGGAAACCCCAACTCTTGGTCATATCCTTTATATGTGTCTACAAAATTGTCAAAGGCGAGGACTTCATCTAGTTTGAAGGGGATATTTCCCTTCAGTGTAAGAGTAATTTCCTTATGAATCTTGTTCAAGGCAAGGGAAGATCAATTATATCCTCTAGTTTGGGGGATTTTTCATTGGGAGATTTAGGTTCTAGGGAGAATATAAATATGGTTTCTTCTAATAGATATTGTTTGAATTCTAGGAAAGGGGTTGGGAGTTAAAAATTTAAGGGCTATCCAAAGAAGATTGGTTTAGGTCTTGATTATGATAAGGATCCTTCCTATTTCATAGTAGGAAGAAAATATTTTCTTCACCATGCTCGAATAATGATATTGAAGGAAATTAAGCAAGGGAAGCTAAAAAAAATCCATTGGGCTCTTAGAGGAAAGAGGACCCTTGGAAATATGTTAAAATGATTATCCATTCTCTAAATATACATGGTTTGGCTAGTCCCTAAAAAAGGATAGCACTTTCTCATCTGGTTGAATTCTAGAAGCTAAACATAATATTGTTGCAAGAGACTATGGGAGAGAGTTACAAAATAATAGGTATGTTGGGAAAAATCTTGGAGTGGACTTTCTTGGCTATGGACACTACAAAACATTTTGGTAGTATTTCTACTAGTTAGAGACATTTTGTATCATTGCTAAACTTGGCTTTGCTTGTCTCAGTTATTTGGAATGAATTTCAGGTTAATGAGTGGGGCTTGAAAATATCAGTGACTCATCAATGCTTATGGGCCTTATGAAGGAAAACAACAATTTTTGGGTGTACATTATTTTCTCTTCATTGTGTGCATAATGAAAAGGTATTTGTTGGTGGTGACATGAATTTCACATTGAATTGGTCAAAATTTTGGGGCTCGACAACAAGGCTAGATGTTACAGTAGACTATTTCAATCACAAGATGTTGGATATCATGCCTAGAAAGGTTATGCTAACTTGGTGCAACAACAGGGCTAGTGAATCTAGAATCTCAAAGAGGCTCAATTGATTCCTTCTATTTGAGGGTCTTTATTCTAAAATACATAACTCAAGGTCAAGGGTTGATTTTTGGGGAGATTCGAATCACTCTCTGATCCTTTTGATGAGCATATAAACTAGTAGCCCCCTTTAAATTCAATGCTACATGGCCCTAGGATGAATTCTTTTAGTAGTTGACCCAGAGGGAGTGGCAAGATTTTAATCCTCTTTCAAGGGAGACAATGAGCTACCAATTTGCTTCCTCCCTTAATGAGATAAAAGGTTTTGTTTCAGACTAGATTCATGACAAGAAGAAATAAATGGAGATGGATTTAAAATATGAAACAAAGAAGACTATAGAGATTTTCTAGAAAATAATATCAAGGGTTTCTTAAGAGGAAAAAAAAAGGGTGACTCAAGGAGTTTGAGTTGAAAACGTCTAAAATCCTGACACAAAGGAAAGTTGAATGTCAACCAAAGAGTCAGGCTATCTTGATCGAGAATGGAGATGAGAATTACAAATTTTTTTCATAACTTCATGAATCATAAAAGAAGATTAATTCCATATGGGAAATACAAAAGAAGGATGGGAACATGGCTAGATCTTTTGATGAGATAGTGACCTTGGGATTTGAACCCTTTCAATCTATTTATAAAGAGTTGGATGAAGAAAATATTCTAGAAATGTTAAATATCACTTCATCCTTTCCTAGTTTTGTTATAGAATAGGACAATCAAATGCTCATGGAGGAGGCATCCAAAGAGGATATTGTGTCAGTCTTGCCATCATTTAAGAAGGATAAGAGTGTAGCCCTGGATAGTTGGCTTATGGATTTCTTCCTTATATTTACTAAGATCTTGGAGGTGGATTTGCTTAGGATTATTGATCAGGTGAGAACAAGTAGGAAAGTTTTAAGAAGTTATTTTAATTTTACTTTATTATCATTAATTCCAAAGAAAGAAGACTCCGGTTCTTTTGATGAATTTAGGTTGATTTTCCTATGTAATTGTGTTTATAATATCTAAGCAAAGGTGTTGGTAAGTTAGAATCAAGAAGATATTTTTTGAAATCTATTTCTTAGGAACATTTTATGTTTCTAGAAGGAAGGAAGATTTTTTAGGCTATAGGTTCATCACAAGAGGGTCTACATACCATAAAAGTGAAAAATGCTTAATGGTGCTTAACTTGGATTTTTCAAAGACATATGATTGAGTTATTTAAATTTATCTTTGCTCAATCTTGTTATATGTAGGTTTTAATATCCATGTGGTAAAATGGATTATGGGATGCATTACCTTAGTCTCATTTGCAATTATCATAAATGGATTTTCATTAGTCATCAAAGGCCTAAGTAGATCAATTAAGGTGGACAAAAGATTGGGTGATATATGTGGGGTAAAAATTGGAGGATCTTTGTTCCTATCCCATCTTCTTTTTGTTGATGATGTTCTTCTCTTTCTTAATGAAAATCTAAGGGAGGCTAGGAATTTACAAGTCGTTTTGGATCTTTACAATAAATCCATGGGCGTGAAGATGAATCTTCAAAAGTATTATATTGTTTATAATGGAATAAGTGAGGAGTTAAGACAAAATTTGCTTGGTATTTTTCCTTTCATACTTTTGAATTTCAATGATGGTTTCAAGTGAATTGGATTTCTTCTAAAGTTGAACGAGCATAAAAAAGTGTTTCCTTGGTAAAATTGAAGGAATAATCGATCATTGATGCAATAGGTGGTTCTCCATCAGGGATCATCTTACTTTGATGAATTTTTTCTTGTAAGCAATCGTGATGTTTTTGCATTCATTGGCTCATATCCAAAAGGTGGTATTAGAGAGACTTACAAAGGTGTTTTTTACCTTTTTATGGCCATGCACCTTAGAAAAAGTAAAAATCTCACCTGTTAAGTGTAAATTCATTGCCAGGAAAAAGGAATAAGGAGGGTGGGGCTTAAACAATGTACATTAGTTTGGAGCTTCCTTGGCTATGTAAATTTTATGGCAGATCTTAACAAAGGACAATTTGTGGAGATTACTTATTGAAGAGAAAAATACCAAGCCTAGAAATTTTATTGACTAGATTAGGTATTTGAGGAATCTCGCAAATAATGTGCCATCTTTGGTTTTCTACATGAAAGAGGTGTTATTTATCTATCACGGGTTAGGGACCCTAGTGCTACAAGTATTTGGTCACAATTGTGGCTATAGGCTCATGATTTGGTTTGGAAGGCCATCATGTAAAGTTGTGGCAAGAATTTTTGGTTAATCTTAGAAGAGGAAACATAAGATTAAGGGAGGAAAATGATTCATTAGCATGGGAATTCAACAAGGTGATCAGGTTTATCTTGCACGATCGGGATAAAATTCCATAATCATGGTAGATATACAGGGTCCAATATGGTGGTGGAAGCAACTTTGGAAGCCATAAGCACCAAAGAAAACCCACATATTCTTATGGTTGGCATTGAAGAACAATATCTTAATGTGGGAACCCTTTCAGAAGAGGGGAAAGCGAAGCTTGGGTATATGTTTACTTTGTAGAGCAGCTGAAGGGAATACAATTCACTTATTTATTGAGTGTCCTTGGGAATAACAAGCATGGAAAGAGGTATAATCTATTTTTAGAATACAAAATATATGTAACACCCCATATTTAAGCCCCTGATTAATTTGTAATTAATCATGATTAACAATGGTTTATCTCAACATGGAGATAATATTTCCATGCTATGGCTTGTAAACAATATAAATGTGTAATATAAAATACATACAACTGACTGATGCGTGGAGCACAAAGAATGGTCATGATACCACTAGAGGGAATAGTGAGGGGGGCTAGAAGGAGTTCATCATGCTCAAGAACCCAAGCCTCCTTGTTGAATTATTTATTTTTGGGAGTAATAAGTTTTTTTTACTTTTTTCATGAATCTAAAGAAAAAATAGTTAATGAAAGTAGGGTTGGTAGTTAAGAAGACAACCACTTGCAATAAAGAGATATGGGGAGAGAAGGTTGGACAAATAAAAACTATCAGCACAAGTATCACCTTCGAACCCCACGAGTTCCTTCTAAGATAAGGAAGGGAGAGAGAAGATAGAGAACCTTCTTGGGGGGCAGAAGGGAAGAAAACATATGGGTGCATGCGGGGGAGAAGACAATTCTAGTATGGACAATGTATTGGGAGAAGACAATTCTAGTCTGGACAATGTATTGGGAGAAGACAATTCTAATCTAGACAATGCATGGGGAGAAAATGCAGAAAACTATGGGAGAACCCACATGTGGAGCAAATAGATATGAGTTTAGAGAAATACTATTGGCATGTCTGGTCAGAGAAACCCAGGACCCAACTTGAGATGAGAGGGTCACGATATTGGTGTTGGGTGGACACTTGAGAAAACCCCGTGGAGGCCCTAGGTATGGTGGGTGTAAGTATTTTAAACAAATGAATGTGTGAAGGATAGAGTGGCCTTCACTATTCTAATTGAGAGCTTGAGAGATCTCCCTTGTTGTATCATGGTTTGGCATGAGGGTAGCCATAATGTGGATATTTAGTGCATCCAAGCCTATGGTTGGGTGTAAATGCATTCACCCTCAATCAATTTCTCTGGCCATTACTTTTTGAATAGATAAATGCATGTTTTTCTTCTACTTACTTTGATATTAGTTAATAATGTAAGATTTCTATAGATTGTGAAATCCATGAAACTGTTGAAAGTATGAGAAAATACCAATGAGACAGCTGAAACAAAATATGCATGATGATCTTGGTTCCTTGAGTTTTATTGTCTCTTGTTATGTACGAAGAATGAAGAGATCATTTAGGCTCTAAATTCACAATCTAATTCCTGTGTTATAAACTTCTAGTTATTTAACCTATAAGAACATGTTATAACGAGAGAATTCAATTTTAGATTTTGTTCCTTGTGAATGTTTGATCTCTATGTACATTGGTTGAGATTTATCCATTAGGGAGTTATTGATTTCTCCCTTAGAACCCAATTGGTTTCTATCCTTAGAGAAGATATATAGGGTTATTATGCTTGACCGATTACGGTAAGCACTCCTACTGGAAATCCTGTCTTAGTATGAGTGATAGAGTGGATTCCTTCGAGTGTTGTTTTACCTTAGCTGCTTGAACATTTCAGGATTAGAACCCATGAAATCTATAATGAATGGTGTCATGATAGAGAAAGGCCGATGAAGGGGGTTTCCTTGTGGTTATGTATAAGGGAGAAATCATTCCCAAGTCAAATTTTGGAATATAAAACATTAAGTCCGAAGGTTCGGGCTATTTAAACTTAAGCGTGGGTGGGAGGTATTGGATATCTGGAGATACAAATATCTATACCATATCTTATATCGTTTCTTGTTATAAAACTATGGATCCCCAGATGTCATATTGGACATGATTCTAGCGCAGGGTTTCGACCCTTTACAAGCTTGTAAGCGAAGAAAGGAGAGAGAGTGGGGATGACCTATTGAGGATGTGTTGTGCCTCATGCCATCCATTCTTTCCAATAGGAAGTGGACAAGTTTCCGTGTGTAATTTGAGTGGATCACGAGTGACCCACCTTTGGTTGTGAAGCGTTAACCTAGCTTCCTTAAATTTGAGCCATTGGATCGGAGGATCAATAGATCAAATAACCGTCCAATCAATGTCAAGTGTAACATATTTGTATTTCCCCCCCCTTTTACATAAATTATAAATTAGGAGACATCGGATCTCAATACCTGGATGCATAACATCGGGTATATCTGAAGATCCAGGCAACTGCCCCTTTTATATAACATGGCCCTCAACAAAGTCTCAGATCCCAGATGGGTCAAGGTTTTATTTTAGGGTTCCAAACCGCTTTTAAAGTACATAACAGAGAAACCTAGGCACATGTGAGTGATGTCTTAGTGATGTAGAGTTTCACGAAGGATGAAAAGTGTGAGTCCTTGATTAGTGGGAGTTGAAATTGGGTCATTGATAGGGTGAGGAACCAATGATCTGGCATCTTTAATCCAAGCCGTTGGATCAAGGTGCGTTAGATATCAATTGTTCGATCCTTGTGGACGATGGATATCTGGAACCTTTTGATATTTCACACCTTGGAGAAATCTTGGATGACCAGATTCCTAGATGAATCAAGGTTTCAAGTGAGGTTCTGTAGGGAGGATCCTTAGGGCCTCTTAGGTACACGTGTCATGTTTCATATTGTGCCACGTGTCTTGGATGTGTCAAGGTTCCAATGCAAGGTTTTGTTATAGGTCTGGGGGACATAATGACATAATCTACCACATGTCATGTCATGTCATCTTATCTATACAAATTTTCTAGTCATATTCCATGTGTCCATTTTTTGTTAGGAGGTGGCATGCCACGTTGGCCTATATGTTAATTCTTGCTATCTGAAACATCCAACATCCGAAAGGAATTGTTGGTGATAGCCCTTTGGAATCCTAGATTCTTCAAGGTTCTGTGTTGTGGTTCCTTAGCAAGCTCAAGTGGGAGTCGTCACCCTAGATATCCGGACCATTCGATATCTCGAAGATTGTTGGTGGAGTATATTTAGGGAAGCTTGGATCCTCCATGTGAAGAGTTCTATCTTTGAGCCCCACTTTTAGCTTGTGTGATGTGCCATGTAGGTGGTGATGTGTTCCGCCACCTCAACACTGAACAATTCCACGTTGGATGGTATGGTCGACGTGGATCCACATGGATGTAAGATGGGTTTTTGGCAGGAAGGGAACAAGAACTTTAAGAGGCATTAACTTTCGATCTAGAGCTTGAATTTGAGCATAATTATAGTATTTGGAAATCTCTCAAGGAGTAGAACTTGTTTATGATCCCAATTTTTTTATTTATAAGTGTGGTTAAGAAATGTTATTTAGAGGAAAGAAATGAGAAATTTATACCCCCACCATCCTAATGAGGGTTAGGAGGTCGAATGTGTTACAAAAGTGGTATTAGAGAATAATTCAAACACTAGTTCTGAATGGGCCAAATAACAGACACAAAAATGGTATACCAAGGATAAGATGAGCATGTTGCAAAATGGTTTTCTACATTGAAAACTTAAATATTAATTGCACAAGTTCATTGAGGAGAAGGATGGTGGATCCAAATTTTGTTTTCAAAGTTCATTACAAAAATAAATTAAAAATGTTGAGTTATAGCAAAATAATTATGCCATCACTTTGTTGGAATGATAAATACTCCTATAGGAGTGGGAATATGCTAGCAAGAATTGATGGTTGAATTTGAATGTAATTGGCAAAAATAGTAGAATCGTGTTATAGGGTTGCATGATTCTAGAAAATGGATGAATTGGTTTTTTAATAAGTTATATTGCTTCCTATAACTAAGGGTTGATAGAACCCTGGAAATAATAATTTTTTCTTATATAAAAGACTAAACCTTGTATGAATAACTTGTCCTGCTTGGGGGAACTGATGGAAACTTGTTAAGGCCAATTTATAATGAAAGAAACATGTTGTTGGTTATCCCATATGAGCATAACTAAATGGAGTAGGTAATGATGTTTTTTCTTGGAATTGAAAGGTTCCAAGGATGAATGACATGTTCATTAATATCCCTTTTTAGTTTGCAAGACAAATAAAAGAATCCCTTGGCCTATTACTAGTTTTCATAAAGGAGGTGGGTTGCTAAAAGTATAAGGTGTTGACAGGAGCATTAAAGTGCACCTTTGGAAACATGTTATGGATAATAAACTAGAGAATTGGAAGTATTTACCCTTGTTGATTGTGTCTGATGATACATTATGTTATTAATGGGACTTAGCAAGTAGCTATTAGAGAAGAGGACAAGTGACATGAGCATATGAGAAATTTCTCTGAGATCTTAGATTGAGTGAGTAAATTCGTTATTCCAAGGAGGAATGTATATATATTGACTTGAATGCATGTCTATGCATGTGAATGAAAGAGAGAGAGATAGTTGGGATACATATAGACTTAGAATAGTCTATTATTTGTTATGAAATATAGGGTTGTCATGGATCACTTTTGCTAATAAGGATCTGATAACACCATAAATATTTAATAGTACAAACAAAAATGTTGATGATGCTAGTGCATGTAGCCTTATGAAGATAAGGAAAAGGATCAATGAGGTGCTCTGATCCAGATTCTAGTAAAGGGAGTGCTTGGACATTTCCCAGAAGACCAATGGATTAGATAACATCTAGAGAGGGATGATAGCCATACATGTATGGCTTAGTATGTTCAAGTAATAGTGAGAGAGAATTTAGGTCAGGATTCTCTTGGAAAAGGTTTGTTGGTCAAGAATGATTTGAGGTAGAGATAGGGATTGGTATCTACTATCGTTTGTGTAATGTTGTAGTTACCTAGTGAAAGTTTCTTATATGTGGAATACTTTTGTAGCAAATAGGAAAGAGTGAGATTTGGATGGTTATTGTCGAATCAAGAAGGACAACATATTCAAGAGTATGACTATGACACTTTTCATGTGAATGACTATAATATCTCATTAGGAAGGGGTTGATATTAAATAAAAAAATGTTGATTTGTATGAATGGTGTGAAAAAGGTGAAAACAATGAACTTGCATGCTAATCTAAATCTAAACAAATTTCATCTGCAATCCTTCTCTGCAATACATGTGTGTGTGTGTGTGTGTGTGTGTGTGTGTGTGTGTGTGTGTG
>JZKD02S1627624.1:31390-48628 GCA_000966675.3 Picea glauca | reverse complement strand
TGCATGCAAAACCAAAACTTGGTGCCAAAGACTCACCAACCTATATGTACATTTACATTTACAATTGACACATATATTGGATGTATATGTATTTGAGGTCAAAGAGCCTATGTGGTTATGAGGCTAGTGAGTTGGGACACAAATAGGTTAGTGCACCTATCCTTGTAAAATGTAATCATACTCAATATTTTAATAACATCACATCATCGTGTGTAGACAGATCAGACAAAAAGAGACGAGGGGGATAACTCCATCGAAAAAAGGGAAAAGAGGGGGACTTAAGTCCTAGGGAATAGTTTATTAATATTTCCATAAAAGTGTAAGTTATGGATAATTATTTATCCTAAGTTCTCAGGGATGGGAATGAGTCACCAAGTGGCTAAAAATAGTTCTAAATATGACAAGTGTCCATTTTAAGGCATGTAATATATATTTTTTTCCTTAGTGTATTTGTGGGGAGGGGCATTCATTTTCTCATGTGCAGAAGGGGTCAAACCATCTAGAATATATGACTATTACCTTATCTGTAGAAAAAATATTGTAAAAGGGGTTTTTTGTATGGAAATCAGAGTTTTGTTGTCGAAGAGGGAGGTTGGCATGCCCATGAGAATTCTAATCTCTAGGTGAGAGTTTTCTTGGGAATTTTTCCATGGTGCGTTGGGAATCAGATGCAGGGCTCTGAGACTTCCCACCCATCCTGTTGTCGAAACCTTGGAAGGGAAGTGGGGCAATTGAGGGACTGTTGAGAAGAGAAGGGCACACTTCCTTGGGTGTAACAGGCATGTAGGGAATGAGAGACTATAGGCTAGTTGCAGGAGTGACGCCTTGGAATGAACACCTCGGTTGGTTATCATACCTTAGCTTGGCATTAGGAACCATTTTTACCTAGTGGAGTTAAGCCCCAACTTGGGGGTGACCTGTTGTTGAAACTATATGATCAAAAAAGTCTATGGCTGGGAGGAACGTCTGAGTTCTATGTGCAGTTGTTGACTTTTCATAAAAGATAAGTTTCTTTATGTGTTTGTCTCATTTACTGTGTGCTTAATTATCTATGTTTAATATGGTTTTAATTCTTGTATGTTGTTACATATAAGTAATTGTTGTTATTATGTATAATGTTGCTTCCACATGTAAGTGTGGTGTTGATATTTAGTATTTGTAGTCATGCATGAGTATGACAGTTTTTGTTAGTTTTTCCTATTAAATTAACCTTATGATAATGGTCATGAGTCTCCGAGGAAAGTGAGAATGGTTGTGTGCACAGGGAAATACTCCGTGCACATATAGATTGGATTCTCTTGTGCACACACAAGGAAATCAGAATTGACAGGTGACACCAAAATAGTTGCGCCCGTAGTGGTGAACACATGTTCAGAGTGGATTACGTGTACAATAGTGTTGGTTTCTCAGTATGTTTGTGCGCACAATTGTATTAAGTTACTTTCATTGTTATAAGTTGTGTCCTAAGAGGAAAGTTGGGTGGCATGACTCAGCTTGGGGTTGAGAACGTTACTTCAAGTATTTATGCATAGTCCAATATTATAGAGTAGAATCTGTAGACTAGATTTTGGAGTAGTGTTGCTCAGTAGTAAGTTGGGTAACATTACAAGTTGGTTTCAAAGCACATTATCTAACTAGGGGGATGGGTACGTTAAAGTTTGGTAATGGGGATGTTACAAATTGGCATAAGAGCAGTTTGGTAATGGGGATGTTACAAGGTGTATATCGAAGTATGGTTAAAGAAAACATTGATAAAGATAACTGAGTCAGATCAGCCAAATTTAGTTACAACTTCCAAGGAACCTCCAACTGAAGAATATATAAAAAGAACATTGACCAGCAAATAGAAAGGTCTCTCTTTCCATCATAATAATTCAAGTAATCACATTATTTATTTTTTCTCAGTCGGTAGTCACCTAGCCTTTCTTGTTTCAAAATCTGTGGAAATCAAAGGCCAACCCCTAATTGTTTTCCTTTTCTGTCTTCCAGGTTTTTTTTTTTAATTTCATGGTCTGTAAGAGCGCAATCCTAGTCCTATTTGAAGGACAAATTCTTTTTTTCTTTTCATGAACATTTCATACATTACTATTTTTAATACAAACATTTATATATTTTTGTGAGGATCCCTAGAGAACTATTTGGGGCATTACATTACTGATTTCTCAGACTTTGATTTTAAAGCATGACATTTCAAATGTATTTCCTATCAAAATATTTTTTGAGTCTAACGCAGTAATCATGTCAAGTTCTCTGTTAATGTGAACCAATTTCTGATCTTGTCCAATGATGTGTTATTTCGATCATGCTATGATGGAAATGTTATCTTTTTAGATTCCCTATCTTTATGGTTTATTGTCTTGTATTATATTGTGAATACTCATACCCTCAAATAATCTTGGTTATCTCTTAGGATTTGTTTTCATGTGAATATTTATTTTCTATAAACATAGTATTTTATAGTCTTATTTTGTAAGATACGAATTATTGATAAAGGAGTACCACCTCTTTAAAAATGTAGGGGGATTTATCTTCGTCGTGTTATCTGAAAGATATTAAACCATCTTTTTTATCAACATTTATCTAAGTGAGAACATGTCAAGATGAACTCGACTGAAAATTGTTCAAGGGAAATGGGGTAGGTAGATACCAAAAAGGGACAGATTGTAGAATCAAGGAAGTAGAAAATAAAAAAACACTTTTCTCACCATAAAATATCGATTGTTTAGCAGAGTTGTGTGTTTCTAACGAAACACATACAACTAATGGAAGCAAATAAATCAATGATTATGATTGAATGAACACTACAAGTAATACCATGTTATGAAAATGATAGATATTAAGTCTTAGAAATAGTTCAGCCAAGCTGAAAATTCCAGACAGTGTAAGGAAATCATAGGGGGAAATCCCTTGATTCATCTCTTGATTGTTTATTTATAATGCATGGTTGAGAAAGTTGATATGTGTTAATACCCCATACATAAGAGTGCTAATAATCGTGTGAAAGTGGAACATTTGAAATGCTTTTTATATTGTACTAACAAACATTGAGGACAATGTGATAGAGTGCATATAGGTATTCTAAGACATATCTGAACATGTTTGTTGTTGTAAAATTCTATGATACATGCATTATGAATTGACATGACTGGCGATATAATTTTGATTATAATTGATGTGTGTAGGAAATATTGGAGTTGTTGAGGGTACAATTGTCAATGGTGGATAAATGCAAGAAGGTTGTTGTTAAAATATTGAATAAGGGATATCATGAGTCCTCGGGTAGTATCTAACTGATAAGGTAATAGCAAGAAGATTATTGGCATCTATATAGGTATAAAAATTTCATGCCAATATAAAATGTGGCCTAAAAGGGATTGGATAAGAATCCCTTCTGAAATATTTTATATCCTAATGATATATTTATAATTTTGATTGATTGTTGTATATCAATGATACCCAAGTAGGGTATGGTTCAAGAAAGAAAACTTGAATGACAGATGAAGGTACCTCTAATGGGAAAGGATGGTTAGAATCCTCGCATTGAATTCAAGGAAAGGATGTGTAATAATTGACTTAATTTACATGTTGATTATGAATGGTTGTGCTTATGAATAACACACATGTTAAATGCATTAAGTAAATGTGGGTTGTATAAAAGAGGGCATTTATTTGAATGCCCTTATGGAAGGAAGACCTTCTAGTACCTCAAAATAATTGTGGAATGGTAAAGGGAAAGTGAGGAAATAGATGTGAGTGTTAGCATTGTGGTCACCAATAAAGAATAAATGCATGAATGCATTTAAGTAAATATATTAATATTCATAATTTCATATTTTTTTATGTTGATTTGAGGTCATAATCATCTCAAGATAGGAGACATACTCATGTCATGGAATTAAATGCCGATAAAGGTTTACCGTGAGGTGAGATGATTGGATGAATTTTCCAATTCACCATATTGGAGTGTCTGGCATAGACATGTGGCATTCTAGAGGTAATGAAAAAAAATCATTATGTGAATGTGGCCATGGGAATTGGCACATTGGTTTAATTTCATATGATGTTAGATTGCATCATGGAAAGCTTGTTGTGTTAAATAATGCATGAGTAAGGATTGATAATTCCTTTCATTTCATTTGATTAATAGATAGAACTGATGAAAATTGTCTATATGCACAATCGCCAGATTCCATATTGGACAAGTTTCCAATGTAGGGTTCCAACCCTTTACAATATTGTAAGTGAAGGAAGGAGAGAGAGTGGAGATGGCCTCTTGAGGATGTGTCATGCCTTGTGTCGGCTAGTCTTTCCAATTAGAAGTGGACACATGGCCCTTAGCGAAGTCTTGAATCTTAGACGGGTCAAGGTTTCGTTAAGGATTCCAACCCCCTTTGAAAACGCATAGCGAAGAAACCTAGACATGTGTGATTGATGTCTTAGTGACATAGAGTGCCATGAAGGATGACAAGTTTCATTCCCTAATTAGCAAAAGTCGAAATTGGGTCATGATTGGGTGAGGAGCCAATAATCTCACATATTTAACCCAATTCGTTGGATCGGGGCTCGTTAGATCTTAGCCATTCGATCTATTTGGATATTGGATATCCATATATCTAGAACCTTTTGATATTTCCCACCTTGGAGAAACCTCGAATGAACAAATTCCTAGATGAGACAAGGTTCTAGGTGAGGTTCTGTGGGGAGGGGCCTTGGGGCCTCTTAGGTCCACATGTCACATTGCATATTGGTCCACGTGTCTTGGATGTGTCATGGTTCTAGCACAATGTTTTGTTAGAGGTTTGGAAGGTGTGATGACATCATCTTCCATGTGTTAAGCCACATTAGCTTATCCATACAAATTTTCCTAGTTAGTTGTCATGTCATCGTGTCACATCAGCCACATGTCCGATTTTCATTAGGAGGTGGAATGCCAAATCATCCTCTATGTTAAGTCTTGCTATCTGGAACATCCAATATTTTGAAGGAATTGTTGGTGATATCCCTTTGGAATCCTAGATGATCAAATGCTTCAAGGTTTTGTGTCACATTCCTTAGCAATCTCAGGAGGGAATTGTCACCCTAAATATCTGAATCATTCGATATCCAAAAGACTTTTAGTGGAGTCTGTTTAGGGAAGCATGGATCCTTGGATGTGAAGAGTTTCATCTCCGAGTCCCACTTTTATCTTGTGATGCGTTCCACGTAGGTGGTGATGTGTTCTACCACCTCAACATCGAACAATGCCACATTGGATGGTATGGTCAACGTGGATCCACGTGGATGTAAGATGGATTTTTGGTGAGAAGGGCCTTAAATTTCGATCTAGAGCTTAGATTTAAGCATAATTGAAATTATTGGAAAACTCTCAGTAATCAAAACTGGATTATGAGCTCAGTTTTTTATTTAGAGGCATGGTTAAGAAAGGTTATTTAGAGGAAATAAAAGAGAAAGTGTATACCCCATCAGCCTAATGAGGGTTAGGAGGTTGGGTGTGTTACAATATATAGTTGATAGGTTCAGTAGAAGATTGATTGAGGGCAGGGTTTGGGGAACTTGAACTAATTAGAGAGTTGAGAGCCTTTCCTTTTCTAGTTTGTTGGGGCATATGGATTACCAAGAAATCCATTATTTTCAAAGAGAAGTGCATATTTCCCATTCAAATATTCTCCAAGGTAAGTATTATGGTGTCCTCGATAAGAGTGGTTTCTTAGTTCAAACCTTCACGCCAAGTGGGAAATTTGGTCATTGACAAATCATGTTTGTGGGGATTTTATGATGATGCCTACCATCAATAGTTTGATTTTAGTAGTGTTGGTTGCATTCTATTCCATTCAAATGCCCATTTCTAAGGATGTTTGGGTCTCCGATTAAACAATATGGCATAAATGTTGGCCGTAAAATATTTATTAAAGAATTTGATAGGGAAGTGAAGAATCTTCAAGTTTTTAGAGATTTGACACTTGTTATCAATTGGATGAAGGGTCAAGAGTAGATTTATCATATTCTTCTTAGGCGTGTGGGAGAATAATTAAAGGAGACAACTAAACTATTTGAGAATATTTATTTTAATCATGTCTTTTGAGAGTTGAATCAAGAGGCTAACATGTTATCAAAGGAAGCACATTCTCTAGTTGTTGGATCCTTGTCTTTAGAAGAGGTTGTGGACATTGTTTATAATGCCTTGGTCTCTAGTTTCTAAATTTCCATTTTAAAATAGTACAATATGCAGGTTTTGGTTAATGTTTACTTTAGAATTTAGAGGAAGCGGGTAGATGGTTAGTTTTGGTACTTTTTGGAACATGACCATAAACAGATCTTTTTAAGGACAAATTAAAAGCTCTCATAGATAGAATATTAATTTAGAGGTTTGTATGTTTAACAAAGACTGTATATATTGATTATGTGAAATCCTATTTTAAGAAGGATGATGATAGGATTTAAGTTGTTTAGTATATCAAACTTAGTTCTTCTTATCTATCAATGTCTTATAGACACATGTAAAATGTAATTATCAAATTATTAAAATTAAAATTGTGATTTAACAAAACAAGTTTATTAAAATAAAAATTGCAATTTAAAAAAAAAAGTGAAGTTATTAAATTAAACCCTATGATTTATACAAGAGACAATGTCTGTGTAAATTGGCTATCATGTAGATGGTAAATAAGAACTTAACAAGGCTATTGGTGGACCATATAAATATATTGGATCATATGAGAATCTATAGGAGGATGATTTGTTGAATGGACACATGCATGTTTACTAAAGACATGAACGAGGAAGTATGTTGAAGTTTGGAAGCGCATGGTATTGTCGTAATCTAATTGTTATTGAAAAAACTTTATTTTTAACCACACATTACATCATAAGGATATTAAAACAATTAAAACATAAGTATATTAAAACAATTAAAATTATTGGAAAAACTGTATTTTTGACCACACAATACAACATAGAGATATTATTCAACATAAGGATATTATTGTCTATAGGCATGCCATTAATGCAAGGTTCTTGAGCTCATTGGTAGTCACCGAAAGATTTAGTAAGGATGTGACTTTTTAAATTAGAAAGAGAAAGCTGGTGAGAGCAAGTTTACTAAACCATGAACCATATGATGCTTCTCTTGTGTCACATGGATCACATAGTCAAGACAAAAATTATGGTATTTATAGATATACACAATTGCAATGAGCAAAAACAAGATGGTGTTTGTAAAGGACAATAAGGACAACTATGTGAGTCTCTCTTAGAGAATGTTTTAAAAATGTCGTTATAGCAATTATCATATGAAAATAATTTTGTAGTTTTATTTAAACCATGTTTAGTTTATAGATGGTTTTCACCACCATATAGTGTTTGCATCTAAGAAATATTACTAGACTTTTTAATAGCATCATTTCACAAATGTTATTGTAATACCTTGTTTTTATCTTAGAATATATTTGATCTAATTATATAAATAAATAATGACATTGTTTTTTGTGAAGCTACGTGGATTAAGTAGTAAATTATTTATATGATGTAAATATCTTGTATTTATTTTCAATGTGGAATAAAATAAAGTTCATTTAGAGAGTGATAAGTTTCGAACTTAATGGTACTTTCTAAGTTATATTTATAAGTTTGACATGTTCAATTCCCTAGTTCAACATGTCAAGTTTTTGTATGATATAAATTGGAAAAAATATATATAATAGAAAAATATATGCATAGTAGGGATCACTAATAGAAACAGGGAGATGTGAACCAACAAGAAGGGAATATAGATGATGACATATGGGTCAAACTACGTGAATGTCTTGTGTTTCCAAAGTCCCCTTAACTAATGTGAGACTCTTCAAATTTTCAATTCATGATATGCAGATTTGAACTCAAATATCTAACCAAGAATAACACTAATAAAATATTTTTCATATATATTTTTAAAGTAGAGATACAAAATATTTGAATTTTATTACATATATCAAGTAATAAACAAAAAAAACAATTAAAAAATATTTTTAATAAAAATCAAAGCTATCAAAACTTTAAATATATAACAACAAACACATAACTTTTCACTAACAATAAAATAATGATTACAACAATACAATATAAGAGGGAGACACCCTAATAAGATAGGCACTCTACTTGCTTCAGTCCTCTCAAGTGGACACACAATCAAACTCACCATGTGCCCATCTCAAGAATCAAAGTGGCATAGGGAAATAATAGACACAATCAAACTCACCATGTGCCAATCTCAAGAATCAGAGTGGCATAGGGGAAATAATAGCTAAAGAAGAAATAAAAAGTCACAATTTAATTAACTATTTGAAAGTGACAAAATAACTATTCTAAGTACATTTTTTTTTAATGGAAGAGATATCATAAAAAAAAAACCAACCAACCAACCTGCATCAAATGATCTTGAGTAAATTTTAGATTTTCTTTCAACTAAAATGCACTATGCATGGGGAAAGAAAGCGACATACTCTGATAAATATTATCTCAATTAAAACACACATTATTTACTGCAAACAACTCAATATTGTCACAATTAAAGCACACACTATTCAATGCAAACAACTCANTGCATGCAAAACCAAAACTTGGTGCCAAAGACTCACCAACCTATATGTACATTTACATTTACAATTGACACATATATTGGATGTATATGTATTTGAGGTCAAAGAGCCTATGTGGTTATGAGGCTAGTGAGTTGGGACACAAATAGGTTAGTGCACCTATCCTTGTAAAATGTAATCATACTCAATATTTTAATAACATCACATCATCGTGTGTAGACAGATCAGACAAAAAGAGACGAGGGGGATAACTCCATCGAAAAAAGGGAAAAGAGGGGGACTTAAGTCCTAGGGAATAGTTTATTAATATTTCCATAAAAGTGTAAGTTATGGATAATTATTTATCCTAAGTTCTCAGGGATGGGAATGAGTCACCAAGTGGCTAAAAATAGTTCTAAATATGACAAGTGTCCATTTTAAGGCATGTAATATATATTTTTTTCCTTAGTGTATTTGTGGGGAGGGGCATTCATTTTCTCATGTGCAGAAGGGGTCAAACCATCTAGAATATATGACTATTACCTTATCTGTAGAAAAAATATTGTAAAAGGGGTTTTTTGTATGGAAATCAGAGTTTTGTTGTCGAAGAGGGAGGTTGGCATGCCCATGAGAATTCTAATCTCTAGGTGAGAGTTTTCTTGGGAATTTTTCCATGGTGCGTTGGGAATCAGATGCAGGGCTCTGAGACTTCCCACCCATCCTGTTGTCGAAACCTTGGAAGGGAAGTGGGGCAATTGAGGGACTGTTGAGAAGAGAAGGGCACACTTCCTTGGGTGTAACAGGCATGTAGGGAATGAGAGACTATAGGCTAGTTGCAGGAGTGACGCCTTGGAATGAACACCTCGGTTGGTTATCATACCTTAGCTTGGCATTAGGAACCATTTTTACCTAGTGGAGTTAAGCCCCAACTTGGGGGTGACCTGTTGTTGAAACTATATGATCAAAAAAGTCTATGGCTGGGAGGAACGTCTGAGTTCTATGTGCAGTTGTTGACTTTTCATAAAAGATAAGTTTCTTTATGTGTTTGTCTCATTTACTGTGTGCTTAATTATCTATGTTTAATATGGTTTTAATTCTTGTATGTTGTTACATATAAGTAATTGTTGTTATTATGTATAATGTTGCTTCCACATGTAAGTGTGGTGTTGATATTTAGTATTTGTAGTCATGCATGAGTATGACAGTTTTTGTTAGTTTTTCCTATTAAATTAACCTTATGATAATGGTCATGAGTCTCCGAGGAAAGTGAGAATGGTTGTGTGCACAGGGAAATACTCCGTGCACATATAGATTGGATTCTCTTGTGCACACACAAGGAAATCAGAATTGACAGGTGACACCAAAATAGTTGCGCCCGTAGTGGTGAACACATGTTCAGAGTGGATTACGTGTACAATAGTGTTGGTTTCTCAGTATGTTTGTGCGCACAATTGTATTAAGTTACTTTCATTGTTATAAGTTGTGTCCTAAGAGGAAAGTTGGGTGGCATGACTCAGCTTGGGGTTGAGAACGTTACTTCAAGTATTTATGCATAGTCCAATATTATAGAGTAGAATCTGTAGACTAGATTTTGGAGTAGTGTTGCTCAGTAGTAAGTTGGGTAACATTACAAGTTGGTTTCAAAGCACATTATCTAACTAGGGGGATGGGTACGTTAAAGTTTGGTAATGGGGATGTTACAAATTGGCATAAGAGCAGTTTGGTAATGGGGATGTTACAAGGTGTATATCGAAGTATGGTTAAAGAAAACATTGATAAAGATAACTGAGTCAGATCAGCCAAATTTAGTTACAACTTCCAAGGAACCTCCAACTGAAGAATATATAAAAAGAACATTGACCAGCAAATAGAAAGGTCTCTCTTTCCATCATAATAATTCAAGTAATCACATTATTTATTTTTTCTCAGTCGGTAGTCACCTAGCCTTTCTTGTTTCAAAATCTGTGGAAATCAAAGGCCAACCCCTAATTGTTTTCCTTTTCTGTCTTCCAGGTTTTTTTTTTTAATTTCATGGTCTGTAAGAGCGCAATCCTAGTCCTATTTGAAGGACAAATTCTTTTTTTCTTTTCATGAACATTTCATACATTACTATTTTTAATACAAACATTTATATATTTTTGTGAGGATCCCTAGAGAACTATTTGGGGCATTACATTACTGATTTCTCAGACTTTGATTTTAAAGCATGACATTTCAAATGTATTTCCTATCAAAATATTTTTTGAGTCTAACGCAGTAATCATGTCAAGTTCTCTGTTAATGTGAACCAATTTCTGATCTTGTCCAATGATGTGTTATTTCGATCATGCTATGATGGAAATGTTATCTTTTTAGATTCCCTATCTTTATGGTTTATTGTCTTGTATTATATTGTGAATACTCATACCCTCAAATAATCTTGGTTATCTCTTAGGATTTGTTTTCATGTGAATATTTATTTTCTATAAACATAGTATTTTATAGTCTTATTTTGTAAGATACGAATTATTGATAAAGGAGTACCACCTCTTTAAAAATGTAGGGGGATTTATCTTCGTCGTGTTATCTGAAAGATATTAAACCATCTTTTTTATCAACATTTATCTAAGTGAGAACATGTCAAGATGAACTCGACTGAAAATTGTTCAAGGGAAATGGGGTAGGTAGATACCAAAAAGGGACAGATTGTAGAATCAAGGAAGYAGAAAATAAAAAAACACTTTTCTCACCATAAAATATCGATTGTTTAGCAGAGTTGTGTGTTTCTAACGAAACACATACAACTAATGGAAGCAAATAAATCAATGATTATGATTGATGAACACTACAAGTAATACCATGTTATGAAAATGATAGATATTAAGTCTTAGAAATAGTTCAGCCAAGATGAAAATTCCAGACAGTGTAAGGAAATCATAGGGGGAAATCCCTTGATTCATCTCTTGATTGTTTATTTATAATTCATGGTTGAGAAAGTTGATATGTGTTAATACCCCATACATAAGAGTGCTAATAACCGTGTGAAAGTGGAACATTTGAAATGCTTTTTATATTGTACTAACAAACATTGAGGACAATGTGATAGAGTGCATATAGGTATTCTAAGACATATATGAACATGTTTGTTGCTGTAAAATTCTATGATACATGCATTATGAATTGACATGACTGGCGATATAATTTTGATTATAATTGATGTGTGTAGGAAATATTGGAGTTGTTGAGGGTACAATTGTCAATGGTGGATAAATGCAAGAAGGTTGTTGTTAAAATATTGAATAAGGGATATCATGAGTCCTCGGGTAGTATCTAACTGATAAGGTAATAGCAAGAAGATTATTGGCATCTATATAGGTATAAAAATTTCATGCCAATATAAAATGTGGCCTAAAAGGGATTGGATAAGAATCCCTTCTGAAATATTTTATATCCTAATGATATATTTATAATTTTGATTGATTGTTGTATATCAATGATACCCAAGTAGGGTATGGTTCAAGAAAGAAAACTTGAATGACAGATGAAGGTACCTCTAATGGGAAAGGATGGTTAGAATCCTCGCATTGAATTCAAGGAAAGGATGTGTAATAATTGACTTAATTTACATGTTGATTATGAATGGTTGTGCTTATGAATAACACACATGTTAAATGCATTAAGTAAATGTGGGTTGTATAAAAGAGGGCATTTATTTGAATGCCCTTATGGAAGGAAGACCTTCTAGTACCTCAAAATAATTGTGGAATGGTAAAGGGAAAGTGAGGAAATAGATGTGAGTGTTAGCATTGTGGTCACCAATAAAGAATAAATGCATGAATGCATTTAAGTAAATATATTAATATTCATAATTTCATATTTTTTTATGTTGATTTGAGGTCATAATCATCTCAAGATAGGAGACATACTCATGTCATGGAATTAAATGCCGATAAAGGTTTACCGTGAGGTGAGATGATTGGATGAATTTTCCAATTCACCATATTGGAGTGTCTGGCATAGACATGTGGCATTCTAGAGGTAATGAAAAAAAATCATTATGTGAATGTGGCCATGGGAATTGGCACATTGGTTTAATTTCATATGATGTTAGATTGCATCATGGAAAGCTTGTTGTGTTAAATAATGCATGAGTAAGGATTGATAATTCCTTTCATTTCATTTGATTAATAGATAGAACTGATGAAAATTGTCTATATGCACAATCGCCAGATTCCATATTGGACAAGTTTCCAATGTAGGGTTCCAACCCTTTACAATATTGTAAGTGAAGGAAGGAGAGAGAGTGGAGATGGCCTCTTGAGGATGTGTCATGCCTTGTGTCGGCTAGTCTTTCCAATTAGAAGTGGACACATGGCCCTTAGCGAAGTCTTGAATCTTAGACGGGTCAAGGTTTCGTTAAGGATTCCAACCCCCTTTGAAAACGCATAGCGAAGAAACCTAGACATGTGTGATTGATGTCTTAGTGACATAGAGTGCCATGAAGGATGACAAGTTTCATTCCCTAATTAGCAAAAGTCGAAATTGGGTCATGATTGGGTGAGGAGCCAATAATCTCACATATTTAACCCAATTCGTTGGATCGGGGCTCGTTAGATCTTAGCCATTCGATCTATTTGGATATTGGATATCCATATATCTAGAACCTTTTGATATTTCCCACCTTGGAGAAACCTCGAATGAACAAATTCCTAGATGAGACAAGGTTCTAGGTGAGGTTCTGTGGGGAGGGGCCTTGGGGCCTCTTAGGTCCACATGTCACATTGCATATTGGTCCACGTGTCTTGGATGTGTCATGGTTCTAGCACAATGTTTTGTTAGAGGTTTGGAAGGTGTGATGACATCATCTTCCATGTGTTAAGCCACATTAGCTTATCCATACAAATTTTCCTAGTTAGTTGTCATGTCATCGTGTCACATCAGCCACATGTCCGATTTTCATTAGGAGGTGGAATGCCAAATCATCCTCTATGTTAAGTCTTGCTATCTGGAACATCCAATATTTTGAAGGAATTGTTGGTGATATCCCTTTGGAATCCTAGATGATCAAATGCTTCAAGGTTTTGTGTCACATTCCTTAGCAATCTCAGGAGGGAATTGTCACCCTAAATATCTGAATCATTCGATATCCAAAAGACTTTTAGTGGAGTCTGTTTAGGGAAGCATGGATCCTTGGATGTGAAGAGTTTCATCTCCGAGTCCCACTTTTATCTTGTGATGCGTTCCACGTAGGTGGTGATGTGTTCTACCACCTCAACATCGAACAATGCCACATTGGATGGTATGGTCAACGTGGATCCACGTGGATGTAAGATGGATTTTTGGTGAGAAGGGCCTTAAATTTCGATCTAGAGCTTAGATTTAAGCATAATTGAAATTATTGGAAAACTCTCAGTAATCAAAACTGGATTATGAGCTCAGTTTTTTATTTAGAGGCATGGTTAAGAAAGGTTATTTAGAGGAAATAAAAGAGAAAGTGTATACCCCATCAGCCTAATGAGGGTTAGGAGGTTGGGTGTGTTACAATATATAGTTGATAGGTTCAGTAGAAGATTGATTGAGGGCAGGGTTTGGGGAACTTGAACTAATTAGAGAGTTGAGAGCCTTTCCTTTTCTAGTTTGTTGGGGCATATGGATTACCAAGAAATCCATTATTTTCAAAGAGAAGTGCATATTTCCCATTCAAATATTCTCCAAGGTAAGTATTATGGTGTCCTCGATAAGAGTGGTTTCTTAGTTCAAACCTTCACGCCAAGTGGGAAATTTGGTCATTGACAAATCATGTTTGTGGGGATTTTATGATGATGCCTACCATCAATAGTTTGATTTTAGTAGTGTTGGTTGCATTCTATTCCATTCAAATGCCCATTTCTAAGGATGTTTGGGTCTCCGATTAAACAATATGGCATAAATGTTGGCCGTAAAATATTTATTAAAGAATTTGATAGGGAAGTGAAGAATCTTCAAGTTTTTAGAGATTTGACACTTGTTATCAATTGGATGAAGGGTCAAGAGTAGATTTATCATATTCTTCTTAGGCGTGTGGGAGAATAATTAAAGGAGACAACTAAACTATTTGAGAATATTTATTTTAATCATGTCTTTTGAGAGTTGAATCAAGAGGCTAACATGTTATCAAAGGAAGCACATTCTCTAGTTGTTGGATCCTTGTCTTTAGAAGAGGTTGTGGACATTGTTTATAATGCCTTGGTCTCTAGTTTCTAAATTTCCATTTTAAAATAGTACAATATGCAGGTTTTGGTTAATGTTTACTTTAGAATTTAGAGGAAGCGGGTAGATGGTTAGTTTTGGTACTTTTTGGAACATGACCATAAACAGATCTTTTTAAGGACAAATTAAAAGCTCTCATAGATAGAATATTAATTTAGAGGTTTGTATGTTTAACAAAGACTGTATATATTGATTATGTGAAATCCTATTTTAAGAAGGATGATGATAGGATTTAAGTTGTTTAGTATATCAAACTTAGTTCTTCTTATCTATCAATGTCTTATAGACACATGTAAAATGTAATTATCAAATTATTAAAATTAAAATTGTGATTTAACAAAACAAGTTTATTAAAATAAAAATTGCAATTTAAAAAAAAAAGTGAAGTTATTAAATTAAACCCTATGATTTATACAAGAGACAATGTCTGTGTAAATTGGCTATCATGTAGATGGTAAATAAGAACTTAACAAGGCTATTGGTGGACCATATAAATATATTGGATCATATGAGAATCTATAGGAGGATGATTTGTTGAATGGACACATGCATGTTTACTAAAGACATGAACGAGGAAGTATGTTGAAGTTTGGAAGCGCATGGTATTGTCGTAATCTAATTGTTATTGAAAAAACTTTATTTTTAACCACACATTACATCATAAGGATATTAAAACAATTAAAACATAAGTATATTAAAACAATTAAAATTATTGGAAAAACTGTATTTTTGACCACACAATACAACATAGAGATATTATTCAACATAAGGATATTATTGTCTATAGGCATGCCATTAATGCAAGGTTCTTGAGCTCATTGGTAGTCACCGAAAGATTTAGTAAGGATGTGACTTTTTAAATTAGAAAGAGAAAGCTGGTGAGAGCAAGTTTACTAAACCATGAACCATATGATGCTTCTCTTGTGTCACATGGATCACATAGTCAAGACAAAAATTATGGTATTTATAGATATACACAATTGCAATGAGCAAAAACAAGATGGTGTTTGTAAAGGACAATAAGGACAACTATGTGAGTCTCTCTTAGAGAATGTTTTAAAAATGTCGTTATAGCAATTATCATATGAAAATAATTTTGTAGTTTTATTTAAACCATGTTTAGTTTATAGATGGTTTTCACCACCATATAGTGTTTGCATCTAAGAAATATTACTAGACTTTTTAATAGCATCATTTCACAAATGTTATTGTAATACCTTGTTTTTATCTTAGAATATATTTGATCTAATTATATAAATAAATAATGACATTGTTTTTTGTGAAGCTACGTGGATTAAGTAGTAAATTATTTATATGATGTAAATATCTTGTATTTATTTTCAATGTGGAATAAAATAAAGTTCATTTAGAGAGTGATAAGTTTCGAACTTAATGGTACTTTCTAAGTTATATTTATAAGTTTGACATGTTCAATTCCCTAGTTCAACATGTCAAGTTTTTGTATGATATAAATTGGAAAAAATATATATAATAGAAAAATATATGCATAGTAGGGATCACTAATAGAAACAGGGAGATGTGAACCAACAAGAAGGGAATATAGATGATGACATATGGGTCAAACTACGTGAATGTCTTGTGTTTCCAAAGTCCCCTTAACTAATGTGAGACTCTTCAAATTTTCAATTCATGATATGCAGATTTGAACTCAAATATCTAACCAAGAATAACACTAATAAAATATTTTTCATATATATTTTTAAAGTAGAGATACAAAATATTTGAATTTTATTACATATATCAAGTAATAAACAAAAAAAACAATTAAAAAATATTTTTAATAAAAATCAAAGCTATCAAAACTTTAAATATATAACAACAAACACATAACTTTTCACTAACAATAAAATAATGATTACAACAATACAATATAAGAGGGAGACACCCTAATAAGATAGGCACTCTACTTGCTTCAGTCCTCTCAAGTGGACACACAATCAAACTCACCATGTGCCCATCTCAAGAATCAAAGTGGCATAGGGAAATAATAGACACAATCAAACTCACCATGTGCCAATCTCAAGAATCAGAGTGGCATAGGGGAAATAATAGCTAAAGAAGAAATAAAAAGTCACAATTTAATTAACTATTTGAAAGTGACAAAATAACTATTCTAAGTACATTTTTTTTTAATGGAAGAGATATCATAAAAAAAAAACCAACCAACCAACCTGCATCAAATGATCTTGAGTAAATTTTAGATTTTCTTTCAACTAAAATGCACTATGCATGGGGAAAGAAAGCGACATACTCTGATAAATATTATCTCAATTAAAACACACATTATTTACTGCAAACAACTCAATATTGTCACAATTAAAGCACACACTATTCAATGCAAACAACTCAGCACACATTATTCAATGCAAACAACTCATTGATGATTTAGTGGCTAGTCAAATAATCAACTACATTGTAAAGACATAACTAAATTACA
>JZKD02S1627613.1:126349-139464 GCA_000966675.3 Picea glauca | reverse complement strand
GCAAAGACGCACAAACAGTGCAGGGGATCTAAGTGATTATGAAAGTGAGATTGAAGCTGAATGTGAAGAAGAAGTTGCAGCTGAAGATGTAGAAAATGAATGATAGATCAAAGCTATCGCCAGAATGGGTGCAAAGGCGAAGATGGACATTCTAGTTTATGAGGGAAATCTAAATGCAGAGGAGATTCTAGACTGGATTAGAGCTCTAGACACCTACTTCGACTAGGAAGATGTCGAATATGACAATAAGGTCAAGCATGTTGTCATGATATTGAAAGGACATGCAACATTGTGGTGGGATAAACTACAAGTTGACAGATGCTACAAGGGAGAGCATAAGATCAAGAGCTGGGACAGAATGATCGCGAAGATGAAAGCAAAATTCATCCCTAGGGACTATCAAATTACTCTGTTCAGGAGAATGCATAACCTGAGACAAAAGCTGATGACAGTGAAAGAATACACTGAGGAATTATATAAACTGAACATCAGAGCAGGTCATCGAGAGAGCGATGATGAGAAAGTTACCAGATACATGAATGGCCTGAGATATGATATCCAGGATGAGATGAGCATGGTAACCATATGAACGGTGGAAGATGCTTATCAGATGGCTCTGAAAGCTGAGGAGAAGCTGAGCCAAAAGCAAAGTCAAAGAGGCCAAGGTAGAAGCCATCCTAGAGGCAAATCAGTTGCCCAGGACAAATGTCAGAAGCCCAAAGAGGACTGGAAGAAACCTCAAAACCGAATTCAGAGAGGCGGAACCTCAGAGAGAGGGCCATATGTTGAACAAAGAGGATAGCATACTGAGCAGAGAGGAGATTATGCTGACAACAACACTTTTCCTCGTACTAGAGGTAGAGGAAGAGGGAGAGGTGGAGTAATCACATGCTTCACATGTGGAAAGAATGGGCACAAGTCTTATGAGTGTCCAGAGAAAAAAAAAGAGATTCGAGAAACTCACATCGCCGAGGCACAAAGGCGGGCTGCTGAGGTAGAATATGTTGAAGGGAGAAGATCGTTGATGATGCGGAAAGTCCTTTTGACACTCGAGAAGGAGGTGGAGAATTCAGTCCAAAGGACAAGACTTTTCCCGACTGCTTGCAAGACCAAGGATAGGGTATGCAAGGTCATTGTGGACAGCGGTAGCACGGATAATCTCATTTCAACCGAGATGGTAGAGAAGCTGGAGCTGGAGACGACTGATCATCCAAGCCCATACAGAGTTTCGTGGCTAAAAAAATGACATCAGGTAACTGTCACTAAACAATGTTTAGTTGAGTTCAAGATAGGAGGATATAATGATAAGATTCTATGTGATGTCATTCCTATGGATGTTTGTCATCTATTGCTAGGTAGACCATGGCAATATGATAGGAATGTGATTCATGATGGAAGAATGAACACATACACCTTAGAGAAGAATGGGAGGACACACATGTTGCTTCCAATCAAGGATAAGGAGGTAAAACCGGAAGTAAGCAACACTGTACTCCTCATGAGTGGGAAGGAACTTCTTACAGAGGTTAATAAGAAGGAAGATCCACAATTCTTTGTGGTCAAGAAACCTAGGATTGTCTTGACTAGCAAAAGAGTGGATGATTTACCAGAGGAAGTTTAGGAACTGCTGAAAGAGTTCGCTGACATAGTAGTGGACGAATTACCTCGTTCGTTGCCACCGATTAGAATTGCGAGTCATCATATTGACCTCATACCAGGAGCTAGTTTACCAAACAAAGCCGCGTATAGATTGACGCCGCAATAGAATGAAGAGGTTAAGAGGCAAGTCCAGGAGTTGTTGGACAAAGGTTTGGTCAGAGAAAGATTGAGTCCATGTGTTGTTCCAACAGTACTTAGTCCGAAGAAAGATGGAGGTTGGAGGATGTGTACGGACTCGAGGGTGATTAATAAGATAACCATTAGGTACAGATTTCCATTGACAAGGATGGATGATCTGATGGATTCCTTGAGTGGAGCAAAGTCTTTTTCAAAGATTGATTTGAAAAGCGGTTATCATCAAATTTGCATGAGAGAAGGTGATGAATGGAAGACAACATTCAAAACCAATGAAGGGTTGTATGAATGTCTTGTTATGTCGTTTGTCTTAACAAATGCCCCGAGTACCTTCATGAGGTTGATAAATAAAGTCCTGAAGGAGTTCATCGGGAAAAATTTCATTGTATATTTAGATGACATACTGGTTTTCAGTAAAACAGTGGAAGAGCATCTGAAGCATTTGGCTACAGTGATGCAGAGACTACAGCAGGAGAAGTTGTTGATAAATATGAAGAAGTCCTTGTTCATGAAGACATAACTCATTTACTTGGAATTTTTTATTTCTACAGATGAGTTGAGGATGGATCCATATAAGGTAGAAGTGATCAAGAATTGGCCATCACCGAGGAATGTATTTGAGGTGAGAAGTTTTCATGGATTGGCTAGTTTCTATCAGAAATTCATTAGGAATTTCAGTGGAATTAGTGCAGTGATGATGGATACAGTGAAGAAAAGACATAAATATTTTCACTGGACAGAAGAGGCTGAAAAGAGTTTTAATTTGTTGAAGAGGAAGATCACAGAACAACCAGTTTTGGTGTTGCCAGATTTTCAGAAAACATTTCAGGTGAAATGCGATGCAAGTGGGTTTGCAATCGGGGCAGCCTTGAGTCACGAAGACAGGCTGATAGCATACTTCAACGAGAAGATGAATGGGGTGAAATTGAAGTATTCCACTTATGATAAAGAGTTATATGCGATCATACATGCATTAAATAAATGGAGGCATTACTTGATCCTGAAAGAGTTTGTTTTATACAGTGACAATCATGCACTACAGTATGTGACTCAACAGGAAAAGTTGAATCAAAGGCATGTTAAATGGGTTGAGTACATGAAGAATTTCACATTTGTGATTAAACATATTTCCGGTACCGCTAACAAAGTTGTTGATGCTTTGAGCAGGAAGTGTTTGTTGTTGCAGGAGTTCAGAGTCAAAACGTTAGGTTTTGACGATCTAAGGAATATGTATGCAGATGATCAAGATTTTAAAGAGGCGTATGAAGCAAATGAGAATACAATTCTCAGAGACAGAAGCCAATGGGCTGAATACATGATCCAAGAAGGATTACTGTTTAAAGGTAACCAACTGTGTATTCCGAAATTCTCCATGAGGGAGAATCTGTTGAAGGAGAAACACAGTGGAGGATTGCCAAGGCACTTTGGTCACGACAAGACGTTTGCAAAATTGGACGAGTCATATTTTTGGCCAAGAATGGGAGAATATGTCAAGAGATTCATGGATAGATGCAGAGTTTGTCAGCATTCAAAGGGAAGAAGATAGAATGCGGGGTTTTATCAACCATTGCTGATACCTGAAAGGCCGTGGGATGAAATCAGCATGTATTTTATATTGGGTATGCCTAGGAAGCAAAGAGGTTTTGATTCAATATTTTTGATGGTGGATAGATTTTCCAAAATGGCACACTTCATTCCATGTCAGAGGACCAGTGACGCAACTCACATTGCGAATCTATTTTTCAAAGAATTCATCCGACTTCATGGCTTACCAAGGAGCATAGTTTCAGATCGAGATACGAAATTCATAGGGCACTTTTGGAGGACCTTATGGAGGAAATTGGGAACTAACTTGTCGTTTAGTTCAACTTATCATCCTCATAAGGATGGGTAGATAGAGGTGGTAAACATAAGTCCGGGAGACTTGCTGAGGAGCCTGGTGATGGAACACCACAACCAGTGGGATAGTATATTACCGCAGGCAGTGTTTGCGTATAATGATTCAGTGAGTCGGAGAACAGGGCAGAGTCCATTTCAGGTTGTCTATGGCATGCAGCTAAGAGGAATTTATGAACTGAGGAATTCAAAACAGACTGCGACTAGGAGCGCTAGTGCAAAAGATTTCGCAGAGGCGATGAAAGAACTTCATAGCCAGGTGAAGGAGTGACTACTGAGTTCAAGCCAAGAGTATAAATGCAGAGCCGATCAACACAAGAGACAACTTCAGTTTGAGGTTGATGACTTGGTTCTAGCACATTTGAGGAAGGAAAGGTTCCCGAGAGGAACATATAATAAATTGAAGATGAATAAAATTGGACTGTGTAGGGTCTTGAGGAAATTTGGGGCAAATGCTTATGAGATTGAATTACCCGATGGGATCAGAATTTCTCCGAAATTCAATATCTCGGATTTGTACCCATATAAGGCTGAGGAAAAAGAGACTGGAAGTGAGCAGCCAATGATCTAGTGGATGAAGAAAATGCCAGTAGCAGATAAGTCGCAGATGGAGTGCATACTGGATAAGAGGGTAAGTAAGACGACCCGGAGAAAGAAATATTATGAATACTTGGTCAAGTGGAAGGGCCATCCAGTTGAAGATTCCAGCTGGGAAAACAAAGCAGAGATACAGAAGAATGGACAGACCGTGCGTGAGCTCATGGACAGGAGCCCATGAAAATTTTCAAGCGAGGGAGTATGATGTAGGAGCATCTCCCANGATAACCATTAGGTACAGATTTCCATTGCCAAGGATGGATGATCTGATGGATTCCTTGAGTGGAGCAAAGTCTTTTTCAAAGATTGATTTGAAAAGCGGTTATCATCAAATTCACATGAGAGAAGGTGATGAATGGAAGACAACATTCAAAACCAACGAAGGGTTGTATGAATGGCTTGTTATGTCGTTTGTCTTAACAAATGCCCCGAGTACCTTCATGAGGTTGATGAATAAAGTCCTAAAGGAGTTCATCGGGAAAATTTTCATTGTATATTTAGATAACATACTGGTTTTCAGTAAAACAGTGGAAGAGCATCTGAAGCATTTGGCTACAGTGATGCAGAGACTACAGCAGGAGAAGTTGTTGATAAATATGAAGAAGTCCTTATTCATGAATACATAACTCATTTACTTGGGATTTTTTATTTCTACAGATGAGTTGAGGATGGATCCATATAAGGTAGAAGTGATCAAGAATTGGCCATCACCGAGGAATGTATTTGAGGTGAGAAGTTTTCATGGATTGGCTAGTTTCTATCGGAAATTCATTAGGAATTTCAGTGGAATTAGTGCAGCGATGATGGATACAGTGAAGAAAAGACATAAATCTTTTCACTGGACAGAAGAGGCTGAAAATAGTTTTAATTTTTTGAAGAGGAAGATCACAGAACAACCAGTTTTGGTGTTGCCAGATTTTCAAAAAACATTTCAGGTGAAATGCGATGCAAGTTGGTTTGCAATCGGGGCAGTCTTGAGTCACGAAGACAGGCCGATAGCATACTTCAACGAGAATATGAATGAGGCGAAATTGAAGTATTCCACTTATGATAAGGAGTTATATGCTATCATACAGGCATTAAATAAATGGAGGCATTACTTGATCCTGAAAGAGTTTGTTTTATACAGTGACAATCATGCACTACAGTATGTGACTCAATAGGAAAAGTTGAATCAGAGGCATGTTAAATGGGTTAAGTACATGAAGAATTTCACATTTGTGATTAAACATATTTCCAGTACTGCTAACAAAGTTTTTGATGCTTTGAGCAGGAAGTGTTTGTTGTTGCAGGAGTTCAGAGTCAAAACGTTAGGTTTTGACGATCTAAGGAATATGTATGCAGATGATCAATATTTTAAAGAGGCGTATGAAGCAAATGAGAATCCAATTCTCAGAGACAGAAGCCAATGGGATGAATACATGATCCAAGAAGGATTACTGTTTAAAGGTAACCAACTGTGTATTCYGAAATTCTCCATGAGGGAGAATCTGTTGAAGGAGAAACACAGTGGAGGATTGCCAAGGCACTTTGGTCACGACAAGACGTTTGCAAAATTGGACGAGTCATATTTTTGGCCAAGAATGCGAGCAGATGTCAAGATATTCGTGGATAGATGCAGAGTTTGTCAGCATTCGAAGGGAAGACGATATAATGCGGGGTTTTATCAACCATTGTCGATACCTGAAAGGCCGTGGGATGAAATCAGCATGGATTTTATATTGGGTATGCCTAGGAAGCAAAGAGGTTTTGATTCAATATTTTTGGTGGTGGATAGATTTTCCAAAATGGCACACTTCATTCCATGTCAGAGGACCAGTGACGCAACTCACATTGCGAATCTATTTTACAAAGAAGTCATCTGACTTCATGGCTTACCAAGGAGCATAGTTTCGGATCGAGATACGAAATTCATAGAGCACTTTTGGAGGACCTTATGGAGGAAATTGGGAACTAACTTTTCGTTTAGTTCAACTTATCATCCTCAAACAGATGGGTAGATAGAGGTGGTAAACAGAATTCTGGGAGACTTGCTGAGGAGCCTAGTGATGGAACACCACAGCCAGTGGGATAGTATATTACCGTAGGCAGAGTTTGCGTATAATGATTCAGTGAGTCGGAGAACAGGGCAGAGTCCATTTCAGGTTGTNGACCTCGAGATACTCGCTCTCATCCTTAGTAGGTAGAAGGCATTTAAAGTAGTTAATGCAGGTAGATAGAAATTTAATTCTAGATTAGACTACCTGAGAGAGCAAGAGGGAAACGGGATATAGACACCCTCATTGTGTATTGTAACATTAGATGAGCATTGTTGAGACCAGGAAGAAGAGCATGCAAAGAGTTGTGCTAGAAACACCCATGTACAGACATTTGAATTAATAGAAAGAGGTTGATTCAAATTCATGGTTTTGTGTTTGTTCTCTGTGTATGGATGATATGCTCATGAATGTTTTGCTTCTTGTTATACATTTGCTTTATGTGCTGTGTATATGATTTCATGTTTGAGTTTGAAGTATGAAGGGAAGTAGGAATAAGTTTCAATTGTTTCTCTATATGAGCCGAAGGTTCCTGCAAGGAGTGCAGTCGAAGGTGTCCGCAAGGAGTCCGTTGACAAGGGGTTTAGATAGAGATAGCTTTTGTTCTCATTCACTCAGAGGTGAAGTTGGGCACAGGAGCCGTGCAAGGAGTGCGCAGGCCGAGTGAAGTATCAGGGTTGCGAACCTGAGTGAAGTGTGAAAGCCGTTGTTGCAGGTGTGCGTAGGGTCGAAGGGTTTTCAACACTTGGATGTGTCTGAAGGTTTCCGCAAGGAGTGTGTGCAAGGTTTCCTGAAAGGTTTAGAATTGGGAAAAGCTCACGAAGGATAGGGCCTTTGAACTGTCAAAGGACAGCGTAGGAAAATTGTGCCTTAGAGGAGTGCGTAAGAAGAATAATAAGTTTGCACCACATAAGGACAAGGTGTGGAGGAACACTTTACCATTCACATTTTTCACCAAGGAAGGGAGAACGGTCGGAATTCTCCGAGGGGAATTCACGACAACCTGTAAGCCATTGGATCTCACAGAGGAACATGTGAGTTATAGTGGAAGCATTGAGAAGGTTCAAAGATCAAGAGGGGCAAGACCATAGATCCAAGCCACGAGGGTCGTTGGATTTACATGTGGATTCTCATATCATAGTTTCGTGGGTTGAAGTCCCGTGAACTTGGAAACAAGAACCATGAAATCACGAAATGCGATATCCCGACGGCTAAGGACTTCTGTGGGGCCACAAGGATCGGTGACATGGATAGGTGGCACACCATTTCAGGGTTTCCTGGCGAGAAGTCTCGAAACATTTTCATCAGGATTCGCGATATTACAAACTCCGAAATGACGATGGAGTGAAGGCGTTGAATAGTCAACTCGCGTGTGCATCGGAGTTTTTGCTAATCGAGAATTGGGAGTCGGGGATACGAGTTGTTCGACATCAAGATTGCCGAAATCGTGATAGAGAAAACCCCGATAAGGAAAAGGTCAACGTTGACTTGTGTCGGGTTTCGAGATTTCGAGAGACCTACGCTCGACCTTAGGATTAGCGAAAACACGAAGTCCGATCTCCTGAGAACAGAGGAGATTCGGTGAAGGATTGTTGTGGGTGAAGATTCCTCGATAGGGAAATAGAAGATCTGTTAGTGTTCTTCGGGCCGTGGAAGAAGGAAAGATCCTGTGTCAACGTTGACTTCCCGACCTGCGGGTTTTGAAGCAGGGGGCATTGGCATCAAATCTGGTATTAGAGCACAAAAAGATTCATTTCTTTCTATAGCAGAGAAAGAGATTCACCATGCCGCTAAGGAGAAGAGATAGACAATCACTCAATCCAGAGGATAGGGAAATGCCGAGAAAAATAGGCAGGCAGGTCACAGATCCAGTTATGGAGAGAGAGATGCGTGATCTATGAGCAAGACTCGAAGACATGGAGACAGTGCAAAGACGCACAGCCAGTGCAGAGGATCTAAGTAATTCCAAAAGTAAGATTGAGGCTGAACGTGAAGAAGAAGTTGCAGCTGAAGATGCAGCAAATGAACGATTGATCAAAGCTATCGCCATAATGGGTGAAAAGGCGAAGATGGACATTCCAGTTTATGAGGGAAATATGGATGCAGAGGAGCTTCTAGACTGGATTAGATCTCTAGACAACTACTTCGACTATGAAGATGTCGAAGATGACAAGAAGGTCAAGCATGTTGTCACGAGATTGAAAGGACATGCAACATTGTGGTGGGATGAACTACAAGCTAACAGACGCTACAAGGGAAAGCAAAAGATCAAGAGCTAGGAAAGAATGATCGCAAAGATGAAAGTGAAAATCATCCCTAGGGACTATCAAATTACTCTGTTTAGGAGAATGCAGAACCTGAGACAGAAGCTGATGACAGTGAAAGAATACACTAAGGAATTCTATAAACTGAACATCAGAGTAGGTCATCGAGAGAGCGATGATGAGAAAGTTGCCAGATACATGAATGGCTTGAGATATGATATCCAGGATGAGATGAGCATGGTAACCATCCGAACGGTGGAAGATGCTTATTAAATGGCTCTGAAATCTGAGGAGAAGTTGAGCCGAAAGCAGAGTCAAAGAGGCCAAGGCAGAAGCCAACCTAGAGGCAAATCAATTGCCCAGGACAAATGTCAGAAGCCCAAAGAGGACTGAAAAAAACCTGAGAACCGAATTGAGAGAGGCAGAACCTCACAGAGAGGGCCATATGTTGAACAAACAGGACAACATACTGAGCAGAGAGGAGATTATGCTGACAACAACACTTTTCCTCGTACTAGAGGCAGAGGAAGAGGGAGAGGTGGAGTAATCACATGCTTCACATGTGGAAAGAATGGGCACAAGTATTATGAGTGTCCAAAGAAAAAGAAAGAGATTGGAGAAACTGACATTGCCGAGGCACAGAGGTAGGATGTTGAGGTAGAATACATTGAAGGAAAAAGATCGTTGATGATGCGGAAATTCCTTTTGACACCCGAGAAGGAGGTGGAGAATTCAGTCGAAAGGACCAGACTTTTCCGGACTACTTGCAACACCAAGGACATGGTATGAAAGGTCATTGTGGATAGTGGTAGCATGGATAATCTCGTTTCAACCGAGATGGTGGAGAAGCTGGAGCTGGAGACAAATTATCATCCAAGCCCATATAGAGTTTCGTGGCTACAAAAAGGACATCAGGGAACTGTCACTAAACAATGTTTATTTGAGTTCAAGATAGGAGGATATAATGATAAGATTCTATGTGATGTCATTCCTATGGATGTTTGTCATCTATTGCTGGGTAGACCGTGGAAATATGACAGGAATGTGATTCATGATGGAAGAATGAACACATACACCTTAGAGAAGAATGGGAGGACACACATGTTGCTTCCAATCAAGGATAAGGAGGTAAAACCGGAAGTAAGCAACATTGTACTCCTCATGGGTGGGAAGGAACTTCTTACAGAGCTTAAGAACAAGGAAGATCCACAATTCGTTGTGGTCAGGAAACCGAGGATTGTCTTGACTAGCACAAGAGTGGATGATTTACCAGAGGAGGTTCAGGAACTGCTAAAAGAGTTTGCTGACATAGTAGTGGACGAATTACCTCGTTCGTTTCCACCGATTAGAAGTGTGAGTCATCATATTGACCTCATACGAGTAGCCAGTTTACCAAACAAAGCCACATACAGATTGACACCACGAGAGAATGAAGAGGTTAAGAGGCAAGTCTAGGAGTTTTTGGACAAAGGTTTGGTCAGAGAAAGCTTGAGTCCATGTGTTGTTCCAACAGTACTCAGTCCGAAGAAAGACGGAGGCTGGAGGATGTGTATCGACTCGAGGGAAATTAATAAGATAACCATCAGATACAGATTTCCATTGCCAAGGATGGATGATCTGATGGATTGCTTGAGTGGAGCAAAGTATTTTTCAAATATTGATTTGAAAAGCGGTTATCATCAAATTCTCATGAGAGAAGGTAATGAATGGAAGACAGCATTCAAAACCAACAAAAGGTTGTATGAATGGCTTGTTATGCCGTTTGTCTTAACAAATGTGTCGAGTACCTTCATGAGGTTGATGAACAAAGTCCTGAAGGAGTTCATCGGGAAATTTGTCATTTTGTATTTAGATGACATATTGGTTTTCAATAAAATAGTGGCAGAGCATCTGAAGCATTTGGCTACAGTGATGCAGAGACTACAGCAGGAGAAGTTGTTGATAATTATGAAGAAGTCCTTGTTCATGAAGACAAAACTCATTTACTTGGGATTAGTTATTTCTGCAGATGAGTTGAGGATGGATCCAGATAAGGCAGAAGTGATCAAGAATTGGCCATCACCGAGGAATGTATTTGAGGTGAGAATTTTTCATGGATTGGCTAGTTTCTACTGGAAATTCATTAGGAATTTTAGTGGAATTAGTGCAGCAATGATGGATACGGTGAAGAAAAGACATAAATCTTTTCACTGGACAACAGAGGCTGAAAAGAGTTTTAATATGTTGAAGAGGAAGATCACGGGACAACCAGTTCTGGTGTTGCCAGATTTCCAAAAAACATTTCAGGTGAAATGCGATGCAAGTGGGTTTGCAATCGGGGAAGTCTTGAGTCAGGAAGACAGGACGATAGCATACTTTAGAAAGAATATGAATGAGGAAAAAGTGAATTATTCCACTTATGATAAGGAGTTTTATGCTATCATACATGCATTAAAGAGATGGAGGCATTACTTGATCCCAAAAGAGTTTGTTTTATATAGTGACAATAATGCACTGCAGTATGTGACTCAACAGGAAAAGTTGAATCAGAGGCATGTTAAATGGGTTGAGTACATGCAGAATTTCACATTTGTGATTAAACATATTTCTAGTACTGCTAACAAACTTGTTGATGCTTTGAGTAGGAAGTGTTTGCTATTGCAAGAGTTCAGAGTCAAAACGTTAGGTTTTGATGATCTCAGGAATATGTACGCAAATGATCAAGATTTTAAAGAGGCGTATGAAGAAACTTAGAATCAAATTCTCAGAGAAAGAAGCTAATGGGCCGAATAATTGATCCAGGAAGGATTGTTGTTTAAAGGTAACCAATTGTGTATTCTGAAATGCTCCATGAGGGAGAATCTGCTGAACGAGAAACACAGTGGAGGATTGGCAGGGCACTTTGGTCACGAGAAGATGTTCACAAAATTAGACGAGTCATATTTTTGGCCAGGAATGCGAGCAGATGTCAAGAGATTCGTGAACAGATGCAGAGTTTGCCACCATTCGAAGGGAAGAAGACAAAATGCGGGGTTTTATTAGCCATTTCCCATACCTGAAAGGTCGTGGGATGAAATCAGCATGGATTTTATATTGGGGTTGCCTAGGAAGCAAAGAGGTTTTGATTCAATATTTGTGGTGGTGGATAGATTTTCCAAAATGGCACACTTCATTGCATGTCATAAGACCAGTGACGCAACTCACATTGCGAATCTGTTTTACAAAGAAGTCATCTGAATTCATGGCTTACCAAGGAGAATAGTTTCGGATCGAGATACGAAATTCATAGGGCACTTTTGGAGGACCTTATGGAGGAAACCGGGAACTAACTTGTCGTTTAGTTCGGCTTATCATCCTCAGACAGATGGGCAGACAGAGGTGGTAAACAAAATTTTGGGAGACTTGCTGAGGAGCCTGGTGATGGAACACCACAGCCAGTGGGATAGTATATTAGCATAGGCAAAGTTTGTGTATAATTATTCAGTGAATCAGAGCACAGGGCAGAGTCCATTCCAGGTTTTCTATGGCATTCATCCAAGAGGAATTTTTGAACTGAGGAATTCAGAACAAACTGCGACTAGGAGCGCCAGTGCAGAAGATTTCGCAGAGGCGATGAAAGAACTTCAGAACCAGGTGAAGGAGCGACTGCTGAATTCAAGCCAGGAGTATAAACACAGAGCCGATCAGCACAAGAAACAACTTCAGTTTGAGGTTGGTGACTTGGTTTTGGCATATTTGAGGAAGGAAAGGTTCCCGAGAGGAACATTAAATAAATTTAAGATGAAGAAAATCAGACCATGCAGGGTCTTGAGGAAATTTGGGGCAAATGCTTATGAGATTGAATTACCCGATGGGATCGAAATTTCTCCGAAATTAAATATCTCAGATTTGTACCCATATAAGGCTGAGGAAACAGGGACTGGAAGTGAGAAGCCAGTGATCCAGTGGATGAAGCAAATGTCAGTTGCAGATAAGCCGTAGATGGAGCACATATTGGATAAGAGGGTAAGTAAGACGACCAGGAGAAAGCAATATTATGAATACTTGGTAAAGTGGAAGGGCCATCCAGTTGAAGATGCCTGCTGGGAAAACAAAGTTGAGATAGAAAAGCATGGACAAACCGTGCGTGATCTCATGGACAGGAGCCCATGAAATTTTTCAAGAGAGGGAGTATGATGCAGGAGCATCTCCCATGTCAAGCGAGCCAGCGCGGAAGCGGAAAGACAACTGGGAAAGCGCCAGCGCAGATTTTGAAAATTCCCTTGGATTTGATGCACAACCTTAAATGAAGTCATTTAAGGAGAAGCGCACTAGTATATTGTAAATGTACCTTGAGCGACTCGCTCTCATCCTTAGTAGGTAGAAAGAATTTAAAGTAGTTAATGCAGGTAGATAGAAATTTAATTCTAGATTAGACTGCTTGAGAGCACAAGAGGGAAATGGGATATAGACACCCTCATTGTGTATTGTAACATTAGATGAGCATTGTTGAGACCAGGAAGAAGAGCATGCAGAGAGTTGTGTTAGAAACACCCATGTATAGACATTT
>JZKD02S1627602.1:146825-161097 GCA_000966675.3 Picea glauca | reverse complement strand
AATCACCAACCACTCATAAATACCAAACTTGGTCCTAAATGATGTCCTCCATATATATGTTGATTGCATGCACACTTGAAGATAGACATAGGTCAAATCCATATTGATGAAGAAGAACACCTCTTGTGAATGGTCGAGTAAAGCTTAAGAGGGCATACCAAACACAGAGAGAAATATTTCTTGTGAATAGCATGGTTAGTTTCTTATTTACCAGGACGTGCTGGGGGGGAGGTGTGAGGTGGTGAAGTTGGTACTGGTAGGATTTGGCATGGTACACAGAAGAGGAGGTCAACATTTTCTAGAGGTGATACATCACAAACCACCGTGTCGCAGAAAGAGACAATGGAGAATGTTACTGCGAAACATCGAGCGATAGTGATGTGGGGTCCTCCCTTTTGTACCCAACCAAGTTAATAGAGATTCAGGTGAGGAGTGGTGGGAAGTTGTAGATGTTGTACAAAGTCTTGGTAGACAAGATTCTTTTGGCTGCCATTGTCCAAAATGAGAGTGGTGAGTTCAGGTTTCATTTGGCAATTATGCGTAAAGAGGGGAATATTAGTGAGACTAGGGTTGGGCGTCATCATGAGAATGAGGGGGGGGGTTGAATTCAGTGGGGTTGGAGAGAGATATGATTTATGGTTTTTTGGTAAGCTTAGTGGGGGTGACCTCTGTAACCAAGGTCTTATTGGTTCATATATTTTTAATGGCTTGACAATCGACAAAGTTGTGGGAGTTGATCTTGTGAAAACTACACTAGTTTGCATTTTTGGGCATTGACGAAGAAGAAGTGTAAGGTTGTGGATGAGAAGGATTCAAGTTGGCATACTTGGTTTGATTTTTCAAATAAAAGATTTAAGGAGCGACCTTATGTTCTACTTCCAATGCCCTTAAAAATTTCTTGTCTAGAGAAGAGCTTTGGAAGAGGTCAACTTTGTGACGAAGAGGAAAAAATAGACCAGAATTAAATTTGATGATTAATACCTCATATGGATCGTTGATATAAAGATGTATGCACAACTTGCAGAAGACATCAATTTAGCCTTGTATGAACTGAGTGGAAATATGGTAGAGCTGCAACCATTTAGCGAGAATATTCTGGAGACATCCTAAAGGATAGAAATGCTCATGGAAGGCATGAAAGAAATTGTCCCAAGAAGTAATATGTCCAGGTGTTGGAGATGGTGGTGTACTAATCTCAATGAACAATTATGAATGTTCCAATTGAGTTTCCCATTACGATTGAGCGATGCCTTCAAGTGACAGGATGGTGATCTGTAATTTAGTCTTCCATCTCTGGGGAAGTCTTGAAGTATCTAGAGAGACTATAGACCCAAGAATCAATAGTCTATCCATTCATTTTCTTGGTGAATTTCGACAACTTAAAGTGAGTGTGGAGTTTCATAGTCACTAGAGTCTTTCATTGTTGTAGTAAAATTAATTCATGTAGAGCTAATTCCAAGTATGCAACTTGAGAATACATGGCAGAATTGGACTCCTCACTAGAGGTTTCTCTTTGTGGAAAAATTATTTTCATTCACAAAAGAGAGAGCATGAGTTGCAAAGGGGCCCTAAAAATGGTGAACGAGGAGCCCCGAGGAGGGCAAAAAGAGGGTATTTAACATGGAGAGATAAAAGAACCCTGAGGAAGGAGACTTGGAAGCTCTAGAATGAGAGTGGAGATACTAACGAAAGAGCAAGGGGGAAAAGAGAAAACAAAAAATTGTTTTTGTCTAAATCTTGCAGATGACTTCTCTGTCTTCTCCTTCTTTATTGTGTGTAGAATATTTCCCAAGGAAACCACTCTAATACCAATTGATCTGTAACGATAGCTAGCAAAGGAGGGTACACTTATTTCTCTTTGTGCACTCTCTAGAAAACAAAAGTAAACACTCCCTTATAGGTAAAATAAGAGAGGGAACACCGGTTACACTTGGTGCACAGTAAAATGTATCACCCAAACACTCACACTCAACAAATGGATTTAGGAAATAGAAAGAGAGGAAAAGGTTTGAAAAAAATTCATCAAATATTATCAGAGATAAAGACGTCTCTTTATTAATGCAAGGCAAATTCATTACATGGTAGTTTTTGCTTTATTTTTTCTTTATTTATTGCTTTATTTTAGGAATAGGCTTTCTCACTCTACTGGATAAGTATTATTACAAATATATAGACTTACTAACACTAACATGGATAAGAACTTAACAAAGTAAATATTATTTTAGAACCCCTTGCTTACAGGACTGGAAAGATTAGATTACAATAGAAGTTTCTGAGTGAATATTGAGCCTCCTCTACTAGTTTTCTAAGGAAGTTGGATGCCCTTCAAGGTGGTCCATTAATGATGCCTACATGGTTTACGAATCTCAATCATTTTATTCTATTTTTTTAAATATTTCTCCATCATGTTTCCTTATTCTTTGTCTTAATTGTAAATTTCTAGACATGCCCCCTTATATGCCACCTCATATTATCCCTCCCAATTTTCTCACCTATTGGTTGACCTCATATTCTTTTCTAGAGGTGAAAGGGATGACTTGGGATTGAACGGTCCAAAATCAGGGTGGGATTACAACCACACAATACATAATAAAGTCCACTTCAAATGCTCCCACCCTAAAAGTTTGATGGAGAAGCAACAAATCCCTTACATGTACGCCTAGAAAAAGGGGGATTAATTAACTTTGTATTTGTAGAAATTAAATTGTAGAAACTTATGAAGCAACCTCCCATATGTAATATTGATTGCATAACTATCTTTTTGTTTGAAGAAATTGTGAGATTACATGGATTTTCTACAAACATAACATTAGATAGGGAATTATTTCATTGAACATTTCTAGAGAACATCATGGAAGAAATTAAGTACTATATTACATGTTATTTCTACCTATCATCCACAAATTGATGAGAAAATTGAGATTGTTAACATAAGCCTTGAAAATTTATTAAGATGCTTAGTTGGTGAAAGATAAGCACAATGGGATATAGTGCTCAGACAATCCGAATTTGCATATCAAAATTCAATAAACAAATATATAGGTAAATTTTCATTTCATATTGCTAATGGAAGATCCGCAACATGCTAGAATTACTAGAAAGAATCCAAAAGAGTGTAATGTTTAATCTTTCACAAATCACATGAAATAATTTCATGAATAGGCGTAAAAACAATTACAAACAAGAAATCGATAATACATGTAGAGAGTTGATAGCAAAGAATAATCAAAAGTTTTGAAGAGGGAGATCTAGTTTTAACACATTTGAGAAAGGAAATATTTCCCAAGGGCACTTATAACAGATTGAATATGATGAAGATTGGTCATTGTAAAATTATAAGATTTTTTTTTATGATGCCTATGTTTTGGAGTTTCCCTAAGTTGGACATGTCACCCACATTTAATGTTGTCGATTTATATGAAAATCATGAATGGATAGATTGAAAATATGATGAACATGTAATTTGTTAGAGAGAGAAGATTTTGGAACATGAGAAAGAATAAATCACACAAACTATGGATGAAAGAGTTGCAAGAAAAACAAGAAGCCACAATACTAAGGAATATTTCATTTTTTTTTGGAAGAATAAGAGTCTAAATGAAGCCCCATGGATTCCAAAAATGGAGTTGAATCTAATTTACTCATTTTTATTTTGTGGTAGTCCTTCCAAGCTAGCCTCCACTATTTTTCTCTATCATCAAATCTAGCCTCCTAATCCAATAACTAGTGTTCATTGTGAAAGGTTAGGCAATAAGGTGACAACACCTCACTTTTGGACCATGCAAGGTCAACCATTAGTGATCTCACACCCAAAAGTATTTGAGTCAAAACTAAAATAAGGTATAATTAGATAGGTGAACTATAGGTGCATGGCATCATTTTTGCATCCTAATTTTATTGAACAACCATTATTGTACTAGTAAAACTAGGTATTTTGGGGGACACTTAGTATTATACAAAAAATCTTAATATACAGAATAAACAGATTATGAAGAAAGAGGAATATAACCAAGTCCTTATTATGAAATAAATCTTAATATACAAAACAGAAAGCTTATAAAGAAAGGGGAATATAACCAAACCTTATGAAGAAAGAGAATATCATCAAAAGTTGAACAAAGAAAAAAGAAAAATGAAACAAGTGCAAAAGTAATTAAAAAAAAAGATATAACAAAATAGGAAAATATTATTAAAGAAGATAATATAACCAAATTAAATCCAAATTAAAGGATTTTTTAATTTTAATTTTTTAATTGTTTATTAATTTTTTTTTTTTTTTTAATTTTAATTGTTATTAAGTTTGTAAAATCGGATCTATGATAGGAGTACAAAGAAGAGATAAAAATGAAATAAGTAGAAAGTACTTAAAAGAAGATATAAATGAAATAAGTGGAAAGTAATTAAAAGAAGATATATCAAAACAAGAAAAGATTGCAAAGAAGATGATAGAACCAAACTAGATTTGTAATGTTTAATTGTCAAGCTTGTAAAATTGTACTGTTAAAGTTTTTAATGATTTCATTGATGAAGTTTTTAATGATTTGATTTATGCATGTTTTAGTTAAATTAGTGTGGTTGTGCTTAGACGTTCATTTTTCCCTTGTATTGTTTTTTCTGTTATGTTGTGCTTAGACGTTCATTTTTGGCTTGTGTGGTTGCGCTTAGATGTTCATTTTTTACTTGTATTAACTTAGTTAATAGATTAACTCAAAACGATTTAGTTATTCTCAAAAATCAAACGAAAAATCAACTCAAAACAATTTTGTGATTCTCAAAAATCAACTCAAAACTATCGTTATTCTCTTTATTACATTAGAAAAGGAAATTAATCAAAATTCTTTGTTCCTCATCAATCTTTTATTTAATTGAGGAGAAATTAGAAAATTAAAGATAAGTGGTTGCACTAAAACAATGGATTTTTTTAAACTTGCTTCATGTAGGTAGGTTGTTTGAATTTGGGCTTTGCTTCATTCTAATCATTGATTCTGAATTCTATTATTAGTAGTAAATAATAAATAGAAAGATTTTGATTTATGAAATATTACTAGTAAGGATAAAAAAAGCAAACAAAGAAATTTTGATTTATGAAACACTTTCAGGTTTATTGAATTTTTAATTTCATAATATTGATTTTATGAATTGATTTAAGTTTTTAAAATTTACTTCAATTTTATTTTAATGAATAAAATTATTATTATTATTATTATTATTATTGGTTTAATATGATTATCAAATTTTAAAATAAAGATTAATTTTTAAAAATTAAATATACATAAACTATGAATAAAAGTATTAATTTATTTTCTTAATATGATTATCAATTTTAAAATAAAGATTAATTTTTAAACCAATATATTTAAACATTGTTTTTTTAAACCAAATAAAATTTATTAGTATATAAATTAAAAATAGATTATCAACAAATAAATGAAAACAAAATATTTTAATACAAATTTAACTTCAAATCATTTTTTTTAAGTAAAAAAGGGGAGGATCCTGTTTATATTATGATTGCATGTTTATAGAGTCTTGTAGTGCCGCCAACTACTAAGAGGAAACCGAGACAGTTGGCCTTATGATGCCACATGTTTTCAAACAAACAAAAGTTTGCCAGGCTGTTGTCCTGTCCAAAGGAAACCAGGACATGTAGCCATAATGGATTTAGTCTAGTCTCTAACATCCTAACTGCTAACATAGTTATTATCTACTGCTAAGAGAAAATGGAAAATTAGAAACATTCACATGACCTTTTAACCAGGTGACTTGCCATCATCATCCTTCTTTCGCCATCCTACTAGAATCGCATAGGCTTGCACACACATAGGGCATGGTAGTCATGGGGATTCTCTGGAGTGTGCTACATACATCATGTCGAGGCGATGGCCGATTTGAATGGCTTTGAAGATTTGGTTGTCCACCATATTGAGAGTTTAGAAAAGTAGCTCGAGATAGCCCAGAAATTTAACTTCAAATATTAATCTTTAATTAAGTAATTTCTAGGTAAAATAATCTGCATTTTTTTGAGTCTAAAATTTAAACACAAAGATATGAATTTTTTTTTAGTGTAAATTTTTTTCAAGTATATATAGATGAATTATGATATGTTCTAACAATTTTCCTTATCTAACTCTAGGTCTCTCATTATTTATGTCATTATTCATAATTGCAAAAGCACAATACCATAACCAAATATATGTGTTAACTTACTTTTTTTTAAAACTATCATTTTTCTAAATTACAATGTATTAATTTCCTTTTCTAATGAATATTGTTTTTCTAAATTACATTGTTTATACTAGAAAATATCATTAGTAATTTGTCATAATTGTGAATGAAGTTTTCCAACAATATTGTTATCTAATACATAATTCAATTTAAATAAAGTTAATATAAAATTTAATATATTTCATAATATTCTATTACTTTAATTAAATAAAATTAAAATAAAAACTATGATAAATTCAATTAAAAAATAAATTTGGATGAAAATTAATTAAATCTAAAACTGATATTGTTGTGATTAGAAATTTATTACTGTCCTCAATAACTCATAAAAAAAAAATTAAAAAGGATATAAAATATAGAAAGAATTAAAACAGATTAGTAAAAGATAAATTTTGCTACTCTAAATAATATGGATTGCGATCAGATAAATTATGAAAAGAATTAAAATAGACATGTTTTCTCTTTGCTCGAATGCTTGTGTGAGAAATACTTTCCAATAATTAGAAAAAGATAGAAAATCACAGTGGTTTGCTTTCTTTCTATTGTTCCTCTTTTTCGTACTGATGCAATTGGCTTACGGAGCCTCCTCCTCAATAAATGATCTTATACAGTAGAATTTCTTCTTTGCAATAATAAATGTTTTAGTTAAATTTTAGTAATTTATAATACTATAACATATTTAGGAAAAAAACACACAATCCATATACACATAAACTAGTAAATGATTGAAGGACATATTTAAGAAAATTTTTACTCGAAAGCACATAAATGACCCCAGAAAACTACAAACCAATATAAATGATCTTATGGAAGGAATATAAATGATATTACCTAACATAGAAGAAATGGAAACACATTATACAAAATATTGAATAGAAATGAATACAGCTTAGATATAAAATGTAAAAGTGTTAAATATATATTTAAGAACAATGTACTGGAAAACAAGATAACCTAGAAAAACACACAGAAATAAATGAATGATTTTAGACAGTAAAACTTCTTCCCTTCATTAATAAACATTTTTGTTAAATTTCCATGATCTATTTAAAAAAAATAAACATTTTTGTTGAATTTCCATCATCTATTTAAAAAGAAGTGTACTAGAAAATAGGTAGATGAAACAGAAAAAAAAATAAAAAAAATAGAAGGCGAAATACACTAAAATTTGAAGTGTGCAAATAACAATTTGATATTCAACTATATAAACATGTAAAAATTAGAAATAAAAATAACAATAATCTACTAGAAACAAATAAACAATGCAAAACCAATGAGAAAATAAAATCCTTCTTTAAGAAAACACAGATTAACCAAAAAAAACCCACTGCAAAGGCAAGAACGCTCTACAATAACGAACCATGAACCATGATAAAGTATGAAAAGCATGCAGTGCATATGGGGGAGGAGGGAAGAGATCAGTTGTTGGATTCTAACTATTCTACACGTTAGACCAAGATCTACAAAGATCATAAAAATACAAATAGATCCATTTCTTCCAAATTCCATCGTTGATTTTTTTGACCTACTTTTTCTGACCAAAGAGTTTCTTCCAAAACTGATCGTTGATCATTGATTTTTCTGACATATTCTTTCTGGAAAAAGAGTGAGTTACCGAGAAAAGATAACATCATTATCTATGATGCTTTTCCCAGCTGGCCTCAACAGTCACCTACTTGCCAAACACAACTGGCCTCGACAGGGACCTCCTTGGCATATTCCTTTCATTCGATGTGACCATGTCCAATGTTGATTCTTATTTTTATTTCTATCCCTTTATCATAACCAGCCTCTTATTCAGAACTCACTCTGAGCCTCTCATTCAGAAAAAAAATCAATTCGAGGATTAATGAGTGCTTTGAATTTGGTGATAAGGAAGGGTCATACTACTAGCTAATTGGACAATACAATTATTCATTTAGCAGGGTTAATTGGGCAACAGAGTTCCTTTCTCATCTAACAAAGCTAGCATGTTGCACTTTCTAATCTTAATTTTATTCTTTATCATTTTATCATACTCAACAAATTATTTATCTCATTTAGGATGAATAACAATATCAATTACCAAAACTTTCATATTTATTAAAATTCCATATTTTATTATAATGTTTTAAGATGATAATTCAAATAGGTGAGTGGTATGAAATAAAAAGTAAACACTTAAACACTACTAAAGAAGTTAAATGTCAATTTTAAAGTATGATCAAGGAAAAATAGATATATTACTAAAAGAAATTGAAAGACACATAAGAAGAATGAAAAAATACAAATCACCATGGTAATTAATTTAACAAAATACAACATCAACCAGTTGAATATTATTGACATTTATTCTACTAAACACATTTTTTTGTTATTTATGGACAAAGTTCGAAAATGAATGCATATATATTAAAAACCATGGTGCAAGTATCCAAGGAAAAAATGTATACATAGACATAACATAGGGCAGTTCCATCTAGTGAGTGGAATTCATAGAACTAAATTCATAACACAATACAACTATTGGAAAAAAAAATCTCAAGAAGTTTGAATTCTTAGTTGAATGTGAAAGAGCCTAACATCAAGAAAATCCAAGTAGGAGAAGCTTCTAAAAGAGCATGTTCTATATGTTCTATATGTTAAGTTGCATATAGTCTTTTCACCTAAATTTGAAAGACCTACTATTTACAAGCAAGAATCTTGGAACACATGGAATGAAATGGGAAATCACAATTGTCAAGAATATTAGCAAAGCATTTTTTTTGAAATCTACATTTTCTTTATTGAAGTTTTTTTTGTCTTTTGCAAAAATTAAACAAGGTAAATGTAATTCCCCATATCTTAACCTTTAGGGAGTTAGAAGATGGACTATTTACTCATCTTAGTAATTCAATTCTTAAAACTTGTTTGGGCTTAATTAGATTAAGATAAATATTTGAGATATGTANTTGGAAGTGCCCAGGACTACATTACAACCGATGAGCTTCGACAAGCTAAGGAGGAGGTATTTTTTGGTGGTATTTGATTATTGATTTTTTGTAGATACTTTTGTTTTAAGTTCTAAATCATAGAGTTAACATATTACTTATTACATCATGTTATCTAGATTTATCATTGAGAAAATGTAGAAGAAATGTGTAAATGAAAATCAATGAAATTATGCTAAAATGAAGTTGTTATTGTGTATGAATTCAAGGAATGATTAATTTCCTAACATACTATATGGGTGTTACATATGGTATCAGAGCCTGGTTTCAAAGTTGAAACTGGGGCTTGACCACCCACAACACTAAGATTTTATCTTTTTTCTGCAATCCAAATTGGGTTGTTACATGGCATGCCACCTATATACCTCAACTCCACAAAGAAGAGTACAAATTAACTCAGAAAGTAAAGATTAACTTAGAATCCATCATTTATCACAACTTCTCTTGATTTCTCTTGATGATTGATCCAGGAGAGTTCTTGTTTGATGAGAAAAGTTGGAAGAAAACAACAAAGAGTGACCAAATAGTGGAAACCTCTTGTCAAATAGATCCATAACATAACTCAATCACTAGAACAACTGATGGTTCACAACACTGTAACTTCCCAATTGGAATAAATATTTTCTGAAGTCTATCTATACTGGGTATGTTTTTGTTGTAGTTGTTATTGATAAAATTGAAGTCGGGCACCCATGTTGAGACATCATTTTGTCTGCACAAACTTTTAACTCTGAGAGTTTAGTGAAGCCACACAAAACTCGTCAAATTCCAAAGAACAATCTATATAGATAGTTTGTTATGGACTACATCCCTTGGCACCAACTTTACCTGAAAGGCATTCACCATTTGGAAGATTAATAGCAACATTCACTAGAGCATCAACATCAGAATGGAATTCATGTTATTTAAAATGTGAAAAGACAATCGATATCAACCCTTTCAATATGCCCGATGTAGAACTTCTTAAATTTTATTTTGAGCTGCGTTGCCTCTGCACACAACTTAGCCATATCTTCATTCTTGATTTTCCATAAGCCCTCAATTAGAATTGGTGCACCATAGCTAGATGGGTTTTACATACATGGGCTTAGTTCTCTATAAACCCAAGTTGGAGAGTTTCAGGTTTTCAATTTCTTAGCCATCCATCGCCATGGAAGCATCGTAGAACCTGGTAATGCATGGATTGAAGAAACACAATTCACAAATCGGCCAGGGATTTATCTACAACCCGCCTTCGAGTAGATCATGTTGGTCTCAGGAGTTGTGTAGAAATCCCAGCTTTACAATAGTATCGGCAAGGTGCAACAGTGACAGGGATCTTCAACTTACAATGGTTGTTGTTGTTAACAATGACACATATTGCATTGTAGAGGATTCGTCTGCTTCTTTATGTGAAAATGGTGTGTGAGAAAAAGAGTTGATTATTTCTACAATTCTTGTGAACTTCAGCAATTCTTTTGACCCATATGGTGCTCTAAGCACACCTCTCTACCAGAATGCAACTTTCAAGTAGCCTTCTGCCATAGAGAATGGTCCATATGGTTATACTAGAAGTGGAAATCGTACTCAGGATTCATTGGAAGATCTATTAGCGAAGTTATATGGTGTCAATCAAGTATTTTGTTTCACTAGTGGGATGGCTTCTTTGTCTGTCGTTACACATATTGTAGAAGTAGGACATGAAATTGTTGTTGGAGATGACATATATGGAGGATCTGATAGATTGATTTATAGAGTAGTCCCAAAATATGGGCATGTTGCATTGGAAATCACCCCAGGTTGTTGAGTTTCATGATGTTGTTCCCTGCACTTCCTTTCAGCTCTCTCATCTTGTCTCCTTCATTTTTCCCTAGGGACAAAAGTGCCATCAGCCTTTGCAATGGCATATGACTTTGTCTTAGCATACTTTATTCTCATTGGTTTATCATAGAAGGGAAAGTCTTGCATTTGTCAGAGTGCATTAGTAGCAGCAAAGATTTCATCAAAAACAACCCATGCCTAACCCCGATGGTTCAGAGTTTTGAGGGCAATAACATCTACAATTTTTCCAAATTGAGAGAAAACTACATACAAAGACTTTTGAGCTCGTCTAACTTGGTTTTATCATGGAGATTGTTGATATAAATGGTCATATTTGGAGGACTATCGGAGGACTGCATCCTTGCTTCCCATATTTGTAGTTATGTGTTGCTTCGCCAAAGATTATAATGGAGAATATCTGTTCCTCCCCTTTTCCACTTTAAACCCTATCATAAACCTCACTCTCTACTCTGAATATCATATTTTCCAGGTGCATGTTAGGTAATGCTCCTTTCTTCTTAGTATGTCAATATTTGGCATCTCACATAGTACATTGGTTAAATGCATAATATATTCAGTATTAGATGGCCTTGATTATTTGCAGATCCATCTTTATCTTCCACTTGTCACAGAAGTGACTTCTTTGCCTTCCTACATTTATAGGCATAAATATAGAACATCCCAATAACAATGAAAAGAATTGTAAAAGAAATGTCCATGGAAATTCTTCTGATTGTCCCTGCACCAATTCTACTTCTAGTTGGATCTAAATGGAAATAACTTCCATTTGGATCTTGATTGGGCATGAAAGAAATCCTGCGGGCATTGGAAACATCAACAGAAGGATTATATTCCTTCATGAAGGAGGACGAGACATTTTTGGTTTGGCGGAGGATGGAGAGACTATCAGTAGTGGCATTCATGAGAGGATATGTGAGGAAGAGCCCATAGTATTTGCTAATTTCATCATTTCCACATGAACAATTGATACTAACATTTACTATTGAACCCTCCAAAATAGAATTTCCATTATAAATATTTCACCTTCTGCAGCCATGGAACAGTGGTGAGGTTCTCATATTTGCCTGCAATTATCTCATAGGTGTCACCACTATTCAAGCTATACTAAACTAGATGTCTTAGGTACCTGTTATCGCCCTCACCCAGGAAATCACACGAGAAGGGAATCCTAATCCTCATGCCAAAATTTATGAAATTATCATTGTTGATTACACCACCTTTCGAGGTCTCCAGGGTTTCAAAAGTGACAACATCATTAAAGATAGTTAAAATATATGTGATGTTAATTCCCTGAGTGACATAAAAGGAGAAGAGGGCCACTTTACAGCCTGTGCATTTGGATTCTACATCTGAGAAATAGAAAGGCAATAAACATAGCCACATGAAGATTTGGAATAGACGCACTGATGCCATATTCCCTCTGCAATGTGTGTGTGGTTGTAAGATTATCTCCAAATAACTATCTCCTAGTTGGGTTAAACTAATCTACTCACTTTTCTAATGAAACCCAAACCCGATATCTCTGACCTACAATCAATGACCTGTTAACCGACCTTGGGGACCATATCTTTTAAATATTTCGATGTCCTCCTGTTGTACTGAGAACTACCACCTTGTTGAGATAAACCCCACTACAAGCTAATGTAAATATTTCAACTACCCTCCTTGGAAATTAAACATGTACATGAAAGTGGATAGAGTGATCGGATTGGAAGAAAATCGACTTAGTAAAGTTGAAGGTTGGCATAATGACACACGAATAGAGAGATTGGACGTCTATCCTCATTTTCCAAGCTTGGTATTAGTGAACTAATATATACTGCATTTATGTAAAAGTAGTATTGGGTACACTGCATTTATGTCGTCTCTCCTGTCTCCTGTAACACCCATTTCAAATTCTCATTTAACTCTATTAAATACTTTAAAAAAATAAATCCAAAGAAAACAAAACCCAGGAGTCGGTTATTTGTATGTTTTACTGTTCTTACTGGAATAATTTTTTAGTTTGTTTTAGGGACCAATTGTTTTTGGAGATCGGAGTGAAACAGTTATGTAGTCTACTTGTTTCAAGGCTTATCCATATAGTAATGTTCCTCGAGAAACTCACACCAGTAGAAACCACACAGTCTTTTTTTTTTTTAATTTGCCAATGACACAAAGTTCAATGGAAAAATAGGTCCTTTCTCTTTGCTTGGCAGAGTTTTGAGCAGGTATGTTCCTTCCTCTCCTTGACACTCTATAAGTAGTTGTGAGTAGCCCATGTTATACACTGCACGCATCCATTCATTCATCCTTCACCACGTTTTATTTTAGTTTCGAACATTATGTCGTCTCATAATTTAATTAAATTCTTTTGGAAATATATCATAATTAAATTTTGGTATGTATAAATACATTATTTCTATGAGGTTGTACATATTTTGTTTTTTTTTATATTTAAATATATGAATTTATAAAGATCAATCAATTTGTATTATAAAAATAAATAAATTAATTAATTATGTGTGATTATGTATCTAAAATTGTTGATATATATATATATATANGTACCTGTTATCGCCCTCACCCAGGAAATCACACGAGAAGGGAATCCTAATCCTCATGCCAAAATTTATGAAATTATCATTGTTGATTACACCACCTTTCTTAATATTTCATTAATATTCTTTGGGGCCATAAAACATAAGATATTTGTAAATGATTTTAAAAAGTAAAAATAAAAAAAATTTAAATAATAATAATAATAAACAAAAATAATTTATAAATATTATATTGCAATTTTTAATTTCATTTATTCTCAAATTTAAATATTATAAATAAAATATTTTGAGAGTGAGATAGTAAAGAAATTATTGATTCGTAAAAGAGAGTCAAAACAAATAATAATAATAAATAAAATATTTCAAACATAGTAAATTGGTGAAGAAGTCTACATGCTTAGTATATTAGGAAAATGAGTATTAATTTGAACAAGAAAGGCATTATGGTTGAGGCAAGAGAGTGCTTACTAATGAGAATGTCATGTTTCCAACTTATCAAAAGATTAAGCAATAGTAAAATATGTTATTAGAATAAATCAAGGGCATTAATAAAAAATGTCATATATATTTAAACTTTAAATATGGTGCATGGAATTGGGTATTTGTTTAGCTACCTTGTTATGGAAATAATGTGGCATCAAAATTATAATCCCATCACATTGAAATAAGGAAACCCACTTAATCCCCAATTAATGTCCTTAACTAAGAACCAAGATG
>JZKD02S1627602.1:102552-129186 GCA_000966675.3 Picea glauca | reverse complement strand
AGGAGGAGGTATTTTTCGGTGGTATTTGGTTATTGATATTTTGTATATACTTTTGTTTTAAGTTCTAAATCATAGAGTTAACATATTACTTATTTCATCATGTTATCTAGATTTACGATTGAGCAAATGTAGAAGAAATGTGTCAATGAAAATCAATGAAATTATGCTAAAATGAAGTTGTTATTGTGTATGTATTCAAGGAATGATTAATTTCATAACATCCTATATGGGTGTTACAATAAACATCATTACATTGCATGTTATTTTGTTGCATATTTTTCTATTTCAACTATTGTATTGTCCCGATTCATTATAAAATTTTCATGAATGCATAAGTCATTAGACATGTAGATAACATTAGATTTTTGCTTCAGGTAATCTTTGTATGACAATGCTTTCAAATTTGGCAAAACGTTTCCTAAGATATCATGTGTAAGAGAACATGATACTTTTGTATCTCATGTGTTGACTATGTTTCACTTTAACCGATGTGAATATCTGAATGGGGTTTCAGTTTTACATTTGAGACAAGCAACATTGTTTCGTGTATTGATTCAAAAACTTCTACGGCTAAACTACATATTAAACATATAGGCTAGAAGGGATTCGAATATACGTCTTCTACTATCAATGTGCCTTAACCTATTTTTCACTTGTGAACATAAGTGTTAGTGAATATATTTTAACAAAACGTACATATAACATGACAAATTTTTAGACGATTCTCCAATTTAACCTGGTTTGTGCACATGAGCAATAGTCTCAAATATTCAAAAGGTTTCTTTGTTCTTAATGGTTCAATGTATGTCAATTGGTCAGTGGGAATTGTGTTAGAAGTTGTCTCTTTTCCTTTGACAATATTTATGAATAACAGGATGATAAATTCTTTCTCTGAAAGATGCTCCTCAATGAAAACAAATTATTTCCATGAATGTTGGAAATAATTTAGTTGTACTTTCAACAAGGCATATACTAATTTTTTTTTTCTATAGAAAATAGATGCAAGGGAAACAATTTTTTTGTAATCTCTAATTCTATGTATGGAAACATTCTTACCATTTCCCTATCATTTTCTGAATTGACATCCTTGATTTACAAGGTATATTGTGTCCTTAGTGTTTTTGTAGCAATGACGATTGCACCTATTTTTCCAAGTGCATATTGTTTTGTTGCTTCTAAAATTATTTTGATTGAAGTGTTTGGTATGAATGTGTATTTTTGACGAAGAGGTGGTATGTTTTCTATTCTAGGATATTTATCTAATAGCAAGATACATTCAACTTATCCATGATCATAATTGGTTTGTGTGCAATTTTGAAATTTGTAATACAAATGTCTTTTCCTGGTATAAATTTTTCTTGGTGTTGTTCAATTAAACTATTATGGACATTCAAGGTTACTCTCATCTCACCTTTTCCATATGTTAAATATGCTCACAAAAACTTATTTGACTTTTTTGATATGTCAAGTATTGGTGTACATGTACCAACAATATTGCCATAATTTTTTTTTCTAGCTCTGCAACAATTTAACTCTTCAATATTGATTGGGGTGGAAGCTCTTGATTTGTTCCCATACTTGGGAAGCTAATAGAAGTTATCTAACAAACGAAAAAATAAGATCTTTGAATTCATATTTCACAGTCTCTACATATTGACTTATAACTTGAATGCTCTTTCTTCATTCTCTTTTCCTTCGATGCTTCTTCTCATGTTGTTTCTTCTTATAATGTTGTGTCTTAAACAATATTTGTTACACCAAAATAACATCGACAAAGCACAAACATATAACATAGATATAATTGTATGTTAGTAATATGCAAAAGGGGACAATTTAGTTCATGAATGGTTGTCTCATGGTCTAGTGATGTTAGGGCACACCAAAATCACTTCATATATGGAATTCAGTTAGAACTTGATGGACAAGTTTGACTAGAAGGAGCCCGAGATACATTTCATGGAGTTGTCATAGTTGAAATCGACAGGCACACCAAAATAATACATCACATATTTTCAAAGGATAGTAGTTATGGTGACATATATATCTCAATAGAAGTTGGTGATGCTATTCACAGAGGGTCTAGATGAACCCATAAGAGGATGGGTGAATTCCTTTAGGCCAACCACATTGCATGAAACCATCATGAGATTACAAGACATGAAGGATGTAATCAAGAAGAGGCTACCAAAGAAATCCTTCATAACTCAAGGATGTAAGGAGAAAAGGATTCCACATAACTCATGGAAACGAAAGGACATGATAGATGAGGAGACTCAAAAAGAACTAGGTATGAAAAAACTATGCTTTAGCTACAAAGATCCATGGCAACTGGGTCATAAATGTATGGGAAAATGTAAGGACCATTACATCGAGGTAGTTTCCTACAAGGAGGATGAAACAGAGGAAGAAGGTGTTGGAAACGACAATGGTGAGTCATCACAAACCATAAAACATGCACCATTGCAAGATATCCCGAAGGGAGTAACCATTTATACACTTTCATGGGTCCCTAAATACTATACTTTTAGGGTCAGAGGTATTTTTCAAGGGTAGAGGGTTGCGAAATTGGTGGACGGTGGGAACACCCACAACTTCATTGATGTTGCACTTGTCACCAGAAGAAATATCCCTGCAAAAGATTTTGAAGAATTTAATGTGGTAGTAGAAAATGGGTAGAGCATGATGTGTACTAAGAGGATTAGGGGACTAGAAGTAACCTTGGGAAACTACATGTTGATCAATCAACATCATGAATTTAGCATATAATGATGTGGTGCTATGAGTTCAATGGATATACTCTTTGGGAGATATATGCATGAATTATAAGAACATGAGGATGGAGTTCCAAGACAAGGATGGGAAGTGAGTTGTCCTGAGAGGCATGTCAACAGGTACCCCAGGATCATGTCTAACCAACACATGGATTCCCTTTGTATACATGGGTACATGGCTTGCGCAACATAATTATTGATCACTATAGAGTATCCATCACAAGAATTACAACATTACCCTATGGATATACAACCATTTTTTGGAAATCATGAAAGAGTGTTTAAACAATTTCCAACAAGGATATCATTCAAAAAAGGATTCAAAAATGTCATTGATATAGAAGAGGGTTCAAATCCCATCATCACCATTCCCTATAGGAATCCCAAGAGATTCAAGAATGAAATAGAAAAGGCCATAAAGGAACTACTACAGATGGGACACATCTTACCTATTTCTAGTCCTTTCACTTCTTCATGTGTACTAGTAGAGAAGAAAGATGGTACTATGAGGATGTGCACAAAATACAAGGAACTAAACAAGAATACCATTAAAAAATAGATACCCAATACCACAGATTGATGATATGATCAATGAGCTGCATGGGGCGGTGTATTTTTCAAAGGTTGATCTATGATCAAGATACCACCATATCCAGGTCAGGGAGGAAGAGATCCATAAAAAAATGTTTAGATGTCACTATGGGCACTACGAGTTCTTGGTCACTCCCTTTGGGTTGACCAACACACCCACTACCTTTCAGTCATGCATGAACCATATCTTCAACAAATATTTGAGGAATTTTTTAATGGTTTTCTTTCAGGATATTATCATCTATAATAGGACATGGGAAGAAGCCTCAAAACATGTGGACGATATTATCACCATTATGGAAGAACAATGGATTTTTTCCAAGGAGGCGAAGTGTGAGTTTGGTTTGAAAGAGATCATCTATCTAGGGCATGCTATTAGTGTTGAGGGAGTAAAGGTGCATTAGGAGAAGATTCATACAATCTTAGACAAGCCCACACACAAGACACTCATAGATATATGAGGATTGTTTGGGATATGTAGCTATTACAGGATCCTTGTGAAAGGATTTTCACACATGGTGGTTCCATTAAAAAAACTCACCAAGAAAGGGGAATTCCAATGGTCATATGATTCACAAGTGGCATTCGACATAATGAATAGGGTCATGAGTGCTTTCCCAATATTGGCACTTCCATATTTTACGCAGTCTTTTTTCCTTGAGTGTGACACATCAGGTGAATGGAAATGGGTAGTATTGATGTAGAAATGACATCCGATAGATTTCAAAAGAAAAACTATAAGGGATCCTAAGAGGCTCTACCCAATCTCTGATAATTAAATTTTGGCCATCATCCATGCATTTGCCAAATTTAGATAGTACTTGGAAGGAAGGTGCTTCATGGTTCGAACTGACCAAAAAAGATTCAGATGTTTCTTAGATAAGAGAGACTTGAATGAGAAACAAAATAAATGGATGACAAAGATACAATCATATTATTTCAACATTGAATATGTTAAGGGGAAGAAGAATATAGTTGTTGATGCCTTATAAAGGAGACCCACATCCTTCTCTATGACTGAAATCTTAGCAAACTGGAAGTCCATTCTCTTGGTGGAATTCTCCAAGAATACTTCGTTTGTGAGCTGATGGAGGGAAATATCCAAGATGATATGTACAAAGTAGTAGATGACATCATCTATTACAAGTATAGGAGTATGAATGGGAGGAATAAGGTGTTGGACAAGACAATGGTGAGCCATCACAAACCATATAAAAGGCACCATTGCAATATATCCCCATCGGAGTAACCATTGCTACACTTTTAGGGGTCCCTAAATACTATAATTTCAGGGTCAGTGGTATTGTGCAATGGGTTGAATTATCTAGAAATGGGTTGAAATCTTCCTGAGTGAGGGGAAGTACACAGTTGAGAGATTGAAGAAGTTTGATTTATTGAACTTGAAGCTTGTGGCTACACCAACGATGATGAATATGAAGAAACTAAGTGTGTCTTCTTCCAATTCTGACAAAATTGATCTGAATCTGTACAGACAATTGATTGGATAATTGATGTATTTGGTTAAACACCAGACCAAATATTTTCTATGTAGTGAGTTCACTTAGCCAGTTTATAAGTCAACTGAGATAGACACACTAGATTGTTGCAAAGCATGTGTTGAGATACTTGTGAGGCATAGTTCGACATGGTATGAGATATACTTCTAGTATTGATATGATATGGAAGGAACATATATACTCTGACTGGGCATGGAGAAGAGTGGATAGAAAGAGAATATTTATGTGTTGCTTCACTTTGGGATATTCCATGGTTTCCCAGTGTAGCAGAAAATGAAATTTTGTGGCTTTGAGCACAAAATAGGCAGAGTAAATTGCATTAAGTATGACAGTCCATGAAGCAGTGTGGCTTCACAACCTCCTTGTAGATTTATTCGAACATGTGTTGGATTCCACCATTATTCATTATGGTAACCAAAGTTGTGTGAAGATCTCTGATAATCCATTGTTTCATGAAAAATAAAACCACATTGATATCAGGTACCATTACATCTGAGACATGGTGCAGAGGAAGGAAGTATTTTTGAAGTACCTTCTTACATATGAGCAGGTTGTTGATGTTCCTACCAAACCAAGATGAAGTTCAAGTACTTACGTGATAGACTTGGCGTGGTAGAGAATGCCTCCCTCGCTGAGAGGGAGTGTTGATGTTTGCAGCTTCCTGAGACATTCTCCAAATCGTACTACTCTGTGATTGAATTGAGATGATTTGTGATGAAACTTATCTGAGAAGGGATAAGTGGGTCACTTATCCGAGAAGGAATAAGTGTGGTTGCGCTTATAACCCAACGTCCCATGTGGAGAACACATGAGGACATGTCAAGGGAGTTGATCCTTGACGTCACACACTATGGGAGTTGACCCTAGTTTTTCTAGAGGGTGTAGCCTCTAGAAGTCCACATGGAGTGCCATGTGTGACAAACATTCTCCAGATCATACTCCTCTATGAATTGAGTTTATTTGATATGTGAGGACACTTATTCGAGAAGGGATAAGTGGGGCACTTATCCAAGAAGGGGTAAGTGTGGTTGGGCTTATAACCCAACATCCCTTGTGGAGAGAACACAAGGACACATCCCATGAGGACCCTAGTATTTCTAGAGGGTGTAGCCTCTAGAAGTCCACATGGAGTGCTATGTGTGACAAACTTTCTCTAGATCATACTCCTCTGTGAATTGAGTTGAGTTGATATGTGAGGAAACTTATTCGATAAGGGATAAGTGGAACACTTATTCGAGAAGGAATAAGTACATTTGGGCTTATAGAAAATCATCCCATACGGTGAGAACATGAGGAAATGACAAGGGATTTGACCCTTGATGTCTCACACTATGGGGAGTTGACCCTAACTGTTCCTAGATGGAGTAGCCTCTAGAAGTCCACATGGGAGTACTATGTGTGAAAAATCCTTTACTACTATGGTGGTTTTGTAGCACTAGCGGAGACTGTGTGTCTTTGGACAGTAGTTGTGTCCTACTATGGAAATATACCTCCCTAGCTAAGAGGGAGTGTTGATGTTTCAACATCAGGAAAAACTTCTCCTAGATTGGGCTATAGACCAAGGGAGATAGGATACATTTATCACAATGGTGCACTTGTGATAAATGGGCCCAGACGTAGTCCTTCCTTGATCATGACAGGGAATAATATGGACTCGAGGTTTTTGAAGTGCTTTCCACGTGTCAGTTAGCATCAAGCCAACATTCACTCATAGGTGTGTGCTTGTGGTGAAATATCTTAGTGTGGTGTTTGTCCTATTCATGGTGATTTGACAAGGAATGATAAAAACTCAAGATGATATATGCTTTTACATACAGACCCAAAGTGAGACTAATATTAGAGAGAATTGATTGGCTCAGAGGGAGATCCGCAGAAGGAGTTTCTCCTCGGTTTAGGTGGGAGAGAGATATCTCCCAAGACTGACAGACAAGTGTCATGAGTCGAGGGTGAAGTTTGTACACTTCAAAGACAAGAGTGACATGTTGTAGAATGTCTCCCTCATTGAGGGGGAGTGTTTATGTTTGGACAACATAGGGAAGACATTCTCTAAAGATAATAATTAATATTATAATTATTATTGATTATTAAATATAGTATATAATAAGTAAATCATAATAATAAATAGTTATTGATTATTCAAGGGACACATCCTTTCATGGATGGTCACCTTATGTTCCCTATATATGGAACACTCATTATTGTAATAATATATTGAATGTTGATCTTATCTTATCTGAAGAGAAACCAACAAGAGGATCATAAGAGATGAAAAGGATATATAAATAAGATATAGAGTGTATTGAAGAATGGAAGGAAAGTAAAGAGACATGGAGTTATGGTAGAAATCCATACTTGGACTATTTCATTCAACAAGGGTTTTTTCGTAAAAATCATTAGGTGTGTATTCCAACATGATCTATGAGGAAAAATTTGGAGTTGCATACTGGAGGCTTAAGTGGAGATTTTGGTGTTGATAAGACTAAGGAGTGGTACTATTGGTGAGGAGTGGTTAAGAATGTTAAGACATGGGTTGAATTCTCTAGAAATTATCCACATGCAAAAGGATAAAGTCAAAATACAATGTTGTACACACCGACATCAATACCATAAATTCCATGGGAGGACCTTGTCATGGATTTCGTATTGGCTTGTCAAGAAAAAAATGTGGTAATGATTCAATATTTTTTATTGTTGAGATATTTTCTAAAGTGGCATATTTTATTTCCTATAAAATTCTAATGATGCCTACATTGTTTATTAATATTACTCATTTTATCTTGTTTTTTTAATATTCTTTCATCATGTTTCCTTATTCACTATCTTAATTGTCAATTTCTAGACATGCCCCCTTATATGCCACCTCACAATATCCCTTCCAATTTTCTCACCTAGGGGTTAACCTCATCTTATTTTCTAGAGGTCAAATGTATGACTTGTGCTTGAATGATGAAACATCAGGGTGGTATTAGAACCACACAATACATAATAAAGTCCACTTCAAATGATCTGACACTAAAACTTTGATGGAGAGACAACAAATCCCTTACATGTATGCCTAGAAAAAGGGGGATTAATTAATTTGGTATTTGCATAAATGAGATGGTAGGAACTTATGAAGGAAACCCCTTCTAAGTCAAATTAGACTCAAGCATATCCCAACTGTAGGACGTATGTGCTTCATAAATTACTTTGCATGTGTTATATGACACACATATTACTACTAAGATATGCATGACCTATGTCGGTGGTCTACCTAACAAGTTTTCAATCTTATTCATGAATCCCTTCTTGTACTTGATAACAATATGAAACTAGTATATGTAGGCTTCCCACTTCACGTGTCTCTATTCCTACATTTTACTTTGCGAGTTGATGATTTTGAGCAGATGATGGTCTGTTGAAGAATTGTTTCTTTGCCCAAAATATAATGGCTCCATTGTTTCAAATCTTGCACCAAGTTGTAGAGTTCTCTGTGGTAGGTACTGTAATTGATATTTATGTCGGAAAGGGTCTCAGAGTGGTATGTCATTGAGTGACCTCCCTTTTAAAGTACTGTGCCAATAGAAGATTGAGAAGCATCCATCTAAATTTCAAAAGGTTGAACCAAGTCTAGAAATCGAAGGACCAGAGTAGATCATAAAGATTTATTTAACTTCTCAAAGTGGTGGTGGGTGTCTGAATTTCATATGAAATTATCTTGTTTTGTGAGCTAATGCAATGGATGACCCAGTTGGGAGAAATGGGAGAAAAAATTCTTGTAAAAATCAATTCCCTCCATAAATATTTTAAGCATATGTGCAATGGTTGGCATTGGCCATTGAGCGAGGTCCTGCATGTGATCGGGATCTGGATGCACCCCTGTTTTGTCCACAATGAATCCTAAATACTGCACATAAGTTTGTGCAAAGTAGGATTTATTTTCCTTCACATGAAGCTGATGTTTTAAGAATAATTATAATAATGTGTGGACATGTAGAATATGTGCATCCAACGACCTACTGAAAACCAAAATACCGTCAACAAAATAACTACAAACTTACCTAGGTGTGGTCTAAATATGTTGTTGATGAGACGCATAAATGTTTTTGGTGCACTGGTTAGTCCGAAAGGAATCACCAACCACTCATAAAGACCAAAATTGGTATTAAATGTTTTCTTCCATATATATGTTGATTTCATGCACACTTGATGATAGCCAGAGGTTAAATCCATCTCGATGAAGAAGGAGGCCCCTTATAAATGGTCGAGTAAATCCTCAATCTGGGGTAAGGCATATCGGTTTTTAACGGTGGATTTGTTAATGGTGTGGTAATCGGTAACAAGACACCATTCAATAGTCTCCTTATTTGGAATAATGAAATCTAGAGAGGAATAGAGGGGAGAGTAGGGTTGTATATGACTAGATTCTAGGAGTTGGCCAATTTGTCATTTGATTTTTGTGGCTTCTTTGGGAGCCAATTGATATGATGGGGCATTGGGAAAGGATGTTATAGGAATGAAGTCGATGGAATGGGAAATGGCTCTAGAGGATGTTAGACCTGTGAGTGGCTGAAAAACATTTACAAATTCATAGAGTAGTGGGAGCACTATGGAAGGTGCCAGATTAGTGAGGTTCTCAAGCTTAAGAGGGTATACCAAACACAGAGAGACATCTTTGTTGTTAATAACATGGATATTTTCTTCTTTACCAGGATGTGGTAGGGGGGGAGGTGTGAGGTGGTGAATTTGGTACTAGTAGGATTTAGAATGGTACATGACTTGTTAGTATTGTTGGTATGGGAGAGATAGGAGGAGGTGATACGAAAAGATCTTTTAAAGACTATGGCTAAGTTTTAAAGCATGATTTCTTTAACCAATTAGGAATTGAAGAAAGAGGAAGAATTAATGATATAACATGGTATCCATAATAATATATGTAGATCTGAAAGTAAGTAGAAATAATCAGCAAACCATAAAAGAAAATTTGTTAATGGAGTTCGACAAGATTGCCTATGTCTTCGAGCCTTTATCTCAGTGGGTGAGGATTTCTTTTTTCTCTTCAAAGATTCAAAAGTACATCATAAAAGTGTCAAATGGATTACAACCTATTATGGTTGTGTTCTTCTATACCTCAAGAACCCAACACAACTGACGACACTAAAAATGGTTGAGCGAAGCTCCCGGAATTGGCCCGAAAAGTTTCTCTCCTCAATGGCTTCCCTACATAAAACTGACTTAGGCTTCAAAATTCTATATAATTTCTCCTCTTTTGAACATCTCTAATGCTTTCTAGAACCTATGGTATATATAGATTTGAAGTTGTAACATCCTCCCAACTTCCTCCCAATATCTGGCCTAAAAAAGGGCTCTGGATCTCCTAAAAATGGCCAAAATCCATTACAAACATGCTAATAATCATACAAAATCCAAAAAAATAGAAAATAACCCTCATAGGAAAAAAATTGGGTGCATAATATCTTTCTTTGGGCCCCTCATCACATGCACCCTAGCATGTGGCTGAGGGATGGGCTAGCGTGCTCTATCTCCTCTAGTCCTAGCTCCTGGGCTTGTGTGCATGGTCATATGGCCAACCCCTAAGCCTCCACGTCTTGCATTCAGTTAAGCCCTTGATTTGTGGCCACTTGTTGGTTGGGGCTGGCCCTCGCCGACTGGGGGATAACACAAAACAAATACCACCACAAACATAAATAGCCAAAGTGTCATTTGGCTTACAAGTAACACATGTAACACATTCGATTATCCCGTGAGTTCAGTCCATTGACGCCCGTGGAGGTCGCGGGTTTGAATCCCCAGAATGCTATTGAAAATTTTTTAGCTGACATAGGTGAAATTCGAGGTGCCATGTGGTGCTCTCTGATTGGGCCATGCCTCACCCTGTGATTGGTCCATACTACATAGTAAGCGACACAATAAACATCTACTAATCCTTCCATGTCACCATTCTACAACCCAGTCAGCTACCACATCATCTTCCATACATCCCTGTTACCTTCACAGTCACTTACCATGTCATCCGTCATACAACCACATGTTGTTCCATGTCACGCCCATAATGCACAGTCACCCTGTCACCTTAGCATTCGTATGACCCAAATTTTGTCTGTACTGCCATGTGTCAGCCTGTCATTGGGACACGTCATGTACGGACTGCAATGTGTCATTCGTATAGTAACACGTGTCAAATCTGTACAGTGCCAACTCAACCCGAAAACGTTGAATCCGAGTGACACGTGTCACCTCCTAGTGATGCCATCTTAGCATGATGAAATCATCATGACACCATGCTGACATCATCCCGATGTCATACTGACATGACCTTTCATACCACTGACATCAACATTGACTTGACTGTTGACTTTAACCTGTTGACTTTTTGTGTATTTGGGATTTTGATAAGAACATGATAACTTTCGCATACGGTGTCCATTTGAGAAAAAATATATATGGCCAGAATCAACATGATGAGACAGATGCAATGGATGTAATTATGTTTGATTCTGAGAACTTTGATTTTTAGGCCTTCCTAGATCCATTTTGGATCACACCTCCCCACTAAGACCTTTTGGTCCTCCAAAAGGGTACTAACCAATCATCAAGTGTAGGATAGGCCACCCCACTTGTTCTCTGTCTTTAAACTCTATCCTATGCACATGTCTCATCAAGATTAATTGCAAAACAACCATGAAAACTAACAACATATCGTTAGCCACTTGTACTCTATCACATCTTAGTGAAGCCACTACCATCCATGTTGAAAACATTAGCAATGATAACATCATAAATATGACTACAAATGAGCTAATATGTTTGTATTACTTGCACAACATTATCTTATCTTAAAGCAAAGTATGATTGAACTTCCATTCTAAAATAATCTCATGTTCATTCTTAAGATCAATTGCTTGATTTGGCACAATTATAGGTGTGTTTCTTGCATGATTTTCCTTCCTTAATTGTTCCATTGTTTGAAGAGATTGATTTGCTTTTAAGTGAATAGCATGTACAAAATATTCATTGTCTTATTTTGTTAAGTGATATTGATTATTTTCCTTGCAGAAGTGATGCAGGAGCATCTCTCCATGTCAGCCAGCCACCCAACCAGCCATGTCAGCACGTGCATTCAAAGCTGAAGAGAGGCGCAACCCTCATCTTCCATTTTGAATTTGAATGTAATTTAATGTTTAGGCTGTTGAGCCATGAAGCCATGCCTTTTCACAAGCATTAGAGTAGATAGGCCTTTAATGTTTGTAAGGTTGAGATCTAGATCTGATTTCTGGACTAGACAACCCATTCAATGTAATTGAATAGGGTAGGTGAGGTTGGAGGAAAGCGCTCTAAGAGCCCCCTCATGTAAAATATCCATTATTATGATTATAAGAGAGCATAGGAGGGAAGAAGCAGAGAGTTGTGTAGAAAAACCCATGTACAGAAGTTCTAGATTAATACAAAGACTTTTAGTTCAAACTCATGGTGTCAATTTGCTTTCTGTGTCATGCATGCTGATTGAATGTTATGCTCATGCTTGTTTACTCTCTGTTATGCATTTTATTTGATGCGTGAATGTATGATTTCATGTTTAATGTCTTAAATCTGAAGAGAAGGAGAGTAAGGATGAGTTTCAACTGTTTCTCTATCTGAGCAAGAGTTTTCCTGGAAGGAGTGCAGTGAAATTGTCTGCAAGGTGTGCGTTCACAGAAGTCAGAGTTCGTCTTTGCAAGATCATGAGAGATAACATTGTTCTCATTCTCACAAAAGGGAAAATTAAGCACAGGATCCATGAAAAGTGTGTGCTGGCTGAAAAGAGTCTCAGGGTTTGCAAACCTAAGCGAAATTGTCGAAAGACTGCTGTCGCAGAGAGTGCACAGAGTCAAAAAATTCAATACTTAGAAGTATTGAAGAGTTGCCACAAGGAGTACATGTAGGAGTCTTCTTGAAGACTCGATTTGTCGAAGAAAAGCTTAAGAAGTTTAGTGCCTTGAAGCATTGGAAGAAGGCACAGCGATATCGTTTCGCGGGTGGACAAGTTTTGCGAAATATCATTTTGTTTATTTCGCAGAAAATCACCAAGGAGGAAATTGACGTTTGGAGTTTTCCATGGAGAATTCACGAGGTTCTGAGAACCGTCATATCTTACAGAGGATCAGGGAAGTTACAGTCAGGAGAAATCAGATCGTTGGATCACTCACAGAATTCATTTCGGGGTTTCGGGAGTTTAAAGGTCAAAACCTTCGCCTCAAGACTCACGAGATCGTGAAAGGAAAAGTCATGAAACCATGAGAGAATCACAACCATCTGTTAGGAGGAGGACAGGTGGAGAGCCCAAAGATCGGGTGCTCCAAGTCGCGAGAGGCAAAGTCACAAGGAGAAAAGATAGTCATTGGATCCGAGTTAAGGGAGGACTGTTGGATCAGGAGCCTCATCGCACTTTTCGTGTGTTCGGAGGTTCGGAGGTCAGAAGGATCTCATCTCAACCACAGAGGTCGTGAAGTGCAGAGAGCCAAGGAACAAAGGAACCACATGGCAGAACCACAAGGTGGGCCCGAGGAAATAGGCAGGCAAACACACGTCACATTTTGGGAGGAGTCAACAATTCATTGACTCTCACCTATTGGGAATTCGTGAAGTAAGAGGATGTGAGCTCGACCCTTCAACTCACGGAGTCGTGAGTGGCGAGAACGAGAGGAGAAAATTCAACAACACTCTCGAGGGTTCAGGAAAGAAAGGTACCAAGGTTAGACCTTTTGACTCGCAAAGGAGCGAGAGGCGAGAAGTGTTAGCACTTAGCCTAGCCAGAGGTCGCATAAGGAAGGAGTTGACCAAGGAGGTTCCATACCTGTATCGGCGATTTGGGTATCACAAGATTGAAAAGGAAGAGTTGAGAGTCACGACTCGTGAACTTGCAAGATTGTGAGTTGCAAAAAGAACCTGTGGATCAATAAATTGCAGATTCCAGCAGAGAATCGAAGGAGCCACTTCGGCTCAAGGGAGTTTCCGAATGATCTTTGTCCCAAGGGTCGATAGGTATGCACCAAGATCTCAGCCTTAGTAACATTAAAGGCCTATCTACTCTAATGCTTGCGCAAAGGCACGACTTCACGGCTCAACAGCCTAAACATTAAATTACATTCAAATTCAAAATGGAAGACAAGGTTTGTGCCTCTCTTCAGCTTTGAATGCACGTTCTGACATGGTTTTCTAGTTGGCTGGCTAACATGAAGAGATTCTCCTGCATTGTAATTCAATCCCTCCTTGACGATTCTTGCGAAATGAACAAAATGATCTTTCACAAAACTTGTCCACCCGCGAAACGATATCACTGCACCTTCTTCCAATACTTCAAGGCACTAAACTTCCTGAGCTTTTCTTCAACAACTCGAGTCTTCAAGAAGACTCCTGCATGCACTCCTTGCAGAAACTCTTCAATACTTCTAAGTATTGAATTCTTTGACCCTATGCACTCTCTGTGACAACAGTCTTTCCACAGTTTCACTTAGGTTTGCAAACCCTGAGACTCTTTTCAGCCAGTGTACACTTTGCACGGCTCCTGTTCTTAGTTTGCACTTTTATGAGAATGAGAACAGTGTTATCTCTCCTGATCTTGCAAAGGCAAACTCTGACTTTTGTCAACACACACCTTGCGGACAATTTCACTGCACTCTTTGAAGGAAAACTCTTGCTCAGACAGAGAAATAGTTGAAACTCATCCTTACTCTCCTTCTCTTCAGATTTCAGACATTAAACATGAAATCATACATTCACGCATCAAAGAAAATGCATAACAGAGAGTAAACAAGCATGAGAATAACATTCAATCAGCATGCATGACACAGAAAGAAAATGGACACCATGAGTCTGAACTAAAAGTCTTTGTATTAATCCAGAACTTCTGTACATGGGTTTTTCTACACATCTCTGTGCTTCTACCCTCTTATGCTCTCTCATAATCATAATAATAGATATTTTACATTAGGGGGATCTTAGAGTGCTTTCCTCCAACCTCACCTACCCTATTCAATTACATTGAATGGGCTGTCTAGTCAAAAAACCGGATCTAAATCTCATCCTTACAAACATTAAAGGCCTATCTACTCTAATGCCTACGCAAAGGCACGGCTTCATGGATCAACATCCTAAACATTAAATTACATTCAAATTCAAAATGGAAGATGATGGTTGTGCCTCTCTTCAACTTTGAATGCACGTGCTGACGTGGCTGGCTGGCTGGCTGGCTGACCTGGAGAGATGCTCCTGCATCAAGAAGATTTCTTTGTGATCATACAAATAGGGAAAGCCTAAGACCATTCCACATGCATTGAGCGGCACCACATCACACATTACCTCATCCACACATTTTGATGAAATTGCAAACATTAAAGTGAAATGCTTGATTATGTGCAAGTTATGAGTGTTTCTTATCCATTTGAGTGAGTAAGGTTTATGATGCATCTGAGTGTTTAATCCCAATTGTTTAACCACTTCCTCTGAAATCAAGTTAGATTGAGATCCACTATCTATCAATGTGTCGACCTTAGTATGCTTCATTATGACCCTTATGTGAAACAATTTACTTGTAGAGTCATATCCATCGCCAATTTTACCTATCAAACCAACTGTTGTGATTTTAGACTCATCACTCAAATCTGATCCCAAGTTGGTTGTTGGTGTTGTTGTTGCAGCTGTTTTCCTCCCTTTCCTTTCTTTGAACCACTTCGGTCTCTTCTCGGGATGAAACTGCCAACAATGGTCATCATCATGCACTTATTTCTTGCAATTCTTGCAAGAGAGATTCTCTTCCTTTCTTCTCACTGAATTTTCTTTCTTTCCATTCCCTTTCCTTTTGTCCTCTTTTCTTGAAAACGATTCCCCTGATACACCAACTCTTGTTTTCCCTGCCTCAATGTATGTTGCTTGAACATAAAACTCATCAAGATTAGTATGTCCAAACATAAATACAGTGTTATGAATGTGTGCAGGTAAACCTCCTATATACTTCATAAGAGTTTCATGGGTATGTAATGGAATGTCTAACATTAATGCCATCTTATGAAATTCATTTGTGTATTATTTCATTGTTTGTCCCTTTCTGAGTTTAATACCTTTCCATTCAATTAAATCCTTCTCTTTATAACCCAAAGGATAAAATTGGTTTTTAAGTGAAGAAACAAAACCTTTCCATGATGGAAATGCATTACCCTCTTGTTGCGTGCCATTTTGCGACTTTTTTTTCCACCATATGAGTGTTGTGCCTGCAAATCGAAGCGATGCCAATTGGATTTGAGCTGCCTCATCCTTGATTTGTTGCACACTGTAATAAACTTCCATCTGTCTGACCCAGTTATCAAGCCTCTATGCATTTATTTCACAATCATACATGGGAAATTCAAACTTCACATCAATCTTAACTAAAGGCATATCATGTTTATGTTTATGGGAATGTTTTCTTGAGATGGATTTGGAACTTGTACTTGAAGAAGAAGAAGTTGATGGAGAAGAAGGAGGTGAGGGAGGAGGTTTAGGAGGATCTTCTCCTGCTTCACTATTGGCCTTTGAATATTCACCTAAAATCAGTCTCTTCCGCTCCATGTAATCATCATATAAAACATTTACCATCTCCGACATGGCGAAGAAGTTCTTTTGAAACTCTATCTCATCATGAGAAAGTCCCTCTTCTGATTCCATCTTCTCACTTTGATAATTTCTCTTTATCGATCAAATATCAAGATCCTCTTCGAAAAGCTCGCCTTCACCATGACTCATCTTTTCCCTATTAATCATGAAAACTCAAAAACCAACCGTCAACCTGCTCCGATACCACTTGATTTGAAAAGATCTTTTAAAGATTATGGTTAAGATTTTAAAGCATGATTTATTTAACCATTTAGGAATTGAACAAAGAGGAAGAGTTAATGATATAAAATGGCATCCATAATAAGATATGAATATCTGAAATTAATCACAAATAATCAGAAAACCATAAAAACAATTTTTTTAATGCAGTTCGACAAGATTGCCTATGTCTTCAGGCCATTGTCTTAGTGGGAAAAGCTTTCTCATTTCTCTTCAAAGATTCAAACGTACATCAGAAAATCATCAAATAGATTACAAAATGGTCTGGTTGTGTTATTCTAGACCTCAAGAACCCAACACAATTGATGACACTGAAAATGGTTGAGCGAAGTTCCCAGAATTGGCCCGCAAAGTTCCTCTCCTCAATGGCTTCTCTGCATAAAACTGACTTTGGCGTCATAATTCTATAGCATTTATCCTCTTATGAACCTCTCTAATGTTGTCTATAACCTATGGTTTTTATATATTTGAAGTCGTTAACATCCTCTAAACTTCCTCCAAAGATATGGCCTCAAAAAGGTCTCAAGATCTCCCAAAAATGGCCAAAATCCATTACAAATAGGCTAATAATCATACAAAATCCAAAACGTTAGAAAATAATCCACATAGGAAATAATTTGGGCATGCAGCCCTCTTTATCTGGGCCCCTAGTCACATGTGCCCTGTCATGTGGCCGAGGAATGGAATGGGATGCTTTGGATCCTCTGGTCCTAGCTCCTGGTTCTGTGCGCATGGCCATAGGGTCGCGCCCTAAGCCTCCACGCCCTACATTTAGTTAACCCTTTGATTTGTGGCCCCTGGTTGGTCAAGGCTGGCCCCCACCGACCGGGGCCTAACCCAAAACAAACACCACCATAAACATAAATATCCAAAGCATCATTTAGCTAACAAGTAACATGTGTAGCACATCTGGTTAGCCTGTGAATTCAGTCCGTTGGTGCCCGTGGAGGTCGGGGGTTCAAATCCTTGGAACATTATAACAAAATTTTTAGTTGACATAGGAAAAAATTAGGTTGACATGTTGCTCCCTCTAATTAGGCCATGTGTCACCCTATGATTTGTCTATACTACATGGTCAACGTCTAGTCGGCTTACCACGTCACCGCCGTACAACCCAGTTAGTTTCCACATCATCTTTCGTACAAGCTTGTCACCTGCCCGATCACTTGCCATGTCATTCGTCGTACAACCACGTGTCATGCCACATCATGTCCATACTGCATAGTCACCCTACCACATCAGCATCCATAAGACCCAGCTATCATCTATACTTCCATGTGTCAACTTGTCATTGGACCACGTGATGTACAGACTACCACGTGTCAATCGTACAGTGACATGTGTCAAATTTGTATAGTGCCAACTCAGCCAAAAAACACCAAATTTGAGTGACATGTGTCACCTTCTAGTGATGCCACATCATCATGATGATGTCATCATGACATCACCTGTCATACTTCTAGCATCAACATTGACTTTACTGTTGACTTTTTGCCTGTTTGGGATTTTGATCAGAATGCGGTAACTTTTGCATACGGTGTCCATTTGAGGAAAAACTTATATGGCCAGAATCAACACAACAAGATAGATGCAATGGAATTGGATTCGTATGATTATAAAAACTTCAATTTTTAGGCCCTCTTGGATCCATTTTGGATCAGGAGGTCAACATTGTCTAGAGGTGATACATCACAAACAATAGTGTTGTGGAAGGGGCCAATGGAGAATGTTACTAGACAACACCGAGTGATAGTGATGCGATTTCCTCCCTTTTGTACCCAACCAAGTTGATAGGGATCCGGGTGAGGAGTGGTGGGAAGTTGTAGATGTTGTACGAAGTATTGGGAGACAATATTGTTTTGTCTTCCATTGTCCAAAATGAGAGTGGTGAGTTCATGTTTAATTTGGGAGTTATGCATAAAGAGGGAAACATTAGTGAGACTAGGCTCAAGCATGGTCATAAGAATGAGGGATGGTTTGGCTTCGGTGGGGTTGGTGAGAGATATAATTTCTGGTTGTTTGGTAGGCTCAGTGGGGGTGACCTATGCAAGTAAGGTCTTGTTGGTGCAGATATTTTTAATGGTTCGATAGTCGACAAAGTTGTGGGAGTTGGTCTTGTGTAAAGTACACCAGGATGCATTTTTAGGTGTCGACAAAGAAGAAGTGTAAGGCTGTGGATGATAAGGATTTGAGTTCATAGACTTGGTTCGATTTTGTGAATAGAGGATTTAAGGAGCAACCTTAAGTTCTACTGCCAAGGACCTTAAGAATTCCTTGTCCAAAGATGAGATTTAGAAGAGGTCAACTTTTTGATGGAGAGGAAACAATAGACCATAATGAAATTTGATGATTAATACCTCATTTGGATTTTTGATATGGAGATGTGTGCACAACTTGTAGAAGACGTCAATGTATCCTTTTACGGATTGAGTGGAAATATGGTGGTGCTACAACCATTTGGTGAGAAGATTCTGGAGATGTCTTGGGGGATAAAAATGCTCAAATAACGCATGAAAAAAATTGTCCCAAGAAGTAATGTATCCAGTTCTTGGAGATGGTTGTGTACTGATCTCAACGACCAATTATGAATGTTCCAATTGATTTTCCCACCAGGATTGAGCGATGCCTTCAAGTTGTAGGTTGGTGATCTATAATTTAATGAATTCTTCCATCTCTGAGGATGTCTTTAAGTGGGTGGAGAGACTGTAGATCCAATAATCGACAATCTCTCCATTCATTTTCTTAGTGAACTTTGACAACTGAAAGAGAGTGTGGAGTTGTATAGTCATTGTAGTCTTACATTGTTGTAGTCAAATTAATTCATGTAAAACTAATGTTAAGTATGCAACTTGAGAATACATGGTGGAACTGGACTCCTCACTAGAGGTTTCTCTTTGTAGGGATATTATTTTCATTCACGGAAGAGAGATCGTGAATTGAAAAGGGCCCCAAAAATGGGTGAACGAGGAGCCTCGAGGAGGGAACAAAGGGGGTCTCGAGCATGGAGATGTAGAAGATCCCTGAGAAAGGAGACTTGGCAGCTCTAGAATGAGCATGGAGTTACTAACGGAAGAGAACGAGAGAAAATAAAAATAAAAAATTGTTTTTGTCTAAATCTTGCGGATGACTTCTCTGTCTTATCCTTTTTCACTACGTGCAAAATATTTTGCAAGGAAACTGCTCTAATACCAATTGATATATAATGAGAGCTAGCAAAGGAGGGTGCACTAATTTCTCTTGGTGCACTCTCTACAAGACAAAATTAAACGTTGTCTTACATGAAAAATAAGAGAGGGTGCACCAGTTACACTTTGTGTGCATTAAAATGTATCACTCAAACACTCACACTCAATGAATCACTTTAGGAAACAAAAAGAGAGGAAAATGATCGAAATAAATTCATCAAATATGATTAGAGATAAATACGTCTCTTTATTAATGCAGGGAAACTTCATTACATGGTATTTGTTTCTATTTTTCTGCAATGCTCTGCACATTCAGAAAAGTGAGGGTCATGTCCCGCACCAACAGACTGACAAACACTAACTCACAAATAATTCTAGAAATATCCTTTCTCACTCTACTAGCGAAGGATTTATTACAAATATATAGGTTGACTAACACTAACATAGATCAAAACTTTAAAAAGTAAATATTATTTTAGAACACCTTTCTTTCAAGACCATCTAGATGAGATTACGATAGAAGTTTTTGAATGAATATTGAGCCTCTTCTACTATTTATCTATGGAAGGTGGGCACCCTTCTTGGTGGTCCAATAATGATGCCTACATGGTTTATGGATCTCACTCTTTTGGTCCTATTTTTTAAATATTCCTCCATTATGTTTTCTTATTCATTGTCTTAATTGTAAATTTGGAGACATGCCCCCTTCTATGCCACCTCACAATATCCCTCCAAATTTTCTCAACTAAGGTTTTAACTCATATTATTTTCTAGAGCTGAAAGGGATGAATTTGGATTGAATGATCCAAAACCAGGGTGGGCTTAGAACCACACAATACAAAATAAAGTACACTTTAGATGCTCCCACTCTAAAACTTTGATGGAATGGAAACAAATCCCTTACATGTGTGCCTAGAAAACGGGGGATTAATTAACTTGGTATTTTCAGAAATGAAATGGTAGGAACTTATGAAGGAAACCTCTTCGATGTCCAATAAGAGTCAAGGACTTCCCATATGTAGTATTGGTTGCATAACTATCTTTTTGTTCAAAGAAATTGTGATATTACATGGATTTTCTACAAGCATAACATCAAATAGGGAAATTAGTTCATTGCACATTTCTAGAGAACATCATGGAAGAAATTAAGTACTATATTACATTTTAGTTCTACCTATGATCCACAAATTGATGGGAAAACTGAGATTGATAACATAAGTCATGGAAATTTATTAAGATGCTTAGTTGGTGAAAGACAAGGACAATGTGATGCAAGTTAACCAATTGTTGTTTTTCCATGTTTGCATTGCCACTAATGCATCATGAGATACCATCATTAGCTTTCACTCACCCATTACATAGAAGGGACTTGAACTATTGAAAAATAAAATCACTGAAATGTCAGTGTTGGCTCTGCCTGACTTTGACAAAGTCTTTAAAGTTCATTGCAATGCTAGTGAGATGGCCATTGGAATAGTGATGCACCAAGAATGAAGAATGATTTATTTTTTGACTAAAAATTTCAATGAGAGAATGCATAATTATTTTTTTTATGACAAAAAAATTATGCAATTGTTATTGCGAACTGAAGAAGTGGAGGGATTATTTTTTGCTGAAAGAGTGTGTTCTTTACATCGGCCAGAAAAAATGTGGGCATTTAAAAATTCATTTGAAGTTTAAATAGAGGAACATGAAGTGGGACTAATTTGTATAAAGATATATATTTTTGTTGAAGAATATATCAATTAAATCAAACACAACCACAAATTCTTTAAGAAGAAGATTAACTTGATCGTTTACTATGACAATAGAGGTAAGAAGATCATAAGAGATGAAAAATATTTATAAAGAAGACCCTGAGTGTTCTGAAGCATGGAAGGAAAGTAAAGATACATGGAGATATGATAGAACTCCATACTTGGATTATTTCATTCAAAAAGGGTATTTATTTAAAAAACATTAAGTGTGTATTCCAATAGGATCTATGAGGAAAACATTGGACCTACATAATGGATGATTAAGTGGAGATTTTGGTGTTTATAATACTAAGGAGTGCTACTATTGGTGAGGAGTGGTTAAGAATGTTAAGAAATGGGTTGAATGCTCTATGATTTATCAACATGCAAAAGGAAGAAGTCAAAATACAGGGCAGTGCACACCATTATCGATACCTAAATGCCATGGGAGGACCTTAGCATGGATTTCGTATTTCCCTCATCAAGAGAAAATTGTGGTAATGATTGAATCTTTGATATTGTTGACATATTTTCTAAAATTTCACATTTAATATCCTATAAAAGTCTAATTATTCCTACATGGTTTACGAATATCAATCATTTTATCCTATTTTTTTAATATTCCTCCATCACATTTCCGTATTCATTTTCTTAATTGTGAATTTATAGACATGCCCCATTATATGCCACCTCTCCCAATTTTATCACCTAGGGGTTAACCTCATCTTCTTTTCTAGAGGTGAAATGGATGACTTGGTATTGAAAGATCCAAAATTACGTTGTGCTTAGAACCACACAGTACCTAATATAGTCCACCTCAGATGCTACCACAATAAAACTTTGGTGGAGAGGCAACAAATCCCTTACATGTATTCCTAGAAAAAGGGGGAGTACCTAATTTGGTATTTGCAGAAATGAGATGGTAGGAACTTATAAAGGAAACCCCTTCCAAGTCCAATTACACTCAAGGACCTCCCAAATGTAGTATTAGTTTCATAACTATTTTTTTGTTCAAAGACATTATGAGATTACATGGATTTTCTACAAGCATAACATGTGATAGGGAAATCCGTTCATTTCACAATGTATAGACAACATAATGGAAGAAATTAAGTACTATATTATAGTTCAATTCCACCTATCATCCAAAAATTGATGGGAAAATTGAGATTATTAACATAAGCCTTGGAAATTTATTAAGATGATTAGTTGGGTAATGAAAAGGACAATGGCATATAGTGCCCACACAATCTGAATTCGCATATCAAAATTCAATAAACAAATATATAGGTAAATTTCCATTTCATATTGCTAATGGAAGATCCTCGACATGCCTGACTTACTTGGTAGCATTACTAGAAAGAATCCAAAAGAGTGTAATGTTTAATCTTTCACGGATCACCTGAAAGAATTTCATGAGTAGGTGTAAAAACAATTACAAACAAGCAACCAATATTACATGTAGAGAGTTGATAGAAAAGAATAATCAAAATTTTTGGAGGGAGATATGGTTTTAACACATTTGAGAAAGATAATATTTCCCAAGGACACTTATAACAAATTGAATATGATGAAGATTGGTCATTGCAAAATTCTAAGATTTTTTTTATGATGCCTATGTTTTGGAGTTTCCCCAATTTGGACATGTCACCCACATTTAATGTTGTTGATTTATGTGAAAATCAGGAATGGATAGATGGAAAATATGATGAACATGTAATTGGTTAGAGAGAGAAGATTATGGAACTTGAGAAAGAATAAATCACACAAATTATCGATGAAAGAGTTGCAAGAAGAACAATAAGCCACAATACTAAAGAATATTTCATTTTTTTTTGGAAGAATAAGAGTCTAAATGAAGTCACATGGACTCCAAAAATGGAGTTGAATCTAATTTACTCATTTTTGGTGGTAGCCCTTCCAATCTAGCCTCCACTATTTTTCTCCGTCATCAAATCTAGCCTCCTAATCCAATATCTAGTGTTCATTATGAAAGGTTAGGCAATAAGGGGACATCACCTCACTTTTAGACTATCCAAGGTCAATTTTAGTAATCTCACACACAAAATTAATTGAGTGAGAACTAAAATAATGTGTAATTAAATAGGTGAACCATAGGTGCAAGGCACCATTTCTGCATCACTTTTAAGAGGCTCATCCTAATTCTATTAAACAACCATTATTGTATGAGTAAAAAAGGGTATTATGAGAGCACTTAGTATTATGAGTATTATGGAACAAACCTTAATATACAAAATACAAAGATTATGAAGAAAGAAGAATATAACCAAGTGCTTATTATGAAATAAATCTTAATATAGAAAATAAAAATATTATAAAGAAAGGATAATATAACCAAACCCTTATGAAGAAGGGGAATATCAAAAGTTGGATACAGAAGAAAGAAAAATGAAAAAAGTGTAAAAGTAATTAAAAAAAGATATAACAAAAAAGGAAAATATTATAAAAGAAAATAATATAACCAAACTACTCAAAATTAAAGGATTTTTAATTGTTTATTAAAGAGTTTTTTATTTTAATCTTTTAATTGTTTTTAGGTTTGTAAAATCCCATCTATAACTTAGATGGGAGAACAAAAATGAAATAAGTTCAAAGTAATTAAAAGAAAATATATTAAAAAAATAAGATAATAGAACCAAAATGGATTTTTAATGTTTAATTTTTCAAGCTTGTAAAATCTCTTTAGACCAGTGGACAAACTTTACGTTAAGAATCGCAAAAGCCCTTTAAAAAACAAGAATGTTAGAAATTTCAATTTCATGATATTAATGTACTATTAAAGTTTTTAATGATCTCATTGATAAAGTTTTTAATGATTTGATTTGTGTGGTTGTGCCTAGACGTTCATTTTTACTTGTATTAACTAAATCAATAGATTAAATCAAAATGACTTAGTTATTCTCAAAAATCAAACTCAGAAAAATAACTCTAAACGATTTTGTTATTCTCAAAAATCAAACTCAGAAAAATCAATTCAAAACGATTTCATTATTCTCTACCTTACATTGGTAAGGAAATTAATCAAAATTTCTTTGTTTTTTTTTATTAAGTAAGAATTTTATAAAAGTCTGTCAAAGTCCAAGAGTACACATAATTTCCATGGTTTCAAACTGTAAACACTGAGATGCCCCTTAGGGAAACCAGCTCAGCCAGGAAAACCACCTCAAAACTAAAGGCATAAGCTGCAACTATCACTGGTAATGTTCAAAGTTCTAGCCCCTAACTGAGGTCTGTACAATTATACAAAGTGTAGAACGGAATAACCATAAACAAAACAGGGCCAAAGGGTGGCCATGGACAAAACAAGACATAACAAAGCTAAGAGGTGGCCATGCACTAAACAAAACAAAGCCAAAAGGTGGCCATGCACAGAACAAGGCATCACACACTTCACCGATATGGGTTGTACTGTGGCCATGCGGCCATGAAAAAGGTGCCAAATGTCAAGTCTCTAGGGTGATGCGGTTCCTCCTCGACTGGTGTCCCATATAGTTGCATGGCGTCCTCCCATTGTGGTGACATGTTCCTCTCCTTCTGGCCATCCTCTTCCTGGACTTATACCTTCTGTACATGAACCATCCAGGATGGAATCCCTTGGTCGTTGTGGTCTGGGTCGGTGTAGACCAATGCTCCCTGAGGTGCCAACACTAGTGCTTGGGTTTTTTTCTATTTCTTGGGTTGCCTCTGTTGGGAAGTGTGGATCACCCTGCATTACAGAGAGCAATCATAGGAGATGAGAGGATTTTCCATCTAGGATCTCCATTCGGAAGAGGAGGTCATCCATATCTAGCCGTAGGTAAAAAATTAGGGCCTGTAGCAGAGCGAGACTTGATTTCCATTCAAAATTTGTGTTTGTGCTAGAGCCATATCGAGAGTGGGGTGGATAGCGTGATTTTTGACTCACCTATAGTGACTATGAGGCTAGGGAGTTGGGAGGAACCAAAGGGCTTGGGAGTGAGGCAAAGGTCGAATTGCTTGGAGGTCACATGTTATAATCCAAAGATGTCGTAGAGCAGTCCAACCCCTCCATCCTATTGGCCAGAGACACAGAGAGGGGCAGAAGATGAGAAGGGAATTGGGTTGACTATGCGAAGGAGGATGAAGAGGTGTCCAACGAGGAGGAGGATGAGAGGGATGGTATAGGAGGGGGATAGGGGACCAAGCAGGGTCAGTTTGGATGCCAATTCGACCCTCGTTTAGAATTTCCTCAGAGTTGAGGCATATACGAGAAGAAGAAGGATCGAGAGTGAGCTAGGAATGGACCAGGAAAGCTCAAAAGCAGAGTAGGGAAAAGTTGGGCAGGAGGCCGAGCGCTGAGAAGAACCACCAGGAAGGAATTATCCATTTAGAGATGTTGAAGCCATTCAAATAGGCCAAGGAGTTGGGGAAGTTCCATAAATGATTCCACGCATAGGGTAGAGACCAAGGGAAGGTGAATGTCCTTTGAGGGGAAGAGAAGACAAAGCAGGGTGCACTAAGAGTAATGGTGCCCTGCTTCAAACAAGCAAAACTTAATGGAATGGAGCAGGTGGGAGGGAGTGGCACGCGGTCGTCACATGGCCTGTGTGACGGAGGAACTCTTCTGGCTGTGCCTCTTGATGCGTGTACTCCACTGGCACCCCATCCGATGGGTTGTCGATGGTTAGATATTTTTCCTGACATCTATGAAAGATACGGTGTCTCTGGTGGGTAGGGGCCTGACAAAGAATATCTGGTCCAATTGTTTCTACCTTGATGTTGGCTAGATTGTCTATAATCTGGTTGGCCTTTCTTTTGACATGAGAAGGGATGAGAGCTTGACCTTGCCTGAGGAGAGTTGCAATGATTTAGAGATTGTGAGTGAGGCACCAATAAGGTGAGACCTTCTCTAGGTTGGCTCCATTCAAGATGTTTTGGAAGATATTGAGGATGATTTGAGAGTCTCCTTCCACTATGAGTTTGTTGAAGTGGTACTTTGTTGGTAAAT
>JZKD02S1627602.1:90850-102542 GCA_000966675.3 Picea glauca | reverse complement strand
GGTTGGGAAAATTAAGTCCTCCTCCCGCCAAGGCTACAAGCTGATTGTTTCAGTTATATTGAGGGAAATTTGGATCCAAGTGCATTGCCAATCCTTCTGGATGTTTCTGAAGATTCTTCTATTTCTCTCTTTTCAAAGTTTCCATAGGATGAAGCCAGGGAGAAATTTCCAAATGTCGTTCAAAAATGGTGACTGAAAGGCTTCTCCTTTCCATGCTTCAATGGTGTTGTTGATGTTGTCCCTTTGGCGATCTGAAGTGTGCATTATGGTTGCGCAATGATCCCAGACTTTGGCGCTATAGGGGAAGGTGTTGAGAAGGTGATTCATGGTTTTTGCCTCTGCCAACAGAGGTGACATATGGAGGGTCCTACAAATCCCCTTTTAGTAAGATTATCCCAGGTGAGGATACTTCCATGTGCCACCATCTAGAGAAAAGTGCTTATTTTAGGCCAATGCTTTAGGGACCATATTTTGCGCCAGATTGCCTTTGGGGGGTGAGGATTAGGATTGGATTTTAGTATATAGGCTTCTTGGATGTTGAAAGTACATTTTGGAGAGCTTCCCCATCTGAGGATGTCCTCTCCTTACAAAATAGGAATTTTCCAATAATTGGACATTTCATGCCAAGGTTGGAGGTTCATTTGTGTATCGACATAAAGTTATTCTCTCTCAGTTTTCCAACATCTCCAAGCGGTACTTGTGTAGTTGTCCCTTCAAAAGTCTACCACTCTGGTCAGTCCTGCATCGGTTATAGGGGGGAAGAAGGTGGTCACCCAGTCCTCCAGCACTAAAATCGGTAGTTGTTGCCAGGAATCGTTCCAGAAGAGGGTTGTTTGGTTAGAATTTCCCAGAAGGCATGTTTGGTGATTCTACTTGGATGATTTCCAAATCAAGGAGCCCAGGATATCTTCGTTCCATTGAATGAGGTTCATTTTTGTTGTATTGGGATTATACTTTCGTCGCTAGAGCTTGGCCCAAAGGTCTTGCGGTCTTTTCAACCATCTCCACCAAGTCTTTACGCTAAGTAATTTGTTAAAAATAGAGGGGTCTCTGATTCCTAATCCTCCTTATGTCTTGGGTTTATAGAGATTCTCCTAGTTGATCAGGGCGAGTTTCTTCCCTGTTTTGAGTCCCTACCAGAGGAAATTTCTTTGAAAGGATTTGATCGCATTGAGAACGTTGGTAAGGTTTGTGAGAGTAGAGAAGGTGTAGACTGGCAGAGCCTGCAGAACTGAATTGAGGAGGATGAGATGACTAGGGAAGTTTAGAGCATGATAAGTCTAGGAGGAGAGTCTTTTCGAAAAGGAGGTAAGGAGACCTTCCCAAGAGCTATTCCAGAGGGCTTTGTCGAGGAGGGGGATGCTAAGATATTTGTATGGAAGGGAGCTTCTAGTGAAATCCAGAATGTCTGAAATATGGAGCTGAATCGGTAGAAGAGTATTAAAAAATAAGACCTGGGACTCTTCCTTGTATATGTCCATCCTCGAGGCTTCACAGAAGGTATTGATGATTGAGAGAATGGTAAGGGCCTCTTGGAATATTGGGGAGCCCATCATTAGCGTCATCCACAAATTGGCTATGATAAATCAAGGGTTGATACCATCCAAAGGAAACCCTTTCAACGTTCTGTTTTCCACTGCAACCTTAATTGAACGACCCAGTCCTTTCGCTAGGATGATGAAAAGGAAGGGAGAGAGGAGTCCCCCCTAATAGATTCCTCTGATGGGGGTGAAGGGGCGAGAAGGAACGCTTTTTATGAGGATAGAGAAGAAGGCCATGGAGGTGAGGTTCTGAATCCAAGCAACCTAGGAGGGGTCAAAACCAAAGGCTAGGAGCATAGCTCGCATATAGTCCCATCTTAACTTATCAAAATATTTGGAAAGTTATAGCTTTAAGGGAATACCTAGACTTGGGGTATTTTGAAGAGAGTGTATAACCTCATGAGTGAGGATGACGTTGTCCAGGATTTTTCTGCCTTCCACATATCTTGATTGTTCCAGCGAAATGATAATAGGTAAGAGGGGCTTAAGTCGTCTTGCAATCACTTTGGTCAGGAGATTGTAGATGTCCTTGCAAAGAGATATCGGCCTAAACTGCTTAGGATGGTTCACTCACTCTTCCATTGAGATGAGAGTAAGGAAAGTGGCAATAAGGGCTAGGAGGACCTGTCTGAAGATTCTAGTCTCTAATGATTTCCCAAACTTCCTCTCTAAGCATGGGCCAACAATGATGAAAGAAATCAGAAGTGAAGCCATCAAGTCCTAGGGATTTTCCTTTGGGGGTGTCTTGAAGAGCCTAGTCCACTTCCTCAAGAGTGATTGATCGAAGTAAAGACAAATTTTGATCCTCAGAAATTAAGGGGGGTATGTTCTATGTGATCTATGCTATAGCTTGATATCTGTCCCTCTAGGGCTCTGTGAGGAGGTTTTGATAATAGTTAAGCAACTCTTCCTGTAGATCCTCATGTGTGTGTCTGGTTTTCCCATCCTATGAAGTAAGTTAAGTGATATGATTGGCATGCCTTCTTTGGATGGTGGACCTATGAAATGACTTGGTGTTTCGATCTCACTCTTTGAGCCATTGGATGTGATATTTTTTCCTCCACAAGATTTCTTCTTGAAGTTTTCTTTCCTCCAGCTTTTGTCTGAGTGCTTCCTCCTACTGTTTGAGGGGTTTAGTTAGGCCAGTGTCCCGGATTTGACCTTGGATGTTGCTCATTTGTTCCATGAGCTTATTTTGGGCTTCAAAGATGTTGCCAAAAGTTTCCTTGTTCTAGGTTTTGAGTTTCTGCTTGAAGTTCTTGAGTTTTTGCTGGAGTCGGTACATCTTAGTGCCAGTGGAAACCGCAACTTCCTCCCACCAAATGTGAGAATTTTGTTGGAAGTTAGGGTGGTTTAACTAGAACTTGTCCATTCTGAAGGGCTTGCATCCAGGGGTAGCTAGGATATCCATCCAAAGTTGTATAGGCCAATGATCAGATTCGTGGAAATCCAGGATCTTGGCATCCATATTTGTACCCTCCAGCATGAGCGAGTCTGAAAGGAGGAAACAATCCAATATGTAAGCTATTTGGTGAGATCTCGTTATGTGGTTTGTCTAGGTGAAGTTGTCGTTGGTGTTTTCTGGATCTACAAGGCCAAGATTGTCAATTTTGCATTGAAAGTCAATCGAATCCCCTTCGAGCCTCCGAGTGCCTCCTCTTTTCTCATCTAAGTTGTAGATCATGCTAAATTCACCTCCCAAGATCCATATTCTCCCTGCTATGATAGTGTCTTGATGATCCAAGCTACGAAGGAAGGCTTGTTTTTCCCTTGAGTTGGCTAGTCCATAAACATTAGTTAGGTAACCTAGCTTGTTCGATCTGATGAGTCGGTAGCCCACCATAATGGACCATTTGGTTATGAAGAATTTGTCGAAAGTGATCGTGCTTGGGTTCTATAAGAGAGATAACCCTCCTACTACTCCCATGGCCACTATGTAGCTGCCTCTCCCCTGCTTCCAACAATTGGGAAGTATCTTTTCCATCTCTTCTATGTCACGTTTTGTTTCCTAGAGTAACATCATATCTATTTTTTCCACGATGAGCATATCTCATAGTAATATTTGTTTACTATGACCTTTGAGTCCCCTTATATTCCAGGAGATGATCTTCATGAGGAAGGGTGGGGGAGAAAAGGTGGGAAATTGTCAGATATGAGATGGATCTAACCTAAGTTGAACATGAAGTCTCTTATCTCTTGGATGATCTTGCTGGTAGATTTACGCCCTCATTCATTTTCATCTTTCCTAGGTTTGCATTGTTCTTTTAGCGTATTTCTGTGGATTCCTAGGCTTGCACTGGATCTGGCTATAGAGCCTACTGACGAGTTGAGGAAAATTTTGTGCACTTTTCTCATTTGGTCATGTGGGATGGTGAAGAGTTTATGATGTTTGTAGGTGTGCTCCAGGTGCTCCAGGTCTACTCCGGCTAGATCTTGCTCATCCAGTTCCATATCCACATCTCCATGTTTGGCCTCTGTGGGTTCCAAATCTATGGTCAAAGAGTTGGCTGTGGCGGTAGGTGGGGAGGACACTTGATTTTCATGTGCTTCCCATTTTGTTGGGTCTGGGGGTGTTTTATCTCAGGGTGCATCTCGTGATGCATCCAAGCCTACTAGTTGTTGTTGCAGTATCCCATATTGATTACTTGTGGTTTCTTCTTTGACGGTTTGGGCTACTGGCCGATTTCCTCCTTGTCTTCACTTTCCTGTTGCTGGTATGAATCCCTCTTTGTCTGTTTTTTCTTCTCAGTTCCCCTCCTTGATGGGTGTGTTAAGAGGATAGTCCCTAAAGAGGTTCTCATGCTCATGGTATTTTCGACATCTAAACGGGATCTGTTCATAATCAATGGTTTGTATCCAGTCCTCATCCTTGTACTTCAGATCTATAGACCCTAGTAGCGGATTTGTAATTTTTAGATAGACACATATCTGAGAATAAGAGGTATACCTTCGTTTCTTGGTGGCTTCTGAAGATTTGACATACACTCCTATTGTGTTTCCTATGCCCACCGAGACCTCTTCTAGCCATAACTCTTACGACAGTGAGTATAAGTGCAACCAAACTGGGGCATGGGCGAAGTCCTCCACTTCAGGGCTGAATTTCTCCGTCCAAAATCTCAGAGAAAGACCCGCTGAGTTGAAGAAATATGGTTCATCATCAAAGATCTGATTCTGATCTTCTAGGTTATGGAGGATTATGGTAAAGAAACCCTTAGAGCCCAACTGCAGATCGAAGTTACCTTTGGGCTTCCAACATTGATATATCCATTTTACCAGTTCCTTTTCATATGGCCACAGACTTAAATTTTTTTTGATTAGCGTGTAGTCTCTCATGTATTTCTTCTGTTCCTCAATCTGGGGTGTGCTGGCAATGTATTTTGGGGCTTGCGGTGCTTGCAGAATGCATTTCCCTAGTACCTAAGGTCAGGTTGGGCTTACAGCTCGTGTGGTGGGTATGTATTTCCATGAGTCTATGTCCATATCACGATCTTTGAAAGTCCCCTCAGAAATGAGTTGTGAGCATAGGTATGGGGTCAGTTAGAAAGTTAAGCGCTTAGAGTCGCCTCCATTGCTTCCTTGAGCTTTTGCGACGTTGTATGAAGGGCCTCTCATCCCTTTGAAACTTGGGAGCATTATTCACCTGCAGAGTGGCAAGGTACACCAGAGCAGAAGTTACCCTAACCCTAAAATTCCTATAGAAGGTCCATCAAAATTTCTTTACTACTCATCAATCTTTTATTTAATTGAGAAGAAAGTAGAAAATTAAAGATATGTGGTTGCACTAAAACAATGGATTTTTTTTTTAAAACCCGCTTCAAGTAGGCTGTTCGAATTTGGGCTTTGCTTCATTCTAACCATTCTAAGAGAATTGGTTGCGTAAGGGATTTGCGTCATTCTAACCATTGATTCTGAATTATGTTATTATTAATAAAAACTAAATAGAAAAATCTTGATTTATGAAACATAATTCTATCACTAGTAACCATAAAAAAATTGAATAGAGGAATTTTGATTTATGAAACACTTTACATCGGTTTCTGGAAATTTTAATTTGATAATATTGTTTTTATGAATTGATTCAAGTTTTTTTAATTTATTTTAATGAATGAAATTATTAATTTCTTTATTGTTTAATATGATTATCAAATTTTTAAATATTGATTAATTTTTAAACAATTAATTACACATAGAAATATTTTAAAATATTGATTATTTTTTAAATATCTTAATTACACATAAAATATGATTATCAAAACTTAAGATAAAAATTAATTTTTAAACAAATATATTTACACATTGTTTTTTTAAACCTAATAAAATTTATTAGTATATAAATGAGAAATTAGATTATTAACAAATAAGTGAAAACAAAATATTTTAATACAAATTTAACTTCAAATATTAATCTAGAACATTGGATTGCAACTATTCTAGACGTTAGACCAAGATCTACAGATCATAAAAACACAATTAGATCAATTTCTTCCAAATTTCATCGTTTATTTTTTTACCTGCTTTTTCTGACCAAAGAGTTTCTTCCGAAACTGATTGTTGATTTTTCTGACATACTTTTTCTGGCAAAAGAGTGAGTTCCCGAGCAAAGATACCATCATTATCCATGATGATTTTCTCTGACAGAATGGAGAATGATTTTTTTCTGAGACGGAATGGAGAATGATAGTACGGTTTACAACTTTACATGCAACGTTCATAAACATAGCTCGGTTCAACAATGACTTGCTTGGAAAATACAACTGGCTTCGACAGCGACCTACTTGGTCAACATTCATAATAATAGATGGCCTCTACACCAACCTGCTTGGCAGACACAGTTGGCCTCGACAACAACCTCCTTGGCATATTCGTTTAGTTCGATGTGCGCATGTTCGTTCTTATTTTTATTTCTATCCTTTTATCATAACGAGCCTCTTATTTAGAACTCATTCGAGGATTAATGAGTGCTTTGAATTTGGTGATAATGAAGGTTCATATTACTCGTTAATTGAACAATACAACTAGCACAGCCGCTAATTCGTGGCTGGTGAACGCCAAAAGGCGGCTATGCAAATATTCAAAACATTCGAATTTTTAAACACAGTGATTTTTAAAACACAGTAATTTCAAAACACAGTAATTTTTAAACACGATTAGGTAAATGTAAAAAAAGTAAACATATAAACGGATGTCTTTATAACAGCTCGGAAGTTAATGGATGAAATCAAAGCCATTCATTTATTGTGATGAATAAGAATATTCTAGGCATATTTAATCTGGTCCATCGAAAATGTATTAAGAACTAAAAACCTATTAAATGTGCCCATTGTCAATAGGTGTACGCCTTTCAGCATAATTAGTAATCTAGCAGCGTTGATTGGGCATTCCTTTGTCATCTAGCAGTGTTGTTTGGGCAATACAATTCGTTTATCTGAATGTGCCCATGTTGCACTCTCTAATCTTACTTTTATTCTTTATCATTTTATAATATTCAACAAGTTATCCATCTAATTTAGGATGAATAACAATATCAACTACCAAAACTTTCATATTTATTAAAATTCTATATTTCATTATAATGTTAAGATAATAATTCAAATAGGTGGGTGATATGAAATAAAAATAAGTAAACACTTAAACATTAATAAAGAAGTTAGATGTCAATTTTAAAGTATGAACAAGGGAAAATAGACATATTACTAAAAGAAATAGAAAGGCTCATAAGAAGAATGAAAAAATACAAATCACTATGGTAATTAATTTAACAAAGTACAACATCAACTAGTTGAGTATTATTGACATTTGTTCTACTAAACACATTTTTTTGTTATTTAGAGATAAAGTGCGAAAATGAATGCATATATATTAAAAAACATTGTGCAAGTATCCAAGGAAACAAAATATACATTCAACATAAGCATGTTATATATGTTAAGTTGCATATAGGCTTTTGTATCCATAGGAAAATTTTGAAAGACCTACAATTTACAAGCAAGAATCTTGGAACACATGGAATGAATTGGGAAATAACAATTGTCAAGAATATTAGCAATACAATTTTTTTTGAAACATACCTTTTCAAAATTAAACAAGATAAATATCATTATGTTGTGTGTTATTTTGTTGCATATTTTTCTATTTCAACTATTGCATTGTCCCGATTAATTATAAAGTTTCCATGAATGCTAAAGTCACGCAACATGTAGATAACGTTAGACTTTTGCTTCAGGCAATCTTTGTATGACAATGCTATCAAATTTGGAAAAACGTTTCTCAATATATCATCTGTAAGAGAACATGAAAGTTTTTTATCTCATGTGTTGACTATGCCACACTTTAATGGATGTGAAGAGTTGAATGGGGTTTCAACTTGACATTTGAGGCAATGCAACATTGTTTCATGTATTGATTCAAAAAATTCTACTGCTAAATTGCATGTTGAACATATAGGCTAGAAGGGATTCGAATATACATTTTCTACTTTCAATGTGACTTGAACCTATTTTTCATTTGTGAACATAAATGTTAACAAATATGTTTTAACAAAATGTACATATTTTTAACATGGTTATGAAATTTCACCTAGTTTGCGCACATGAGCAATAGTCTCAAATCTTTAGCAGGTTTGTTTGTTGTTAATGGTTCAATGTATGTCGATTGATCTATATGTAGTGTGTTAGAAGATGTCTCTTTTCATTTGACAATATTTCTCAATAAAAGGATGAGAAATTCTTTCTTTGAAAGATGCTCCTCAATGAAAACAAATTATGTCGTGAATGTTGGAAATAATTGTAGTTGCACTTTCAACAAGGCATATATTAATTTTCTTTTTTTCTATAGAAAATAGATGCAAGGGAAATATTTCTTTTGTAATCTCTAAGTGTATGTATGGAAACACACTTATCATTGCCCTATCATTTTTTGAATTGACATCCTTGATTTACAAGGTATATTGTGTCCTTAGTGTTTTTGCAGCAATGACAATAACACCTATTTTTCCAAGTGCATATTGTTTTGTTGCTTCTAAAAGTCTTTTGATTGAAGTGTTTGATATGAATCTGTATTTATGACGAACATGTGGTATGTTTTCTATGCTAGTATCTTGATCTACTAGCAAGATACATTCATCTTCTCCATGATCATAATTTGTTTGTGTGCAATTTTAAAATTTGTAATACAAATGTCTTTTCCTGGAATAACGTTTTATTGGCATTGTTCAATTAAACTATTATAGACATTCAAGGTTACTCTCATCTCACATTTTCCATCTGTTAAATCTTCTCACAAAAACTTAGTTAAATTTTGTCATATGTCAAGTATTGATGTGCATGTACCAACAATATTGCCATAAAAAACATTGTCTAGCTTTGCAACTATTCAAATCTTCAATATTGATTGGAGTGGAAGCTCCTGATTTGTTCCTATGCATGGGAAGCTAACATAACTTATCTAACAAATGAAAAAAAAAGATCTATGAATTCATATTTCACAATCTCTACATCTTGACTTCTAACTTGAATGCTCTTGTTTCATTAACTTTGCCTTCAGTGCTTCTTCTCATGCTGCTTGTTCTCATGATGTTGTGTGTTAAACAATATTTGTTATACCAAAACAACATTGAAATAACGTAAAAATATATCATAGATAAATGTGTATGTTAGTAAGATGCCAAAGGGGACAATTTAGTTAGTGAATGGGGTTACCATGGGGTAGTGACAACAGGGAATGCCAACATCACTTCATTTATGGAATTCACTCAAAAATTGGGGAACAATTTTGACTAGAAGGAACCTGAGATATATTTTAGGGAGTTGTCATAGTTCAAACAAACAGGCACACCAAAATCATACATTGCATATTTTCAAAGGATGGTAGTTATGGTGACATATTTCTCTCAAAAGAGGTTGGTGATGTTATTCACAGAGGGTCTAGTTGAACCCCTAAGAGGACGAGAGAAGGCCTTTAGGACAACCATATTGCACAAATCCATCATGATATAGGTGGATATTGGTGGCTACCCACCTTTTCCATCCATCTCAAAAAAGTTTTCCGGCAACTTTGGCAATTTACTACTTTTAGCAGTTTTTAACTTCTGGGGTCATTTTGAGGGCCTAAATGAAGGTTTTACAGGATCAAGCTTCTCAATGATAGTTGAAGGCTCTGATTGATTCCCAAAAATGAATCTCCTCAATGTTACCTTTCCAACTATCTATCGTGCACCCCAAACGAAGATCATATGACAAAGTTATGCCCCCAAAAAATTGATACACCAAACTACCCAAAACGGGGTCCACAAAACTATTGGATTTTCATCTACTGAGCCTAGGGTTTTTTATTTTATTTATGATAAAAAGGCCTTTGAAGCCTCACTTTAAAATCATGTTCTTGCGAATGTGATTAGTGGACACATGTCATCTCATAGATAAGTGCCACCATTCTAGCGAGTCTTTCACTCTGTATTTTTGCAGTCTTTATACATTTTTGCTCATTTATAGAAAATTGTGTATTATTGTATCTCTTTGTGTATGGTTTCATCTCTGATAAATTTATTTTATATTATCGGATATCCGAGATATCTTGATACATTTATTTATTATATCTCCTCTCTCATTTTGTGTGAAAAATAATCTAGATCACATCATGAGATGCCGATACATGAAGGACACAATCAACAAGAAGCTATCGAAGAAATCCTTCATCCCTCAAGGAGGTAAGGAGACAAGGTTTCCACATAAATCATGGGAATGAAAGGAAATGATGGATGAGGAGAATCAGACATAACTAAGTAGGAAAAAACTCTTCTTTAGGTACAAATATCCATGGGAACCATGTCATAAATGTATAGACAAAGGTAAGGTCCATTAAATTGAGGTAGTTTCTGACAAGGAGGATGATAGGGAGGAAAAAGGTGTTGAAAACGATAGTGGTTATCCATCGCATACCATAAAACATGCACCATTGCAAGATATTCCCAATGGAGTAACCATTTTTACACTTTCAGGGGTCCCTAAATACTATACTTTCAGGGTCAGAGGTATTGTGCAAGGGTAGAGGGTTGTGACATTGGTGGATGGTTGGGCCACCCATAACTTCATCGATGTTGCACTTGTCAAGAGAATAAATATCCCTGCAGAGGAGTTTGAAGGATTTAATGTAGTTGCAACAGATGGGTAGAACATGATGTGTACTCAGAGGATTAGGGACTAGAAGTAACCTTGGGAAACTACACGTTGATCAACGACTTTTACATCATGGATTTAGCATATAATGATGTGGTGCTATGAGTTCAGTGGATATACTCTTTGGGAGATATCTACATGAATTATAAGAAAATGAGGATGGAGTTTCAAGACTAGCATGGGAAGTGAGTTCTCTTGAGAGGCATGTCAACAAGTACCCCCTGTATCATGTCTATGTAGCACATGGATTCCTGTTTTATACATGGGTACGTGGCTTGTGCAACATAATTCTTGATCACTATGGAGAAGCCATCATGGGAATGCCAACATTACCTTGTGGATATGCATTCATTGTTTGGAAATCGTGAAAGAGTGTTTGAACCATTTCTAGAAGGGATACCAGCTAACAGAGGATTCAATCATGTCATTGAGCTAGAAGAGGGGTCAAATCCCAATATCATCATTCCCTACAAAAATCTCAACAGATTCAATAATGAAATATAAAAGGCCATAAATGAGCTACTAGAGATGGGACACATCCAACCTAGTTCTAGTCCTTTTGCCTCGTCAGATTTGCTAGTGAAGAAGAAAGATGGTATTATTAGGATGTGCATAAACTACATGGAACTAAACAAGAATACCATTAAAAAATAGATACCCAATACCAAAGATTGATGAGATGATCAATGAAATGCATGGGGAAGTGTACTTCTCAAAGGTTCATCTGCGATCAAGATACCACCATATCTAGGTCAAGGAGGAGGGGATCCATTAAACAACATTCAGGTGTCACTATGGGCAATACAAGTTCTTGGTCACGCCCTTCGGGTTAACCAACGCACCCACTACCTTTCAATCATGCATGAATGTTAAGAACCAAACATCAATATAGCATAGAAAAACCTCAGGAAAAGTACTCAACGCCTTGAAAAAGAGATAATTTCAGATAATAAGCCTCTTCGAGGGGGCAACCTCCTT
>JZKD02S1627602.1:57906-74314 GCA_000966675.3 Picea glauca | reverse complement strand
CGTAAGGTAGTATCTCATACTGCAAAATTTAGCTTTTTCACAATCTATTCAAAAGGGGAACAAAAGGACACTACAACCACTATAACTTTACCCCAAGCACCTTCTATACAACAGAAGCAGGTCGATAAGGTTGCAGAAAAGCGTAAAGATTCCTTCTATGCACCATATTCTCATGTAGCCCAACTTTTTGAATAGCCTCATCCTCAACAGGTTTGTGACAGACTTCCACAAACCGAGTAGCGCGACGTCTCCAGCAAGATAAGTAGCTCACCAATATGCAGATTCAACAAACATTTTTCCCTCTCCCCCGAGAACTCAACGCAATGGAGACCATTGATTCATAAGGAGGGAGGATTGATCCAGGTGGATATCGATGGCCACCCACCTTTTTTGACTGGCTCAAAACAACTTTATGGAAAATTTGGAAATTTACTATTTTTAGCAGTTTTTAACTTCCAGGTCCATTTTGAGGGCCCAAATGAAGTTTTTTCGAGATTGAGATTCTCAATGATAGCCAAAGGCATGATTGAGACCCCAAAATGAATATCCTCAATGATACCTTTATAATGAGCCATCATACGCCTAAAACGGAGATCGTATGCAAACGTTACGACCCCGGGAAGTTGATGTACTAACTTACCCAAATAGGGCCCACATGACTTTTGGCACTTCATCTCCTAGGGTTAGGTTTTTGGATGTATAGGAATTTTGGCATTCCTGTTTATGGTAAAAATGGCCTCTAGAGCCTCATTTTAATCATCTTCTTGCGAATGCGAGTAGTTGTCACATCTCTTCTCAGAGATAAGCTGCCAGTATTCTATCAAGTCTTTCACTCTGTATTTTACAGTCTTTGTACATTTATTTCATTAATATAAATCATGTATTACTATATATCTATGTTTATGGTTGCATCTCTAATATATTTCTGTTATATTGTTGAATATCTGTGATATCTTTGTGCATTTCTTTATTATATCTCCGACCTCATTTCGTGTCAAAAATAATCTGAATCAAGAGCTCTACATTAATGAATTTGAAGAATTTTGTAAGAAGTGTGGTATAGCAAGGTAGCAGACTACTCCATATACACTTCAATAGAATGGAGTTGCGGAAAGGATGAATAGGATGCTGACGGAAAAAGAAAGGTGCATGCTCAGTGGTGTCAGGTTAGGGAAAGAATTCTGGGCAGAGGCAGTGGGTATTCCATGTTACCTGGTCAACAAATCACCCTCATCATCACTGGATGACAAGACTTGACAAGAGGTATTGACTGGCAAGAAACCTTCTCTTAGACCTCTCAAGGTATTTAGATATGAGGCATATGTTCATGTTCCAGAGGAAAACAAAAGTAAGCTAGATAAAAAGGTTGAAAAGTGTATCTTTATTGGGTATAAAGATGCTCTTAAAGGTTATAACATTTGGAACCACGAAACTAAGAAGGTTGTGTTGAGTTGAGATGTGATATTTAGAGAAATAAAATATGTTGTCAAATAGGATGTCCTACCAAGGTAGAACTAGATAAAATAGAGTTTGATTTAAAGGATGATGAATCAAACTCTACAAAAGAACAAGAATTAGAAGAAGAAGATCATCATACTCCAATATTGAGGAGTGTTAGTTCATGAAAGAAGGTAGCCAGAAAGGTATAATCCACTTGATTTTTGTTCAAATTTGGCCTTGTCTATTATTGATGATAATCGTAGAACTATCAGGGAGGTAGTGGATTCAGAAGATGGAAAACTATGGGAAAAGGCCATGGATGAAGAAATGAAAACCTTTGATAAGAATGAGGCTTGGGATATAGTGGAGTTTCCATTTGGAAGAAAGGCCATTGGAAACAAATGGGTATTTAAAAAGAATTTGAATGCAGAGGGAAAAGTGGAGAAATAGAAAGCTAGTATAGTAGAAAAGGGTTATTCCCAGGTTGATGGAATTGATTTTGGTGATATTTTTTCTCATGTTGCCAAGTTAAATTCTATTAGTTTTTTGTTATTTGTTATTGTTGCATTTTATTTTGAAGTAGAACAGAAGAATGTGAAGACCAAATTCCTACATGGGGATTTGGAAGAATAAATCTATATGAATTAGCCAGAAGGATTTGTTGTGAATGGAAAGAAGGAGCTGGTATGCAAGTTGAAAAAGTCCATGTATGGTTTAAAACAATCACCAAGGATGTGGTATAAAAAAATTGATACTTATATGATCATACTTGGCTTCACAAGAAAACAAAGAGGATCATTTTGTGTATTTTAAATTAATTGGTGATCATTTGATTTATTTGGTCTTCTATGTAGATGAGATGTTGTTGATTATCCAGGATGTGAAAACTCAGTTGTACTCTAAATTTGACATGAAGGATGTCAGTGTTGGAAGTTTCATTCTAGGTATGGAAATTAAAAATGATGATGAAAAGGGGAAACTCTACTTAAACCAGAGAAAATATGTCGAGACAATATTGTAGAGGTTTAATATGCAATAATGTAAACCAACCAAGGTTGCTACTCTTGTTGGTGTAAATTTATACGTCTATCAGTGTCCCAAGACACAGGAAGAGGAGGAGGACATGCCTCATGTTCCATATACAAGTGAAATTGGTATTTTGATGTATGAAATGGTCTGTACTAGACATGAAATCACACATGTAGTCAGAGTTTTTAGAAGGTATATGTAAAAAATAGGGAAGGAGAATTCGACAATACTAAAAAGGGTTTTCAGGTCTTGGCATGGCATTGCTACCTATGGATTGTACTACCAAGGAAGACTAGGATTGGACAAAGTGTTGGACATAGATGGCTTTGTGGATGCAGATTGGGCTGGAGATATGGATCGTAGGATATCTACAACTGGGTATGTGTTTAACCTGTTTGGAGGACCAATCAATTGGATGAGAAAAATATAGTTTGTAGTGGCACTTTCAACTATAGAAGCTAAATACATGGCAACCACTCATGCAATAAAGGAAGAAGGATGTTTACAAACATTTTTTTCATGTGAAAAGGATGACTTGGGATTGAATGATCCAAAATTATGGTGGACTTAGAACCACATAGTACATTAGAAATTCCACTTCAGATGCTCCCATGCTAAAACTTTGATGGAGAGGCAACAAATCCATTACAAGTATGCCTAGACAAAGGGGGAGTAATTAATTTGGTATCTGCAGAAATGCAATGGTAGGAACTTAGGAAGGAAAACCCTTTGAAGTCCAACTAGACTCAAGGACCTCCTAAATGTAGTATTAATTGCATATCTGTCTTTTTGTTCAAAGAAATTGTGAGATTACATGGATTTTCTACAAGCAGAACATGCGATAGGGAAATTAGTTCATTTCACATTTCTAGAGAATATCATGGAAGAAATTTAGTAATATATTGTAGTTTTTTTCTACCTATCATCCACAAATTGATGTGAAAACTGAGATTGTTAACATAATTCTTGGAAATTTATTAAGATTCTTAGTTGGTGAAAGACAAGGACAATGGGATGAAAGTTAAAAAATTGTTGTTTTTCCATGTTTGCATTGCCACTAATTCCTCATGAGAGACCATCATTAACTTGCACTCACCCATTACATATAGAGGACTTGAATTGTTGAAAAATAAAATCATTGAAAGGTCTATGTTGTATTTTCCTGTCTTTGACAAAGTATTTCAAGTTGATTGCAATGCTAGTGGGATGGAAATCGGATTAGTGATGATCCAAGAAGGACAAATAATTTCTTTCTTGACTAAAAATTTCAATGATACAAAGTATATATATATTTTTTATGACCAATAAAATTATGCAATTGTTATTGAGCACTGAATAAGTGGAGGGATTATTTTTTCTTGAAAGAATTTGTGCTTTATACTGACCATAAAAAAATTAGGTGTTTAAACAGTAATTCTATGTTCAATCAGAAGAACATGAATTGGGTTGAATTTATACAAAGCTATACAATTTTGTTGAATAATATATCAATTAAATAAAAAAACAATTGTGAATTCCTTAAGAAGCATATTACCTTGATTATGTACTATGACAATAAAGGTAAAAGGATCATAAGAGATGAAAAATATATATAAAGAAGATCTAGAATGTCTTGAAGCATGGAAGGAAAGTAAAGAGACATGGAGCTATGGTATAAATCCATACTTTGACTCTTTCATTCAACAAGGGTTTTTTCTTAAAAACCATTAGATTTGTATTCCAACATGATCTATGAGGACAATTTTGGAGCTTCATAATGGACGATTAAGTGGAGATTTTTTTTTTATAAGACTAAGGAGTGCTACTATTGGCAAGGAGTGGTTAATAATGTTAATAAATGAGTTGAATTCACTAGAAATTATCCACATGAAAAATGAATAAGTCAAAATACAGTGTAGTACACACCACTATTAATACCATAAATTCCATGGGAGGACCTTGTCACGGATTTTGTATTGGCTTGTCAAAAACAAATGTGGTAATGATTCAATATTGTTATTGTTGAGATATTTTCTAAAGTTTCATATTTTATTTCCTATAAAATTCTAATGATGCCTACATGGTTTATGCATATCAATCTTTTTATCCTATATTTTTAATATTCCTCCATCATGTTTACTTATTCATTGTATTAATTGTCAATTTCTAGAGATGCTCCCTTATATGCCAGCTCACAATATCCCTCCCAATTTTCTCACCTAGGGTTTAACCTCGTCTTATTTTATAGAGGTGAAAGGGATGACTTGGGCTTGAATGTTAAAAAATCAGGGTGGTCTTAGAACCACACAATACATAATAAATTCCACTTTAGATGCTCCGACAACTAAAACTTTAATGGAGAGACAACAAATCCCTTACATGTGTTCCTAGAAAAAGGGAGAGTGATTAATTTTGTATTTGCAAAAATTAAATGGTAGGAAATTATGAAGGAAACCCCTTCTAATTCCAATTAGACTCAAGGACATCCCAAATGTAGTATCAATCTAGTTCATAAATTCCTTTCCATGCATCATACACCACACATATTATTGATAAGATATGCACGACCTATGGCGGTGGTCTACCTAACAGGTCTTCCATCTTGTTAGTGACTCCCTTTTTGTATTTGTTAACCATATGAAAGTATTGTATGTAGGATACATACTACTCTAAAGTACAAATTGAATCATATTGATCTTAATAGTTAATCGGTAATAAAAAAAAGCATGTCAAAATGTCTTAGAAGAAACAATTGTGAGGATTGTAGGTCAATGTAAATAAACATATCATAATCGAAAGGAGTAGCTAAAATATCATGAAGGAGTAGCTAAATTATAAAAAATTGACAACTTAGTGTTTGGTATGGTGTAGGTAAGACAATTACTTGTCAGTACAAAGATTTGTCACTATGAACAAAAATGATAAGAAGCTTGCTCAGTTAAGAGTGACATTAGAGGTGAGGGGCGATGGAAAATGTTATTGCCCTTTCTATGATTGCAGGGGCTTGCAAATAAAAAGACTTTTAATAGCAACAACTGAAATATATTGTAGGGAGAAGGGGAACGCCGAAGGGGGTTATGAATATCTTCCCTTGGTAACAAGATTCAATATTTAATGTATTCTCTGTAATAATCATCATGTCATGGATTTTAGTAATATTTCTTATCGGGATTTTTATATTTTCTATACACACTAACGTTTCTATGTTGTTTTTGAATATATAGATGATTTCCCCAAAATGTCGACCTCCAGAGAGTTATTTTCCAAGTACTAGCAGAAATACTCTTTTACAGAGTGATGAACTTCGAGATCAGAATATTGAAGCTGTTGAACAAGTTATTAATGATGATATGGATGGATATAACGTTAGTGATTCAAATCATGAAGATGAGTTTGATACATAGATTGATCCAAGACACATTTTCTCCAATGGATGAGGACAACTAAGATGATAGTCATGATGTTGATCCTCTACTCGAGAAGTCACGTCAACCTCTTTATGAAGGATCAACAAAAAATATTCTATCTGCTATATTGTTGTTGGTGAAATTGAAGGTTTTGAATGGTTTTGTCAAACACATGCCTCACACAAATACTAAATTATTTAATTTGTTATTTATTTATGCATTCATGTTCACAAATATTTAAAAGGTTCATTTTTTTCCTATATTGCTATTGTTTTATAATTTGTAAATTAGTATGGATGCGATATTGATGATTAATATTGTTTACATTGACTTATTGTTTTGAATTTTGTAGATTKTTAGGTGAATTTCTATTACCGACATCAAATATTTTTCCACACACATATCGAGAAATATCCGTGATTATGAAAGAAATTGGAATGGAGTATCATGCTATTGATGCATGTCCTTATGATCATATCATTTACTATGGACAATATGCATTAGAAAATGAATTCCCACAATGTCAAATAAGTAGATATCGAACCGATAAAGCATCAAATAATGTGTCTCACAAAGTTATTCGTTATATTCCGATAATTCCATGTTTCCAACAGTTGTTCAGGTGCCAAAGTATAGTACACTTTATGGATTTCCATGCAAAGAACAAAAGTCGAGAAGACGTTCTTCAAATTCCTGCATATGGATCTTCATTGAAGTACATCAAAGAAACTGGTAAATTTTTAAAGAAGAACCTCATAATGTTAGAATTTTGTTGGTTGCTGATGGTGTCAATCCATTTGGAGAACTTCATTCTACATACTCATTGTGGTGTGTTTTTGTTATAAACAATAACCTTCCTCCTTCGATGTCGATCAAGAGAGAGCACACAATGTTGGCATAGATTGTTCCAGGTATTTAATTATCTTTTATTTTCTTTAAAGTATGACAACATATTTCATTTCTTTGTTTCATGCATGGTAATTATTTATTTTATATATAACGACATCTAGATAAGTATACTTAATCATGAAGTATGTTGAACCAATTAGGTAAGTACCAAGTTAAAGATATGAACGTATATAATGGGCCTCTTATCGATGAGTTGTTGAAGTTATGGGATGGAGTCACTATGTATGAGATCTCTAGACCAATAGGGCAAAAACAATTTCAATTCCATGGAATACTATCATGGACAATTAATGATGCTCCCGAGTTAACAGATTTTTGTGGTATATTGTTACTTTATTTTTTGATTTAATATTATATATATGTATTGAAAATATCATGCATTATTTTAAATTGTAACTCTAATTCGCTACATTAATTCATATATCCTGTAGGTCTACAAACAAAGGGTAAATTTGCATGCCCAATTTGTGGTCCTAAGATAAAATCTCATCGTTCAAGGAGTTTAGGAAAGGAAGTGTTTGAGGAGTATAGGCGCTTTATGCCTAAGAACCATAGTTATAGAACTACAAACAAAGCAAAATTCAAAGGTAAAGAAGAGAATGGAAAAAAAACCACGAAGAATGACACCTCTCCTATGGCAGTTGGAATATGTTAGAAATCGTCAAGGTATGCAAATTATTTATGTATGACATATTATATAAATCTTTGGTTAATTTCATTAATATTAATTTCATTTTGTTTGATTAATTAGTGTTAATTTAATATTTTTGATGTTTCATGAATGTCGTTAAGGCACGAATGGGCTTCCACGAGGAATGAAAAGTTACCCGATGCAATTCAATAGGTTTCCATACTACAAGAACCTACAAATTGTTCATTTGTTTGATACAATTCATATCGGGGAGAACATAACATAATTGCTATGGCGAATATTAGATGGAAACACTAACAAAGAGATAATTGGAAATATTTGTTTTGACATCCAAGAAGCTAATCACGCATTGTAAAGTGTAATTATTAATTCTAATGGTGATGGCCTTGAACATAATACTAGTATTCCTTGGTTATTGATGGAGCAACAAAGTAATATTCTAAAAGAGGTCATTCGAAAAATTAGGTTTCTGATGGGGTTTTCGTCAAACATAAAAAATATATTAACGAAAAAAGGTGATTTTTGTGGGGTTAAAACACATGACTGTCATACATTCATTCAGGTAATTAGTAGGCTATAATATGTTTCCTTATTGGTACGGATTTTTTGCAAACTAATAATAATTATTTGTTTTTTGTTACAGTATGTTCTAGCTTTATATCTCCTAGATGACTTTGAAAACAACATAAAATAGATTATTTATGTACTTGGAAAATACATGAGGTAAGTAATGTTTTATAGGGAAAATGGACTTCTTATGTGATTTTTAGTGGAACTTATTGACATATTATGTTTTATCTTAAAATTTATGTATGCCTTGATATTATTTTATTGCGTTGACATTTTTAGGTGGCTTTCATCAAAAGAAATCCATAAAGAAGATACAAGGTATTGGAGGAAAGAAATTCCACGACTAATGTGTCAAATGAAATGGCATCTACCTCCAACATTTTTCAATGCACAAGAACACTACCTCATAAACCAAGTTGAGGAGATTGAATTATGTGGACCAGTACACACAAGGTTGATGTGGATGGTGGAGAGGCAGTTAAAGTCATTGAAGGGTTTTGTTAGACAAAAAATAGGTCCGGAGGGTTCTATGGTTGAGGGATATGTGGTATATCAATGCATGGTGTATATTAGTCAATATCTACCTAAATTAGTAGAAAATATGAATGTGCCTCGCGTTTGGCATCTCGACTCCATCAACAAATTTGAAGGGGAGGTCTTATTGGGGAAAGGTAAAATGAGGATTGTGAAATGTAATTATTAGATGTTGACGTAGACTTAATATATTACACATTTATTCTTCCAATTTTATTTTATCATATTGATTTTTTACATTTTTTATTTCTTCATATTGAACTATATTAAACTATTCCTTTATTAACAATATCTAATTAATGATATTAAATTGTTATTTTATCATATAGTTGCTCGAGAGTGGGATGCTTTACATTTATACATTGAAAACAACCTTGATCGGATGGAGAATTGGATATAATATACTGAAGAATACTTTGGTAAGTTATCATGGAAAGGGGTGAGTAAGATGATTAAGATAGTGCATCTTCATCGAGATCAATTTTTCGATATTACGTCAACTAGGGAAGTTGATTTATCCTTTGGTTTAAAAGATAAACAGGTAAGTAAATTGTTTACTAGTGCAAACCACCCTTCTCTCCAAGGGTTGTGCGACCACCCAATCTTAGGATCTTCCCAAGATTTAATTGCAACAGTATTCGATTCCCTACTGGAACCTCTCAGAAACAATCCACAGGTCTTTGCTAAACTCCACTCACATGCAAAATCACTAAAATGCAATTCTCCTCCATGTGACCTCACCTTGTAACCACACGCTTGTCCGAAAAGGAGCATAGCGATTTCATGTATCGGCTATATAATTCAACCGACTCTCCATCCGTCAAACTCCTGAGTACCAAAATTATGACAAGGGCTTAGTTCGTGCTATCTCCTCCCATATCCTTCATCCATATGAACCTTCACTATTACATAAGGCCAATTCTTCCAATCACGTCAGGATTTCATGTATTGCAAGTTTTCACAAGCTTTCCCTTTGACCTCTTCAAGTCACGAGTCAGGGAAATGATGATCGAATGCCACGTGTCCCTAATCCAGAATCAGATCTAGGAGCCTGACAGGGCTCAAAAACGACAAAAAATAAAAGTGCTTGGAATCCGACGAAACCAGTGCCATTGCGTCTGTCTCGTCTTCCTGATTCTTGCCATATATTTACTTCATCAAATGGGCTCTGTATGCGAAATATATCACGTTCTTTCCGAAAACCCAAATAGGCAAAAAAAAAGTGGGTGACTGTACAATCCATACAGTGCCACATGGTAGGCCGTACAACCATACAGTTGACATGGAAGCTCCTGGAGAGGACACATGGTAGGTGCTAGAGCATACGATAGGTACAGTTGGACCAGTCAGAGGGTNTTCTATGGTTGAGGGATATATGGTATATCAATGCATGGTGTATATTAGTCAATATCTACCTAAATTAGCAAAAAATATGAGTGTGCCTCACATTTGGTCTTATTGGGGAAAGGTAAAATGAGGATTGTGAAATGTAATTATTAGATGTTGACATAGATTTCATATATTACACATTTATTTTTCCAATTTTATTTTATCATATTGATTTTTTACATTTTTTAATTCTTCATATTGAACTATATTAAACTATTCCTTTATTAACAATATCTAATTAATGATATTAAATTGTTATTTTATCATATAGTTTCTTGAGARTGGGATGCTTTACATTTATACATTGAAAACAACCTTGATCGGATGGACAATCTGATAGAATATACTAAAGAATACTTTGGTAGGTTATCATGGGAAGGGGTGAGTAAGATGATTAAGATAGTGCATCTTCATCGAGATCAATTTCCCGATATTACGTCAACTAGGGAAGTTGATTTATCCTTTGGTTTAAAAGATAAGTAGGAAAGTAAATTGTCTGCTGGTGCAGACCCCCCTTCTCTCCAAGGGTTGTGTGACTGCCCGATCTTAGGATCTTCTCAAGACTGAATTGCAACAATCTTCGGTTCCCTACTGGAACCTCTAAGAAACAATCCATGAGTCTTTGGAAAACTCCACTCGCATGAAAAAGCGATAAAATGCAATTCTCCTCCATGTGACCTCACCTTGTAACCACACACTTGTTCGAAAAGGAGCATTGCGATTTTGTGTATTGACTATATGATTCAACTGACTCTTTGTCCCTCAAACTCCTGAGTCCCAAAATTCTGACAAGGTCTTAGTTCGTGCTATCTCCTCCCTTATCCTNTTTGGCATCTCGACTCCATCAACAAATTTGAAGGGGAGGTCTTATTGGGGAAAGGTAAAATGAGGATTGTGAAATGTAATTATTAGATGTTGACGTAGACTTAATATATTACACATTTATTCTTCCAATTTTATTTTATCATATTGATTTTTTACATTTTTTATTTCTTCATATTGAACTATATTAAACTATTCCTTTATTAACAATATCTAATTAATGATATTAAATTGTTATTTTATCATATAGTTGCTCGAGAGTGGGATGCTTTACATTTATACATTGAAAACAACCTTGATCGGATGGAGAATTGGATATAATATACTGAAGAATACTTTGGTAAGTTATCATGGAAAGGGGTGAGTAAGATGATTAAGATAGTGCATCTTCATCGAGATCAATTTTTCGATATTACGTCAACTAGGGAAGTTGATTTATCCTTTGGTTTAAAAGATAAACAGGTAAGTAAATTGTTTACTAGTGCAAACCACCCTTCTCTCCAAGGGTTGTGCGACCACCCAATCTTAGGATCTTCCCAAGATTTAATTGCAACAGTATTCGATTCCCTACTGGAACCTCTCAGAAACAATCCACAGGTCTTTGCTAAACTCCACTCACATGCAAAATCACTAAAATGCAATTCTCCTCCATGTGACCTCACCTTGTAACCACACGCTTGTCCGAAAAGGAGCATAGCGATTTCATGTATCGGCTATATAATTCAACCGACTCTCCATCCGTCAAACTCCTGAGTACCAAAATTATGACAAGGGCTTAGTTCGTGCTATCTCCTCCCATATCCTTCATCCATATGAACCTTCACTATTACATAAGGCCAATTCTTCCAATCACGTCAGGATTTCATGTATTGCAAGTTTTCACAAGCTTTCCCTTTGACCTCTTCAAGTCACGAGTCAGGGAAATGATGATCGAATGCCACGTGTCCCTAATCCAGAATCAGATCTAGGAGCCTGACAGGGCTCAAAAACGACAAAAAATAAAAGTGCTTGGAATCCGACGAAACCAGTGCCATTGCGTCTGTCTCGTCTTCCTGATTCTTGCCATATATTTACTTCATCAAATGGGCTCTGTATGCGAAATATATCACGTTCTTTCCGAAAACCCAAATAGGCAAAAAAAAAGTGGGTGACTGTACAATCCATACAGTGCCACATGGTAGGCCGTACAACCATACAGTTGACATGGAAGCTCCTGGAGAGGACACATGGTAGGTGCTAGAGCATACGATAGGTACAGTTGGACCAGTCAGAGGGTAACACATGTCACCACTTTAAGGGTGACATGTGGCACAGGCTGACGTGTCATGGATGATGTCAGCAGGCTGACTGGGCAGGTATAGTGACAGGTGGCAGGGTACATGGTAGACAGGTGGATGAATCAGCGCTCAACAAGTGGCATCGTTCTCGATGAATGGAGAGGAACCACGTGGCCTAGTCATGGGCTGCCACGTGGCACCCTCTGGTTGGCTCTCCGACGTTGTGTAAAATTTTATGGACTCCACTAGAGTCAAACCTCCGACCTCCTCCATGCTATGGACTGGCAGGATCAGGCTTACCACCTGACCTAATGGAATTAATTAATATGTATATGGGAAGCATTGTATTTAACTTTGATTTAAAGTTTATTCGGAGGCGGAAAGGGCTGGGGCTTAGCCCCGGCCCATAGTTTATCATATACCATGTAACCGCCCCATGTAACCAGGAGTGTCAGGGGTTAAACCTACGCGGGAATATTGAACGGGGGGCCACGGATAGGGGCGTGCCCTCCACCATAAGACAGAGGCTATAGCCAACTGTTGGGGCTCAGTTATATATTGATAGTCGGTGGACCTATGCAAGTGCCCCATGACTAAGAGCTAGCGCCAGGTATGGGCCAACGCTCAGCCCTTTAGGCTGGTGCTTGACCATATTAAGTGCATGTGACCGAGAATAGGGGGGCGCGCGCCCAACCCTAGGGGATAAGTCCCATATTTTTATACAAAAGTGGTTTTTATGCTATGGTTCTGATTTTTATTGATATTATGCTGTATTAATGGATTGTATCCATTTTTGGGAGATATTGGGCATTTTTGGAGGCCAAATTTTGGGAGGAAGTTGGGGATGGATAACCAGCCTCAAATCTATAAAAACTAGGCTTGTTTGAGGCCATGGAGGAAATTCAGAGCAGAGTTATGCTGAAGGGAAGCCAAGCCAAAGCTATTTTTTTGTAGGGAAGCTATTGAGGAGCAGATGCTTGCGGGCCATTTCTGGGAGCTCCAGACATCCGTTTTGCGTGACATTTTCTTTGCTAGGTTCTATAGATTTGGAAGAACATGACCAGATCAGTCTTGTAGCCAATTGGCACTACTGCGATGTACTTTTGATCTTTTGATCAGAAATAAAGAAGCCTCCCCCACAGAGACAAAGGCCCAGAGACATAGGCAACATTGTGCCGAACTCCGTTATCAATTCTCTTGTTATGGTTTGCTATTTATTACTTCATTTCAGATCTGCATATGTGTATATGGTTGTCATAATTCCTCTCTTTTCCTCATTCTTTCATTGAGATTCTTAAAAGGGTTAATTAACGCATGCAATTAAAAAAACTCAACCACAGTCATTAAAAGATCCTATGGATCAAGTGGTATCAGAGCTAGTTGACGTTTGGATTTGAGTTTTGCATGTTAACTAGGGAAAAGGTACAACATGGTGAATGAAAGCTTGTTGTAGANTTTGGCATCTCGACTCCATCAACAAATTTGAAGGGGAGGTCTTATTGGGGAAAGGTAAAATGAGGATTGTGAAATGTAATTATTAGATGTTGACGTAGACTTAATATATTACACATTTATTCTTCCAATTTTATTTTATCATATTGATTTTTTACATTTTTTATTTCTTCATATTGAACTATATTAAACTATTCCTTTATTAACAATATCTAATTAATGATATTAAATTGTTATTTTATCATATAGTTGCTCGAGAGTGGGATGCTTTACATTTATACATTGAAAACAACCTTGATCGGATGGAGAATTGGATATAATATACTGAAGAATACTTTGGTAAGTTATCATGGAAAGGGGTGAGTAAGATGATTAAGATAGTGCATCTTCATCGAGATCAATTTTTCGATATTACGTCAACTAGGGAAGTTGATTTATCCTTTGGTTTAAAAGATAAACAGGTAAGTAAATTGTTTACTAGTGCAAACCACCCTTCTCTCCAAGGGTTGTGCGACCACCCAATCTTAGGATCTTCCCAAGATTTAATTGCAACAGTATTCGATTCCCTACTGGAACCTCTCAGAAACAATCCACAGGTCTTTGCTAAACTCCACTCACATGCAAAATCACTAAAATGCAATTCTCCTCCATGTGACCTCACCTTGTAACCACACGCTTGTCCGAAAAGGAGCATAGCGATTTCATGTATCGGCTATATAATTCAACCGACTCTCCATCCGTCAAACTCCTGAGTACCAAAATTATGACAAGGGCTTAGTTCGTGCTATCTCCTCCCATATCCTTCATCCATATGAACCTTCACTATTACATAAGGCCAATTCTTCCAATCACGTCAGGATTTCATGTATTGCAAGTTTTCACAAGCTTTCCCTTTGACCTCTTCAAGTCACGAGTCAGGGAAATGATGATCGAATGCCACGTGTCCCTAATCCAGAATCAGATCTAGGAGCCTGACAGGGCTCAAAAACGACAAAAAATAAAAGTGCTTGGAATCCGACGAAACCAGTGCCATTGCGTCTGTCTCGTCTTCCTGATTCTTGCCATATATTTACTTCATCAAATGGGCTCTGTATGCGAAATATATCACGTTCTTTCCGAAAACCCAAATAGGCAAAAAAAAAGTGGGTGACTGTACAATCCATACAGTGCCACATGGTAGGCCGTACAACCATACAGTTGACATGGAAGCTCCTGGAGAGGACACATGGTAGGTGCTAGAGCATACGATAGGTACAGTTGGACCAGTCAGAGGGTGACACATGTCACCACTTTAAGGGTGACACGTGGCACAGGCTGACGTGTCATGGATGATGTCAGCAGGCTGACTGGGCAGGTATAGTGACAGGTGGCAGTGTACATGGTAGACAGGTGGATGAATCAGCGCTCGACAAGTGGCATCGTTCTCGATGAATGGAGAGGAACCACGTGGCCTAGTCATGGGCTGCCACGTGGGACCCTATGGTTGGCTCTCCGACGTTGTGTAAATTTTTATGGACTCCACTAGAGTCAAACCTCCAACCTCTTCCATGCTATGGACTGGCAGGATCAGGCTTACCACCTGACCTAATGGAATTACTTAATATGTATATGGGAAGCATTGTATTTAACTTTGATTTAAAGTTTATTTGGAGGCGGAAAGGGCTGGGGCTTAGCCCCGGCCCACAGTTTATCATATACATGTAACTGCCCCATGTAACCAGGAGTGTCAGGGGTTAAACCTACGCGGGAATATTGAACGGGGGGCCACGGATAGGGGCGCACCCTCCACCATAAGACCGAGGCTATAGCCAACTGTTGGGGCTCAGTTATATATTGATAGTCGGTGGACCTATGCAAGTGCCCCATGACTAAGAGATAGCGCCAGGTATGGGCCAACGCTTAGCCCTTTAGGCTGGTGCTTGACCATATTAAGTGCATGTGATCGAGAATAGGGGGGGGCGCGCCCAACCCTAGGGGATAAGTCCCATATTTTTATACAAAAGTGGTTTTTATGCTATGGTTCTGATTTTTATTGATATTATGCTGTATTAATGGATTGTATCCATTTTTGGGAGATATTGGGCATTTTTGGAGGCCAAATTTTGGGAGGAAGTTGGGGATGGATAACCAGCCTCAAATCTATAAAAACTAGGCTTGTTTGAGGCCATGGAGGAAATTCAGAGCAGAGTTATGCTGAAGGGAAGCCAAGCCAAAGCTATTTTTTTGTAGGGAAGCTATTGAGGAGCAGATGCTTGCGGGCCATTTCTGGGAGCTCCAGACATCCGTTTTGCGTGACATTTTCTTTGCTAGGTTCTATAGATTTGGAAGAACATGACCAGATCAGTCTTGTAGCCAATTGGCACTACTGCGATGTACTTTTGATCTTTTGATCAGAAATAAAGAAGCCTCCCCCACAGAGACAAAGGCCCAGAGACATAGGCAACATTGTGCCGAACTCCGTTATCAATTCTCTTGTTATGGTTTGCTATTTATTACTTCATTTCAGATCTGCATATGTGTATATGGTTGTCATAATTCCTCTCTTTTCCTCATTCTTTCATTGAGATTCTTAAAAGGGTTAATTAACGCATGCAATTAAAAAAACTCAACCACAGTCATTAAAAGATCCTATGGATCAAGTGGTATCAGAGCTAGTTGACGTTTGGATTTGAGTTTTGCATGTTAACTAGGGAAAAGGTACAACATGGTGAATGAAAGCTTGTTGTAGAGAATACATTAATTGGGTTGATAAAGAGAGATTCTCAAAGTGATAAGATGGCATCGGAAGAAGGGCTTTCTTAGGATGAGAAAGAGTTCCTGAAAACTTTCCTTTCTATGTCGAAGATGGTGAAAGTTTTGTACGAGGATTACTTGGAACGAAAGAGACCAGTTTTGGGTGAATCTTCAAAGGGAAAAAGTGAAGAGGAAGAGGATCATCCTCAAATTCC
>JZKD02S1627602.1:42799-57896 GCA_000966675.3 Picea glauca | reverse complement strand
AATATTTAAAACTAAGAAAAGGACAAACAATGCAAGAATATACCGATGGATTTCAAAAAATGGCATTAATGTTAGATATCCCTTCACAAACACAATAAACTCTTATGAAGTATATAGGAGGTTTACCTGTGCATATTAGAAACATTTTTTTCATGTTTGGATCCACTAACCTTGATGAGGTTTCTATTCAAGCTACGTATATTGAAGCAGGGAAAGCAGGTGTGTCAGGGGAATCATCGTCTTCAAGGAAAGAGGACAAGAGGAAAAGGCACAGAAAGAATGCAAATGCAGTGGCGAGGAAGGAAGGAAAGCCCTCTTGCAAGCATTGCAAGAAAGAGGGACATGATGAGGAAAAATGTTGGCAGTTGCATCGTGAGAAGAGGCTCAAGTGGTTCAAGGAAAAGAAGGGAATGCAAATAGTGGCAAGGACAAGAAAACCCACAGACTTGGGATCGGATTCAGGTGATGAATCAAAGATCTCATTGGTTGGTATGATAGGTAAAATTGGTGAAGACATTAATTGTAGAAGCAACTTGTTTCATATAAGGGTAATCATGTGACACACTAAGATAGACACATTAATCGACAGTGGATCTCAATCTAATCCAATCTCAGAAGAATTGGTTAAGCAATTGGAGTTAAAAACACAACTACATCATAAGGTTTACACACTTAAATGGATAAGCAATCATCATGAAATGCACATAACAAAGAAGTGCACAATCAAATTTGCAATTTCATCTAAGTATGTGGACGAAGTAACATGTGATGTAGCGTTGTTAAGAGAATGTGTAATGGTCTTAGGTAGTCCATATTTATATGATCGTAAGGAAATATTCTACAAGACAAAGAATCAATATCAATTTACCAAAGCAGGTCAAGATTATGTGGTACATGCTCATCATGTTAAAGAAAATAAAACACTTCAAACAATGGAAAAATTAAAGAAGGAAGTGCAAGCAAGCAATTAACCAATAATTGTTTCAAATGAAGTAATCAATCTTAAGCAAGAACAAGAAATGATTGTTGAATGGAAAATCAATCATAAGTTGCTTCAAGATAAGCTCATGTCATGCAAATATTTCAAGTATATCAGTTCATTTTCCATCATCTTTTTGATACTATCATTAGTAATGTTGTCTACATGGATGATAGTGGCTTCGGTAAGATGTAACAGGGTTCAAATGGCTAACAATCTACAGTCAGTTGTCATGATTATGTTACAGTTGATCTTGATGAGACAGGTGCACAGGACAGAGTTTAGAGATAGAGGACAAGCCGGGTGGCCTATCCTGAGCTTGTTGACTGGTCAATAACCTTTTGGGGACCAAAAGGTCTTTTAGTGGGGAGGTGTGATCCAGAATCGGATCCAGGAGCCTGACAGGGCTCAAAAAGGATAAAAAATGAAAGTGCTCAAAATCTGACAAAACCAGCGCCATTGCATCTGTCTCATCTTCGTGATTCTGGCCATATATTTACTTCATCAAACGGGCTCCGTATGCGAAAGATATCGTGTTCTGTCCAAAAACCCAAACAAGAAAAAAAAAAGTGGGTGACTATACAGTCCGTACAATCCGTACAGTGCCACCTCGTAGGCTGACTATATAGGCCATATAGTCGTACAAATGACATGGAAGCTCCTGGAGAGGACATGTGGCAAGTGCTGGAGCATACAACAGGTACAATTGGCAAGTCAGAGGGTGACACATGTCACCACTGTAAGGGTGACACGTGGCACAGGCTGACGTGGCATGGATGACGTCAGCAGACTTACTGTGCAGGTACGATGACAGGTGGTAGGGTACGTGGCAGACAAGTGGACGAATCAACACTCAACAAGTGGCATCATTCTCGATGAATGGAGAGGTGCCACGTAGCCCAATCATGGGATTCCACGTGGCACCCTCTGGTTGGCTCTCTGACATTGTGTAAAATTTTATGGACTCTACCGGAGTCGAACCCCGACCTCCTCCGTGCTACAGACTGGAAGGACTAGGCTTACCACCTGACCTGCTAGAATTACTTAATATGTATATAGAAAACATTGTATTTAACTTTGATTTAAAGTTTATTTGGAGGCGGAAAGGGATGGGGCTTAGCCCCAGCCCACAGTTTATCATATACCATGTAACCGCCCCATGTAACTAGGAGCACGGGGGGTTAAACCTGCACGGGAATATTGGATGGGGGGCCACGGATAGGGGCACACCCTCCACCATAAGACCGGGGATATAGCCAACTGTTGGGGCTCGATTATATATTGATAGCCCATGGACCTATGCAAGTGCCCCATGATCAGGAGCTAGCGCCGGGTATGGGCCAGCGCTCAACCCTTTAGGCTGGCACTTGGCCATATTAAGTGCATGTGACCAAGAATAGGGAGGGGGGTGTGCCCAACCCTAGGGGATAATTCCCATATTTTTATAAAAAAGTGGTTTTTATGCTACAATTCTGATTTTTATTGATATTATGCCTGTATTAATGGATTTTATCCATTTTTGGGAGATATTGGGCATTTTTGGAGGCCAAATTTTAGGAGGAAGTTGGGGATGGATAACCAACTTCAGATCTATAAAAACCAGGCCTTTTTGAGGCCATGGAGGATAGTCAGAGCAGATTTATGTTGAAGGGAAGCCAAGCCAAAGCCATTTTTATGCAGGGAAGCTATTGAGGAGCAGATGCTTGTGGGCCATTTCTGGGAGCTCTGGACATCCATTTTTCATGTCGTTTTCTTTGTTGGGTTCTAGAGATCTAGAAGAACATGACCATATCAGTCTTGTAGCCAATTAGCACTACTGCAATGTACTTTTGAGCTTTTGAACAGAAATAAAGAAGCCTCCCCCACGGAGACAAAGGCCCGGAGACGTAGGCAACGTTGTGTCGAACTCCGTTATCAATTCTCTTGTTATGGTTTGTTGTTTATTACTTCATTTCAGATATACATATGTGTATATGGCTGTCATAATTCCTCTCTTTTCCTCATTATTTCATTAAGATTCTTAAAAGGGTTAATTAACGCATGTAATTAAAAAAACTCAACCACAGTCATTAAAAGATCCTACGGATCAGTCCCTCCCAATGGATGATTAAAATAGTTGTGGCTGTTCCTCTTATGAATATCCGATGTACATGGATCTCTGCTACACATCCTTTCCGATGGACAGTTCTGATGATGTCGGGACTTCGTGTTTCGGGGTTTCGTGAATTTCACTTTGCTTCTCCCACATCCTTTGGTTTTTCAAAATTCCAATAACTCCTCGCAAATAACCATTGCACTACCTCTCTGATATCTAATGATTTGAAATATTTTAGCTCTTTCTGAATGGATCTTGACCCTTGATCTTGTCTGATGCAAGAGCATCGCCAACAACAAGCGAGCGTGGGTCAAACACCGATGCATNAGAAGCCTCCCCCACGGAGACAAAGGCCCGGAGACGTAGGCAACGTTGTGTCGAACTCCGTTATCAATTCTCTTGTTATGGTTTGCTGTTTATTACTTCATTTCAGATCTACATATGTGTATATGGCTGTCATAATTCCTCTATTTTCCTCATTCTTTCATTAAGATTCTTAAAAGGGTTAATTAACGCATGTAATTAAAAAAACTCAACCACAGTCATTAAAAGATCCTACGGATCAGTCCCTCCCAATGGATGATTAAGATAGTTGTGGTTGTTCCTCTTATGAATATCCGATGTACATGGATCTATGCCACACATCCTTTCCGATGGACAGTTCTGATGATGTCGTGACTTCGTGTTTCGGGGTTTCGTGAATTTCACTTTGCTTCTTCCACATCCTTTGGTTTTTCAAAATTCCAATAACTCCTCGCAACTAACCATTGCACTACCTCTCCGATATCTAATGATTTGAAATATTTTAGCTCTTTCTGAATGGATCTTGACCCTTGATCTTGTCTGATGCAAGAGCATCGCCAACAACAAGCGAGCGTGGGTCAAACACCGATGCATTTTGGCACATGATGAATTGTTTGAAATGTTTTGAAGTGGATACGCCAAACATAAATGAGATAATTAAGAAAGGGAGTACTTGTAGATTGTAATTAGACCTTGAGTGTCCCACTCTTTTCTGAAGGATTAAGAGGCATTTATGCTAGTAAATGTAAGTAGGTAGCTTTAAATTCTTTGATTAGACAGTTTTAGGATCTGGAGGGAAAACAGATATAGACACCCTCACTTGTATCATTGTAACATTAGTAGCATAATCAATAAAGAGAGTATAGAGAAGAAGAAATAGAAATCTATGTAGAAGAACCCATGTACAAAAGTTCTGAGATTAATATATGAATCTTGATTCAGACTCATGGTGTTCAAATACTTTCTGTGTATGCATGATTGAATGTTATGCTCATCATTGTTTTACTCTTTCTGATATACATTTAATTTTATGCCATGTATGTATAATTTCGTGTTAAGCATTTGAATTTTCAGAGAGTAAAGAATGAGTTTCAATTGTTTCTTTGTCTGAGAAAGAGTTTTCCTGCAATGAGTGCAGTGAAATTGTCCGCAAGGAGTACGTTGATGGGTTCAGAGTATCAAGCTCTGAAAGCTCAGGAGGGATAGCATTGTTCTCATTCTCGCAAAAGCGCATGTTAAGAACAGGATCTGTGCAAGGAGTGCACAAGCCGAGTGAAGTATCATAGTTACAACCTAAGGGATTTGTTGAAGGACTGCTGTCACAGGGAGTGCGCAGAGTCAAAGAGGTTCAAATACTTGGAAGTATTTGAAGAATTGCCGCAAGGAGTGCGTGCAGGAGTCTTTTTTAAGACTTGAGTTATCGAAGAGAAGTTCAAGAGGGCTAGTTCCTTGAAGTGTTGTAAGAAGGTATAGCGACGTTGTTTTGCAGGTGGATAAGCTTCATGAAAGAACACTTTGCTCATTTCATAGGAATCGTCAAGGAGGAATTGGACGGTCAGAATTCTCNTTGTGTAAAATTTTATGGACTCTACCGGAGTCGAACCCCGACCTCCTCCGTGCTACAGACTGGAAGGACTAGGCTTACCACCTGACCTGCTAGAATTACTTAATATGTATATAGAAAACATTGTATTTAACTTTGATTTAAAGTTTATTTGGAGGCGGAAAGGGATGGGGCTTAGCCCCAGCCCACAGTTTATCATATACCATGTAACCGCCCCATGTAACTAGGAGCACGGGGGGTTAAACCTGCACGGGAATATTGGATGGGGGGCCACGGATAGGGGCACACCCTCCACCATAAGACCGGGGATATAGCCAACTGTTGGGGCTCGATTATATATTGATAGCCCATGGACCTATGCAAGTGCCCCATGATCAGGAGCTAGCGCCGGGTATGGGCCAGCGCTCAACCCTTTAGGCTGGCACTTGGCCATATTAAGTGCATGTGACCAAGAATAGGGAGGGGGGTGTGCCCAACCCTAGGGGATAATTCCCATATTTTTATAAAAAAGTGGTTTTTATGCTACAATTCTGATTTTTATTGATATTATGCCTGTATTAATGGATTTTATCCATTTTTGGGAGATATTGGGCATTTTTGGAGGCCAAATTTTAGGAGGAAGTTGGGGATGGATAACCAACTTCAGATCTATAAAAACCAGGCCTTTTTGAGGCCATGGAGGATAGTCAGAGCAGATTTATGTTGAAGGGAAGCCAAGCCAAAGCCATTTTTATGCAGGGAAGCTATTGAGGAGCAGATGCTTGTGGGCCATTTCTGGGAGCTCTGGACATCCATTTTTCATGTCGTTTTCTTTGTTGGGTTCTAGAGATCTAGAAGAACATGACCATATCAGTCTTGTAGCCAATTAGCACTACTGCAATGTACTTTTGAGCTTTTGAACAGAAATAAAGAAGCCTCCCCCACGGAGACAAAGGCCCGGAGACGTAGGCAACGTTGTGTCGAACTCCGTTATCAATTCTCTTGTTATGGTTTGTTGTTTATTACTTCATTTCAGATATACATATGTGTATATGGCTGTCATAATTCCTCTCTTTTCCTCATTATTTCATTAAGATTCTTAAAAGGGTTAATTAACGCATGTAATTAAAAAAACTCAACCACAGTCATTAAAAGATCCTACGGATCAGTCCCTCCCAATGGATGATTAAAATAGTTGTGGCTGTTCCTCTTATGAATATCCGATGTACATGGATCTCTGCTACACATCCTTTCCGATGGACAGTTCTGATGATGTCGGGACTTCGTGTTTCGGGGTTTCGTGAATTTCACTTTGCTTCTCCCACATCCTTTGGTTTTTCAAAATTCCAATAACTCCTCGCAAATAACCATTGCACTACCTCTCTGATATCTAATGATTTGAAATATTTTAGCTCTTTCTGAATGGATCTTGACCCTTGATCTTGTCTGATGCAAGAGCATCGCCAACAACAAGCGAGCGTGGGTCAAACACCGATGCATTTTGGCACATGATGAATTGTTTGAAATGTTTTGAAGTGGATACGCCAAACATAAATGAGATAATTAAGAAAGGGAGTACTTGTAGATTGTAATTAGACCTTGAGTGTCCCACTCTTGTCTGAAGGATTAAGAGGCATTTATGCTAGTAAATGTAAGTAGGTAGCTTTAAATTCTTAGATTAGACAGTTTTAGGATCTGGAGGGAAAACAGATATAGACACCCTCACTTGTATCATTGTAACACTAGTAGCATAATCAATAAAGAGAGTATAGAGAAGAAGAAATAGAAATCTATGTAGAAGAACCCATGTACAAAAGTTATGAGATTAATATATGAATCTTGATTCAGGCTCATGGTGTTCAAATACTTTATGTGTATGCATGATTGAATGTTATGCTCATCATTTTTTTACTCTTTCTGATATACATTTAATTTTATGCCATGTATGTATAATTTCGTGTTAAGCATTTGAATTTTCAGAGAGTAAAGAATGAGTTTCAATTGTTTCTTTGTCTGAGAAATAATTTTCCTGCAATGAGTGCAGTGAAATTGTCCGCAAGGAGTACGTTGATGGGTTCAGAGTATCAAGCTCTGAAAGCTCAGGAGGGATAGCATTGTTCTCATTCTCGCAAAAGCGCATGTTAAGAACAGGATCTGTGCAAGGAGTGCACAAGCCGAGTGAAGTATCATAGTTACAACCTAAGGGATTTGTTGAAGGACTGCTGTCACAGGGAGTGCGCAGAGTCAAAGAGGTTCAAATACTTGGAAGTATTTGAAGAATTGCCGCAAGGAGTGCGTGCAGGAGTCTTTTTTAAGACTTGAGTTATCGAAGAGAAGTTCAAGAGGGCTAGTTCCTTGAAGTGTTGTAAGAAGGTATAGCGACGTTGTTTTGCAGGTGGATAAGCTTCATGAAAGAACACTTTGCTCATTTCATAGGAATCGTCAAGGAGGAATTGGACGGTCAGAATTCTCCGTGGAGAATTTGTGAAGTCCAAAGAGTCGTCAGATCTTGTAGAAGAGCAAGGGGAGTTATGGAGAGTGTTTTTCTAAGTGCAAGCTCAGGAGAAATTGGGTCGTAGGATCTGAGCCAACAAGGGTCGTTGGATTCACTCGCATAATGTCATTTCGTGGATTTGCGAGTTGAAAGTTTAAAACCTTTGCATCAAGATTCATAAGCGATGAAGTCACAAGAGAATCGCAGCCATCCATCGAAGGAGGACAGGTGGCAGAGATCAAAGAATCTCGTGGACTCAGAGTTTTGCAAGGTGAGAGCCCAAAGATTGGGTGCTCCAAGTCACGAGTGGTGAAATCGTGAGGAGCTAGGATAGTCATAGGATCTAGGTCAAGGGAGGACCATTGGATCAGAGTCTCATCACGCCTTTCATGCATTTAGGGGTTTCGTGGGTTGAAGATTCGAAACCTTAGCATCAGGATTTGTGAAGTCGCAAAGTCTAAAACTCCAAAAAGGCGGGAAGTTTCGTTGTGGGACCCACGTTGACAACGTGTCGAAATTTCGACATTTCTGCATATTGAAAGATAGGAAGTCGAGAATTTTGTCCCGAAAGTCCCAAAGTCACGAGTTGCGATAAGGAGTAGACAGGGGTTCGAGATCTCGACAGTTTGGGGGTTGAGATGCAAGGAGGTAGAACTTCGAGAAGCGAAGTCGCGAAATGTCGAAGCTGGGAACGAGGGACACGTGGTAGAATCGCAAGGTGGGCCCATGCAACAGATAGGCAGACATGTGTTACCTAGTGAAAGGAGTCAACACTTGTTTACCTCTCGCATCCCAGGGATTCGTGAGATAAGGGAATGAGAGTTCAACCTTTCGATTCAAAAAGTCAAGAGTAGCGAGAACGAGAGGAGAAAAGTCAACATTGCTTCTATGGGTTTCATGAAAGGAAGGTGCCAAGGTCGGATGCCACAACTTGCGAAGTGGCTAGTAGCGAGAGGAGCTAGCATTAAGATTAGCCGATGGTCACACTTGGAGGGTGTTAGTAGAGGGGAGCTATACCCATTTTGTGATCTCAGTTATCGTGAGATTGGAAAAGAAGAGTCAGTAGCCTCAACTCACGAACTCGTGAGTGGAAAGTTGTGACAAGAACCTTTTGGGTTAGGCCTTGGTCATAGTGCTATGGTCACACGAAGAAGTGGATCTCACGCCTAGTGTTGTTCATGCAGGGGAGCTTCCGAAAGGACCCGTGGATCAATAATTTGTGATTCCAGTAGGGAATCTAAAGAGCTGATTCAGCTCGAGGGAGATAAAGAATGATCCTATAAGAAGATCTCGGTTCGAGGGCCGATAGGTCTGTGTCAAGTGGTATCGAAGCTTGACTCTATTTGTATACTTCAGATAGATAAAGAGAGAAAGAAAATCTCAGCCATGTCGCCAAGAAGAAGAAACAGACAAACACTTGATCTTCTAGAGGATAGGGATATGTCAAGAGAAAGGGGTAGGCAGGTGCCAAATCCAACCATGGAAAGAGATATACATGAACTACACATCAGAGTCATGGACATGGAAATAAAATAGAGGCACATAGCTGGTGTTGGAGATGTTAGTGAATCTGAAAGTGAAGATGAAGCTGGACATGAAGGAGAAGAAGTTGCAGCAGAAGATGCAACAAATGAACACCTAATTAGGGTTGTTGCAAGAATGGGTGCTAGAGTAAAAATGGATATTCCAGTATATGAAGGAAACCTTGATGTTGAAGATATTCTAGACTAGATTAGAACTCTGGAGACATATTTCGACTATGAATATGTCGAGGAAGACAAAAAGGTCAAGCTTGCTGTCACAATACTTAAAGGACATTCAACATTGTGGTGGGATGAAATACAAGATGATAGACGCTGCAAAGGCAAGCAGAAAATCAAGAGTTGGGATAGGATGATCGCTAAGACAAAGGCAAAATTCATTCCTAGGGATTACCAGATTACTCTATTTAGGAGAATGTAGAATTTGAGACAGAAGCTAATGTCAGTGAAGGAGTACACTGAAGATTTTTACAAGCTGAACATCAGGGCAGGTCATCGCGAAAGAGATGATGAAAAATTTGCTAGGTACATGACTGGTCCGAGATACAACATTCAGGATGAGATGAGCATGATGACCATCCGAATGGTGGAAGATGCTTATCAGATGGCTCTAAAAGATGAAGAGAAGCTGAGCTGAAAACAGGGTCAAAGAGGCTGAGGCATAAGTCATCCTAGAGGCAAATTTGTTGCCCAGGATAGAAATCAGAAACCCAAGGAAGAGTGGGAGAAACATCAGATTCAAACTAAGAGAGGTGGAACCTCACAGAGAGGGAAACATACTGAACAGAGAGGTCAATATGCTGATGGAAAAAAATTTCCTCGTACCAGAGGTAGAGGAAGAGGAAGAGGTGGAGTGGTGAAATTCTTCACATGTGGAAAGGTTGGACATAAATCTTATGAGTGTCTAGAAAAAAAGAAATAAGGTGGTGAAACTCACATTGCAGAAGCACAAAGAAGGAATGTTGAGGCAAAATATGGTGAAGGAGGAAGATCACTGATGATGCAAAAATTTCTCTTAACGTCAGAGAAGAAGGTGGAGAGTTCGGTCCAAAGGAATAGACTTTTTCGGACTGCTTGCAAAACCAAATACTGGGCATGCAAAGTCATTGTGGACAGTGGTAGCATAGATAATCTCGTTTCTACATAGATGGTAGAAAAGATGGAGTTGGAGACGATTGAACATCCAAGACCATATAGAGTTTCATGGCTACAAAAAGGACATCAGGTAAATTTCACTAAACAATGTTTAGTTGAATTTAATATAGGAGGATATAATGATAAGATATTGTGTGATGTCATTCCCCTGGATGTTTGTCATGTATTGTTGGGTAGAACGTGGAAATATGACAGGAATGTGATTCATGATGGGAGAAAGAACACATACACCCTAGAGAAGAATGGGAGAACTCACATGTTTTTTCCGATTAAGGATAAAGAGGTGAAACCTGAAGTAAGCAACATTGTACTTATCATGAGTGGGAAGGAACTTCTTACAGAGGTTAAGAAGAAGGAGGAACCACAATTCATTGTGGTCAGGAAGACTACAATTGTTTTAGCTAGTACAAGGGTATATGATTTACTGGAAGAGGTTCATAAACTATTGGAAGAGTTTGTTGACATAGTAGTGGATGAACTACCTTGTTCGTTACCATCAATCTGAAGTATAAGTCATCACATTGATCTCATACCTGGAGCTAGTTTACCAAACAAAGAAGCATACATATTGACACTGCAGGAGAATGAAGAGGTCAAGAGACAAGTCTAGGATCTGATGGACAAAGGATTGGTAAGAGAAAGCTTGAGTCCATGTGTTGTTCTGACAGTGATCAATCCGAAGAAAGATAGAGGCTAGAGGATGTGCACTGACTTGAGGGAAATCAACAAGATAACCATCATGTATAGATTTCCATTACCAAGAATGGATGATTTGATGGATTGCTTGAGTGGAGCGAATTTTTTTTCGAAGATTGATTTGAAAAGTGGATATCACCAGATTCGTATGAGAGAGGGAGATGAATGGAAGACAACATTCAAGAAAAATGAAGGTTTGTATGAATGGCTTGTCATTCCATTTGGTCTAAAAAACATGCCAAGCACTTTCATGAGATTGACAAATGAAGTCCTAAAGGATTTCATCGAAAAAATTGTCATAGTGTATCTTGATGACATATTGATTTTCAGCAAGACAGAGGCAGAGCATCTGAAACATTTGGCTACAGTGATGAAGAGGCTATAGGAAGAGAAGATGTTGATAAACATGAAGAAATCCTCGTTCATGAAGACAGAGCTCATTTATTTGGGGTTTGTTATTTCTGCAGATAAGTTAAGGATGGATCCAAATAAGGTGGAGGTAATTAAGAATTGGCCATCACCGAAGAGTATATTTGAGGTTCGAAGTTTTCATGGATTGGATAGTTTCTATAGGAAGTTCTTCAAGAATTTCAGTGGAATTAGTGCACCAATGATGGACACAATGAATAAGAGACACAAGTCTTTTCACTAGACAGAAGAAGTAGAGAAAAGCTTCAATTTGTTGAAAAGGAAAATCACGGAACAACCAATTTTGGTGTTGTCAGATTTTAAAAAGACATTTCAAGTAAAATGTGATGCATGTGGATTTGCAATAGGGGTAGTCTTGAGCCAAGAAGACAGGTTGATAGCATACTTCATTGATAAGTTGAATGAAGTGAAAGTGAAATACTCCACGTATGACAAGGAGTTCTATGCTATTATTCAGGCATTGAAGAAGTGGAGACACTATTTGATCCCTAAGCAGTTTGTTTTATACAAAGACAATCATGCTTTGCAATTTGTGACTCAACAAGAGAAGTTGAATCAAAGACATGTAAAATGGGTTGAATACATGTAGAACTTTACTTTTGTAACTAAGCATATTTATGGAACTTCTAGCAAAGTTGTTGATGCTTTGAGCAGGAAATGTTTGTTGTTGCAGGAGTTCAGAGTCAAAACACTGGGTTTTGATGATGTTAGGGACATGTACAGAGATGATCCAGATTTTAAGGAGGCGTATGAAGCAGCTGAGAATCCAATTCTCAGGGACAGAAGCTAGTGGACATAATACATGATCCAAGAAGGATTACTGTTTAAGGGTAATCAACTTTGTATTCGAAAATGCTCCATGAGGGAGAATTTGCTGAAGGAGAAACACAGTGGAGGATTGGCCAGACATTTCAGTCATGAAAAGACATTCTGAAAGTTAAATGAGTCATATCTTTGGCCAGGAATGAGAGAATGTGTCAAAATATTCATGGACATATGAAGCATTTGTCATCATTCAAAAGGAAAGTGGCATAATGCAGGCTTTTATCAACCGTTACCCATACCTGCGAGGCCATGGGATGTAGTCAACATGGACTTCATATTGGGGCTGTCAAGAACACAAAGAGGGTTCGACTCGATCTTTGGAGTTGTGGATATATTTTCTAAGATGGCACACTTCATACCATGTCAGAAAACCAGTGACACAACTCACATTGTGAATCTGGTTTTGAAAGATGTTATTTGACTTCATGGCTTACTAAGGAGCATAGTTTTCGATCGAGACACCAAGTTCGTGGGACACTTCTAGAGGACCTTATGGAAAAATATAGGAATGAACTTGTCGTTCAGTTCAGATTATCATCCTCAGACGGATGGACAGACAGAAGTTGTGAACATGAGTTTGGGAGACTTGCTAAGGAGCTTGGTGACAAAACACCACAATCAGTGGGACAATATTCTACCACAGGTGGAATTTTCACATAACAACTCACTAAATAGAAGCACATGATGATAGATTCATAACAAAATGAAACTAGGAGTGCTAGTGCAGAGGATTTCACAGAAGCGATGAAGGAAATTCACAGCCAAGTGAAGGAGCGATTGGAAAACTTGAGCCAAGAGTATAAGCAAAAAGTAGATCAACATAGGAGACAACTTCAATTTGAAGTTGGTTATATGATTTTGGCACATCTGAGAAAGGAAAGGTTCTCGAAGGGGACATATAACAAACTGAAGATGAAGAAGATCATACCATGTAAGGTCTTGAAGAAAATTGGGGCAAATGCTTATGAGATTAAATTACCCAATGGGATCGGAATTTATTTGATATTCAACATCTCATATTTGTACCCTTACAAAGCTGAGGAAGCATAATCAGGTAATGAACAACCATAGGTTCAGTGGACTAAACAGATGCCAGTTGTAGAGAAGCCACAGATGGAAAGCATACTGGACAAAACAGTTAGTAAGAGGACCAAGCGAAAGGAATATTTTGAATACTTGGTCAAGTGGAAGGGACATCCAGTTGAATATGCCAGCTGGGAGAATGAAGCAGAGATCCAGAAGCATGGACAAACCATGTGAGAGCTCATGGACAGGAGCCCATGAAAATTTTCAAGTGAGGGAGTATGATGCAGGAGCATCGCCAACAACAAGCAAGCGTGGGACAAACGCCGACGCATTTTGGCACATGATGAACTGTTTGAAATGTTTTGAAGTGTATACACCAAACTTAAATGAGATAATTAAGAAAGGGCGTACTTGTATATTTTAATTATACCTTGAGCGTCTCGCTCTCATCTGAAGGATTAAGAGGCATTTATGCTAGTAAATGCAAGTAGGTAGCTTTAAATTCTTAGATTAGACAGTTTTAGGAGCTGAAGGGAAAACATATATAGACACCCTCAGTTGTATCATTGTAACATTAGCATCATAATCAATCAAGAGAGCATAGAAGAAGAAATAGAAAGTTGTGTAGAAGAACCCATGTACATAAGTTCTGAGATTAATATATGAAGCTTGATTCAAACTCATGATGTTCAAATACTTTCTGTGTATTCATGATTGAATGTTATGCTCATGATTGTTTTACTCTTTCTGATATAAATTTTCTTTTATGACATGTATGTATGATTTCATGTTAAGCATTTGAAGTTTGAGAGAGTAAAGAATGAGTTTCAATTGTTTCTCTGTCTAAGTAAGAGTTTTCCTGCAAGGAGTGTAGTGAAATTGTCCACAAGAAGTGCATTGATGGGTTCAGAGTATCAACCTTTGAAAGCTTAGGAGGGATAGCATTGTTATGATTCTCACATAAGTGAAAGTTAACCACAGGAGTTGTGCAAGCCGAGTGAAGTATCAGAGTTACAACCCAAGGGAGTTGTTGAAGGACTGTTGTCGCAGGGAGTGCATAGAGTCAAAGAGGTTCAAATACTTGGAAGTATTTGAAGAATTGTTGCAAGGAGTGTGTGCAGGAGTTTTCTTGAAGAGATGAGTTGTTGAAGAGAATATTAAGAGGGCTAGTGCCTTGAAGTGTTGTAAGAAGGTGCAACGACGTTATTTCGCAAGTGGATAAGTTTCATGAAAGAACACTTTGTTCATTTTGCAGGAACAGTTAAGGAGGAATTGGATGGTCAGAATTTTCTGTGGAGAATTCACGAAGTCCAGAGAGCCATTAGATCTTGTAGAAGAGAAAGAAGATTTACGACGAGTGTTTTTCTAAGTGCAAGCTGAAGAGAAATTGGGCCATAGGATCTGAGCCAACAAGGGTTGTTGGATTCACTCACATAATCTCATTTCGTGGATTCGCGAGTTGAAAGTTTCAAACCTTTGCATCAAGATTCACGAGTGGTGAAGTCATGAGAGAATCCAAGTCATCCATCGAAGGAGGACAGGTGGCAGAGATCAAGGGATATTGAAACTCAGAGGTTCACAAGGTGAGATCCCAAAGATTGGGTTCTCTAGGTCACGAGTGGAGAAATCGCGAGGAGCTAGGACAACCATAGGATCCAGGTCAAGGGAGGACTATTGGATCAGAGTCTCATTGCACCTTTCACACATTCGGGGGTTTCATGGGTTGAAGAGCCAAAATCTTGACATCAATATTCGTGAAGTCACGAAGTCCGAAACTCCAAAAAGGCTGAAAGTTCCGTTGTGGGATCCACGTTGATGACGTGTCGAAATTTCCTGAAAGTCAAGAATTTTGTCCTGAAAGTCTCGAAGTCGCTAGTTGTGATAAGGAGTAGTGAGGAGTTCAAGATCTCGACACTTCGGGGGTCATGATACAAGGAGGTAGCTCTTCTAGAAGCGAAGTCATGAAGTGTCGAAGCTGGGCACAAGGGACACGTGGTAGAACCACAAGGTG
>JZKD02S1627602.1:24563-34940 GCA_000966675.3 Picea glauca | reverse complement strand
AGTTCCACTACTGCGACTCTACTGATGGATTCTTTCATTCTGTGATAGTCCTGTGCCTAACCCCTGGTGTCTTTTTCTTCTTACAGCTGCTAGATGCACGCCTTATGTCCAGGGGCGTTTATTTCTTGTCGTCACTAGATATGTCGGGTCGTCTTGATTGTGTTCGTCTTACTTGCGTCTTGTTAGTCCGAGAGGTGATGTAGAGTCGGGCGGGTTGTTTCTTCTGCACACACGCACACACTTTAACAAAAAAAAAATTCACCGGTTGACTGAGTAGATGTCCTTAGCTAGGAGGGGTGTTACACACATGTAATACTTTACATTCGTGTAAGGATTTACATTCATTTATGTCATTTCAAACGGTGTCCCAAATTTACAGACTCTAATTTAATTAACACAAAAATCAAAAATATCTCCACACCACTACCAATCTGGTTAAAGGTCAGTTTTGGCTCCTTCGATGTATTGAGGTGTCAATTCTGATTCCACATCCACCTTTTTGGATTTCTATAGTGATTCTCTTGCATCATACTCCTCTGGCCAAAATATTCATGGAATCCTGTCCATGAGCTCTCGCACTATTTTTCCATGTTTCAAAATATCAGGTTCAGTTACCCAACTTGAATCTTCCACAGGGTGATCCTTCCATTTCACTAAATATTCAAGATACATATTTCTTCTGGTCTTCCTTCCAACTCTTTGTTCTAAAATTTTCTCCATATGAGGTTTTTCTACTATGGGCATCTATTCTTCCCACTGAATCTCTTCTTGATCATCCAATTCTCCAGTGTCATCTTTGTTATAAGGATACAAATATGCAACATTGAATATCGGTGATATCCAAACATTATCTGGAAACTCAATTTCATAAGCATTTGCTGCAAATTTTCTGAGGATCTTGCATGGTCCTATCTTCTTCATCTTCAATTTATTATATGTTCCTCTTGGAAACATTTCCTTCCTCAAATGAGATAAAAATTCATCTCCCACTTCAAATTTAAGTTCCCTTCTTTTCTGATAATATTTGTCCTTATACTTTTTATTACTATCCTGTATCTGCCTCTTAACTTGATCATGAAGTCTTTTCATTTCTATAGAAAAATCTTCTGCTCTAGTGCTCCTGAATTCATCTTGTTTCAATTCTCTCAATTCTGCAATCCCTCTCGACTATCTTCCATATACTATCTCGAATGGACCTTTTCCAGTGCTTCTATTAACTGAATTGTTAAATGAAAATTCCACCTGCGCCAGAATCTGATCTCACTGATGACCTTCTTCAATAACTAAACTTATTAACAAATTTCCCAGACTCTTGTTCACCACTTCAGTTTTCCCGTCTACCTGAGGGTGATATTCTTAAATAATAGTTAAATTATTTCCCATCATCTTCCATAGAGTCCTCCAAAAGTGTCCCATAGACTTAGTATCCCTGCCTAAAACTATGCTCCTCGACAGTCCATGTAATCTCACAACTTCTATGAAAAAAAAATTGGCTATGTGTGTAGCATCGTTTTTTTTCTAGCATGGTATGAAGTGTGCCATCTTGGAAAATCTATCAAGCACAACAAATATAGAATCACTTCTCTTCTGGGTTCTAGGTAATCCCAATATAAAATTCATACTAATTTCATCCAAAGGCCTTTCTGGAATAGGCAATGTTGATACAAACCAGTGTTTTGTCTCTTCCCTTTTGCATGTTGACAAAATTTACATCAGTCTACAAATTTCTTCACATCTTTCCTCATACCTGGCCAATAATACAAACTACTCAATCATGCATATGTTTTGTCATGACCAAAATGTCCAACTAAACCTCTACTATGTTATTATTTCAACAAATTATCTCTCATTGAACATCTTGGTATGCACAATTGGCTTCCCTTAAACAACAATCCATCTTGTATCAAATATTATGACCATGAGTTGTTATCCCTCAACAAAGGATTTTCATATGCTTCATAAACCTCCATAAAATCTGGATCTTCCTGATACATTTCCTTAAGGTTCTCAAACCCTAAGGTCTTCACTTGAAATTCCTCTATAACCAAATTTCTCCTACTCAAAGCATCTGCAACTTTGTTAGCACTCCCAGAAATATGTTTAATGAAAAAAGTAAAATTCTACATGAATTATACCCACTTAGCATGTCTCTGATTCAACTTCTCTTTCCTAGTAATAAATTGAAAATCTTGATTATCATTGTACAACAAAAACTCTTTTGGAATTAAATAATGTCTCCATTTTTTCAAATCTTGAATCACGACATAAAATTCCTTGTCATATGTAGAATATTTCTCCTTAGTGTCATTCAACTTCTCAGTGAAATAAGCAACTGGCTTATTATGTTGACTCAAAACTGCTCCAATGGCTATCCCACTTGCATCATACCTCACCTTAAATGTCTTTCCAAAACCTGGTAAACTAGAACTGGTTGCTCTATTATCTTCTTTTTCAACACTCTGAAACTTTTCTTGGCCTCCTATGTCCAATTAAAATACCTATGTTTCTTATTCACAGTTTCCATCATAGGTGCGCATATACCACAAAATTTTCTGATAAACTTTCTATAAAAACTATCTAAACCATGGAAACTTCTCACCTTAACTATACTCCTGGGTGATGACCATTCTTTGATTTCTCTCGCTTTTTCTGGATCCATCTTCAATTCATTTGAAGAGATCAAAAAACCCAAATATATGAGATTTGTCTTCATAAAATAACTTTTCTTCAAGTTTATTAACAACTTTTCTTGCTGAAATTTCCTCATCACTAATGTCAAGTGATTTAAATGTTCTTTCTTTGTTTTACTGAAAACTAATATATCATCCTAATACACAATGAAAAATTTACCTATGAAGTCCTTCAACACTTCATTCATCAACCTCATAAATGTACTTGGAGCATTTTTCAATCTAGATGGCATGATTAGCCATTCATGCAAACCTTCATTTGTCTTGAATGTTGTTTTCCATTCATCTCTCTCTCTCATTCTTATATGATGATATCCACTCTTCAAGTCTATTTTTGAAAAATAACTTGCTCCACTCAAACATTCCATCAAATCATCCATCATCGGTAAAGGAAATCTATACCTGATGGTAATCTTGTTGATGACTCTGGAATCTGTACACATTCTCCATCCCCCATCCTTCTTTGGGCTTAATACAATTGGCACTGCACATGGGCTTAGACTTTCCCTGACTAAAACTTTATCCAACAACTCCTAAACATGTTTCTTAACTTGTTCATTCTCTTGAGGTGTCAACCTATACACTTATTTATTTGGTAAAATGGATCCTAGAATCAAATCAATATGGTGATTAATACTCCCAATGGGTGGTAATGAGTGAGGCAACTCATCCACTACTATGTCAACACAATTCTCCAACAATTCTTGGATTTCTTTAGGTAAATCATCCACATAAGTATTGGGAAGGATAAATATTTTCTTCCTTACTACAACAAATTTCATTTCCTGATCTTTCTTGACCTCCTTCAATAGTTCCTTCCCACTCATGAGAAGTATTATTGCGTTGGCTTCTTCATTTTCTTTCTTTTCTTCTATTGGCAGTAACATGTGGGTTCTACCACTTTTTTCCAGAGTATAAGTATTTTTCCTCCCATCATGAATAACATTCCTATCAAACTGCCATGGTCTTCCCAAAAAAATATGAAAAAAATCCATGGGAATCACATCACACAAAATATCATCTTTATAGCCTCCTATTTTAAATTCAAATTTGCATTGTTGACTTACCATTACTTGATGTCTTTTCTGCAACCACGATACTTTGTATGGACTTGGGTGTGCAGTTATTTCCATGTTCAGCTTCTCCACCATATTTTTTGATACTAAATTATCAATACTCCCACTCTCTATAATCATCTTGCAAACTTTGTCCTTTGTCCTACAAGTAGTCCTAAACAATCTTGTTCGTTGAGCTGAGTCTTCTATTTCTTTCTCTGGATTTAGAAGAAATTTCCTCATCATAATATTTTGTCCTCTTTCTACTGCCTCTACTTCCACATTCTTTTGGGCTTTAGAAATGTGCTCTTCTCCTCCTCCTTCTCTCTTCTTCTTGGAACATTCCCAAGACACATGTCCTGTCTTTCCACAGGTATAACATTTAACTCTGCCTCCTCTACTTCTTCCTCTTCCTCGAGGAAAGAAATTTCTCCCACCAAACGGTCTTCTTTGGGAACTTCCTCGTCTTTCAAAATGACCATATGATTTGTCATTATCATCCTTAGCTTTCGGTGCCTTATCATAGACAACTCTCTTACCTTTATTTAATCCCCTTCTTTTATTCTGTTGACTCTGGTTTCTGGCTAACTTTTCTTCTTCCTTCAGTGCAATATGATAAGCATGTTTCATTGTTCTCATAGTCATCATATTGATTTCATCCTGAATTTCATACTTCAAACCATTTATATACCTGGAAATGTTTTCATCATTCTTCTCTCTTTGTTCATCCCTAATATTCAACCTATAAAATTATTTTGTATACTCTTTCACTGTCATACCCCTCTGTCTCAGGCTCTACAATTTTCTAAACAACTCTATATGATAATCCCTAGGTATTAAATTAGCCTTCAATTTGGCTACCTCCATGTCCCAATTCTTTTTCTTCGGCCTTCCTTTGTCCTTGTTTCTGCCTACAGTTCATCCCACCATAGTGTTGCATGTCATTTTAATATGGTGATAGCATGTCTCACCTTTCTTCCTTCCTCAACATCTTCATAGTTGAAATACTTATCTAGGGACCTTATCCAATCCAATAACTCTTCAACATCCAAATTACCTTCATACATGGGAAGGTGCATCTTTGCTCTAGCTCCCAAATTCACAACAACTTTCAGTAAGCATTCTTTAGTCGCATATTCCCCTATAATTTATTCAACTTATATTTCTTCTCTTTCTGCATCACTGACATCTTCAGTGGTAGGTTTTCTCCTCTTCATAGATTCCATCACTTCCAACCTTACACGAAGTTCTCTCACTTCTCTTCCTAAAGAAAGGTTTTCCATAGGTGGTCCTATGCGTATCCTCGACAACATCGCTTCAATTGTTCTTAAGACACTAAGTTCAACTTCAAATCTTTTTCAGAATATGATACCACTTGGTGTAGCCCCCTTTCTCTCCAAGGGCCACGTGACCTTCCGATCTTAGGATATTCTCAAGACTGAATTGCAACAGTCTTCGATTTCCTAATGGAACCTTTCATAAAAAATCCATAGGTCTTTGCAAAACTCCACTCGCATGCACAAGTGCTAAAACACAAGTCTCCTCCACGTGACCATACCTTGTAACCATGTACATGTCCGAAAAGGCACGTCGTGATTTCATGTATCAGCTATATGAGTCAAACGACTCTCCGTTCGTCGAACTCCTAAGTCAAAAAATTATGACAAGGAATTATTTCATGCTATATCCTCCCTTATCCTTCATCCATATGAGCATTCACTATGATATGGGGCCAATTCTTTCGAGCACGTCAGGGTCTCATGTATCACGAGTTTTCACAAGATTTCCCTTTGACCTCTTCAAGTCGTGAGTCATGGAAATGATGATCGGCTGCCATGCGTCCCTCCCGATGGATGGTTAAGATAGTTGTGGCTCTTCCCCTTGTGAATCTCTGATGTACATGGATCTCTGCCACATGTCCTTTCTGATGGACAGTTTCGATGATGTCAGGACTTCGCATTTTTGGGTTTCACGAATTTCACTATGCTTCTCCCAAATCCTTTGGTTTTGCAAAATTATGATGAATCCTCACAACTAACCAGTGTGCTACTTCTCCTATATCTAACGATTTGAAATATTTTAGCTCTTTCTAAATTGATATTGACCCTTGATCTTGTCCAATCTTTGAACTTCTTTTTTGAAGGATTTCTCCCATTCAATCCTCCATACTTGTTCTTCCTTCAAACTTCGATTTTTTGCGCTTCACCTTTGAACGCTTGAAATCCTCAAAACATAGAATCTTTTCTAAGTGTTTCTCCTCTCGAGACTTAAAACTGCTACTCCTCCTAAGATTTTGGCAATTGAAATTAAATCTTGTCCCTTGTGCACACTTGCACTCTTTGTATTTTTCAAAAGACTTTCAGATGTTGTCCTGGCATAGTATACACTCGAATTCCTAAGATTTCAAACTTTAACACACGTTTATTTCTATACGCACTCCTTCTGCTCATTATGCACACTCTGCATATGGAATTTCCCCTCTATCTCTTCTAAGCTTTATGTCAAAAAAGACTTCTTCATACGCACTCATTGTGCCTTGTATGCACTCCTTGCATAATATTACATAAGAGAAACAATTGAACTCATTCAACTATTCATTCACTCACTATGAACATCATGCATTCACAAACACATAACAACACAATCAAACTATAACAATATCAACACTGTGTATTTGGGTCAAATTCCTTTGTTCTATTCAATTCACAAGGAAACATAATTGCAATAGTTGCCTCCTTCACAACTATTATAATGAAAACTTGTCTAAGGACCAAGAACTTTTTTCGCTCTTCTTCCTCCTATCTAAATACTACTACATCCCACTCAAGCAGTTACCTAGCCAATTAATGAAACCTAATGACTAATTAGGGTTAATATCCCACACCTATAATACTTTACAGTCGTGTAAGTATTTACATTTGTTTCCTTCATTTCAAATGGTGGCCCAACTTTACACACTCTAATTTAATTAACACAAAAATCAAAAATATGTCCACACTGCTACCAAGCTGGTTAAAGGTTGGTTTTGGCTCCTTCGATGTATTGAGGTATCGATTATGATTCCACATCCACCTTTTTGGATTTTGATAGTGATGCTCCTACATCATTTACCCACATTTTCCTAGTTATTTCCCAAAATTTCAATGTATTTGGTTTGTTTAATTTTTGAAATATATATTTACTAAGTCCTATATGAGGTTTATTAATTGGCATTGTATTTTTTACTTGTTTTCCATGTTTCAGTTTGAACATCACAAGGCTATGTGGTGTAATGATCATAGATTTTGTATCAAAATGTTGGATGATAAGATGAAAACCTCAGATTGTGGGATAATTATAGTGTTTAAGGTCACCAACATTTCCTCTATAAGTGAAAGAAATTCTGAAGAAACTGAGAATAGGTAATATGGGCATTTGGAGGATACAATTGAGTGAGAAATTTCATTCCTTTAAAATACTTTTGTTTGAGGCGAAATGGTATAGGCTACGGATGCATGAACATGATCTTGAAAGAACTTTTATTGAGCATGATAATGGATTTACCATGGCTAATACAAGTGTATTTGAACTAGGTATAGAGCCTTATGTTCTTCCAAGTCAATGTGAACAAGTATTTTACTCAAAGGTACCTGGTAAAGAAGGTTGGTCATATGTTGTTAGATATGATCCAAGAGGAAGACTAGTGAAGTATAATCATGTAGCTGAGGATGAAGATAATAATGAGGAATAAGATCATGATTATGCATGTAAGGAGCAGGTGGTTGTAGTTAATGTGTCAGACGAATAAGTTGAAGAATTTGATCATCCAAATGTAGGAGACGACGATCTCATTGCTGATATCGAGAACTATATTGGAGAAAATGACATTTATGATGATGTTGATATGAATGAGCCTTTGATCAATATCGATTCTAAACCAGATGATGATAAATATGTTGAGTTGGATGAAGAAGAAGATGAATGATATTTAATTGTTGAAAAGAAGAGGTATGTGTTTATATCTTTTAAATAATATTTTTATGTTTTTATTTTCTATAATAGAGTATATGTTACATGTTCTTTATAATTTCAAATTAGGTATGGGGAAATTGAGAGTGATGTGAGGGGGGTGGGGCATAATTAGAGCTTCCACCTTCATGTGGTTTCCCCTGTTTAGTAGAGAATGAACTAGTCAAGAAACCAAGAGGAGATCTGTGCGATTGCACCTAATCATACCAACAATGTAGGTATTTCATCCAAGGGATTTTCATTTTTATGTTTATAGTTTTGTATAAGCCAATTAATGACAACCATAATTTAAATTTTGGTCATGTTTGAAAAAAATATGATCAATCTCAATTCTTTGTGAAAGAAACACGTTGTTGCAAAACCTATCCAGAACAAGGCATTAATTCGACAATATAAGCCATTGTTTTTGTAATGGTTGGCATGGATGCCAAGTTCTTAGGTTTCATTGAAAAATGTATGTGTGTCATAGTTGTGATGAAAAATCCCTCCTTTCGTTCATTGTTTAATCAACACTATAAAAATGACTGTGATGAATGACCCATGCATCCCTAAGGAAATTTCTACAATATTGTACCTTGTTGTTTGACCCTAGAGAATTCCTTGGACAACCATGAGAGCCATACTTCATGTTACAAATGAATTTGAAATGACCATTGTTATATCACATATTTCATTTGTGATTCCATAAATCCCTAGGCATGGACCATAAATCCCTCTTTTTTGTTGATTTCTTAATCAACACCATAAAAATACTCCCTTGCAGTCCTAGATGTAGGTACGTATGTACTATCAAATGAATTTTACAAGGAAATTGTACTAGGACTAGACACAGGCAACAATGACCTGTGAATGGGGCCAACGTTGAATTTTTTTCAAACTATTTCTCTATGCACTGAAATTTGACATGGATAGACTATTTGCATCCCTTAATGATATGGGAGGGTTTATGGACTCAAATTTGACTCACACACCCACTTGTTTCCATCATCAATTCATCATGTAAACCATAAACCCTAATATTATTTCAAAGTACACAAATTGGTTGATGCATGCTTTAAGTTTTCATCAGTCTTTCTTCATTTTTATTTCAGGTTCTACATTGTATATACAATGTATGTGTGTCATAGCTGTGATGAAAAATACCTCTTTTTTGTTCATTGTTTAATCAACACCATAAAAATATGCCCTTTCGGTAAAATATGTGGGAACATGTGTACTGTCGAACAAATTTTAAAAGGAGCAACGAAAATACATTGTACAAGGACTAGACATGGGAAACAATGACCTGTGAATGGAGCCGACATTGAAATTTTTTCAAATTGTTTTTGTATGCACTGAAATTTGACATGGATAGACTATTTTCATGACTTAACGATATGGGATGGTTTATGGACTCAAATTTCACTCACACACCCACTTGTTTCCATCATCAATTCATCATGTAAACCATAATCCCTATTTTTCTTTCAAAGTACAAAAATTTGTTGACACTGCAAGTCTTAAGTTTGAATCAACCTTTCTTCATTTTTCTTTCAAGTTCTACATTGTATATAAAATGTATGTGTGTCATAGTTGTGATGAAAAATCCCTCTTTTTTCATTCATTATTTAATCAACACCATAAAAATATTCCCTTGCAGTATTAGATGCAGGAACGTGTGTACTATAAAATGAATTTTAAAAGGAACAACAAAAATACATTGTACTAGGACTAGACATGGGCAAAAGTGACCTGTGAATGGGGCCAATGTTGAAATGTTTTCAAACTATTTATGTATGCACTGAAATTTGACATGGATAGACTATTCCCATGCCTTAACTATATGGGAGGGTTTCTGGAGTCAAATTTGACTCACACATAACCGTTATAATAACCACTATAAACTGATATAAGCATAATATCCCTTATAACCCTAAACCCCTAGCTCTTTTATATTTTAACATTAATCCATATAACCCTTTTATATTAGTAACCATTATAGCCCCTAATACCTATACTGATTATAACCCCAAACCCTATATAACATGTTAAGCCCTAATATTGGCTCATTACCCCTTAATTGGGGCATATTACATTAGTAATGTTATTTTATTTATGTTGTCTTTATTCCATTACTTGTAATTATACCTCCCAGTCTCCTATATATCCCAAGAGATATTTTCATTTGGAATCATCTGGTACTTGAAAATTTATGTGGGGTAAAAGGAGGTTGCCCCCTAGAAGAGGCTTATTATTTGAAATTATCTCTTTTTCAAGGCATTTAGTACTTATTCTGAGGTTTTTCTATGCTATATTGATATTTGGTTCTTAACATATGGTATAAGAGCTCAAGGTCTTGGGGTTTTGCTATTACATCTGATACACATTGGCATTTTTGATATAAATTGTTTTATACAACGTTTCAGAAGGAATGAATTGGAGGATATTTAGTAGATGGATCAAGGTACGTTGGGTTAAAATTTCATCTCCTGAGGCTTTATACTTTCTGAGATATATCATGTGAAAGATAGGGTTTGGGAATCATCCTGAACTGAGTCAATGTGGATTTTTCACTATAAAAATGTTTCTATAATGTTTCAAACCCTGAAGTTTGGAGGCTATTTACATAAATTAGTAAGGTATCT
>JZKD02S1627591.1:125291-140144 GCA_000966675.3 Picea glauca | reverse complement strand
GGGTGGTGGAAGTACCTTCCACGCTAAGAGGGAGTGTTGATGTATTTAGCATTGGACAAGTACTTCCACATAGGCTTGGTGTCTAGCATGTGGAAGTTGGCCTTGTGACCTCTCAGAACCTTAGGAAGTTCACTTTATGAGTTAATAATTAAAGTGAATGACCTTAAGTGTGAGTGGGCATGGTTAAGGAAAGGAGCAAAGGGCAACAAGGGAGATAACAACCAGGTAGGATAGGCTATTTGTTGCATTGTATTCTTTTGATGGGCTATTATCCTAGGACAAGAACCCATGATTTTAATTAATAAAATCAAACTTAGATTTGGTTTTCCCTTTAGGGTTATTCTCGGGGTGTTTACCCAAAATCTTTGTGCAATGTGTTTGGTTTCCTGTTAATGCTTCCGTTGTAATATTGGTTAATAACTTAGCTATGCATTTAGTGATTAAAGTGATTTTATTGGAACCAAGTGTCAGGTGCTAGCTTAAGAGAAATTAACAAGAAACACCTTAAATCAGCCATAAAACATTGAATACAACCTTGAAGCATAATACCAATAGGGACGATTTGCCTTCATGGGGATAGAAATTGACAATGAAGCATAAATCCACGGATGAAAATGTCTAGAAAATGAAAGTAACTTGTTAGCTTTACTCTTGACAATGAAATTTATATTTTTAACAGTTTATCTTTCGTAATTTTTTGTATTTTTGTATTTTATATGACATAAAAGAAAAATAATTGAATTTTAGGGTTTTTGTGGTTGGTTGTTGGTAGTGAAGCTCAAAGCCTTGTCTTCACTTAGGGTTTATGGGGTCAAGAAGTATGCCCCTCTAAGAATTGGTTATCCACGTTTATGGATTAGAATGAGACTAGGGCCACAAGGCTAGTAGTATCTTGTCTAATCAAGACAAACCATGAAAACCAAGGCCCAACAAGAAGGGTTTCCCCAAGGGAAGTGTCATCACCAACAAGATCAGCAAAAGACTTGAAAAAATACTTAAAACCCTTGACAAGGAGTATATAACTAATAAGATCAACAAGAGATAAGCACTTACCAAATCATTTTAGGGAAGAAGGAAGAGATGAAACCCTAAACGTCCTCCTTATAGAAATTATTACTCCAACGCCTAGGTACTTCGTTAGCTAGTGATTTCTTTACTGCAATCAAATTAGCAGCTCACAAAACAAAAATAAACTTTTGAAATATTCAACTCAATATCATGCAGCGGAAGCATAAACAAGGAAACCAAATCAAGCATGCTTGAACACTAGAATTTTTGGGCAAATACCCCTGGAAAAACCTCGGAGGGAAAACCAGTGTTGAGAATAATTTTATTATGCTAAAATCAGGGCTCCTGTAATAGGGATAATGGCCCACTGAGAGAAATGCAACTGCAGACTAACCTGGCAAGCGCTGATTTGCTGCATAATCAATTATGGCACAAATTTCTAGGCATCTGTGGCTATCCCTTCTGTGACCCGCGGATATCCGCAACTTTCCCCACTGAGACCCACAGATGTACGCGATTGTCTCAATTGTGACCCACAGATGTGTATGGAAAACCTGTACGGAAAGCTCCATATGCTCCAACACTCTCCTATGGCTTCCTTTTGTTGAAACCCACCTGTGTATGCCTCTATTCTCTCTTCTCCTTGACCTGTATGATCTGTAGATGAAGGTCCTTCTTGACCTATCCAAGATCTTGAACCACAGTCCTTCGTGATCCAATACTCTGTCAAATCCCTCAACACCTGTCGAGTCAAGTGTCTTTCTGCTTCACCCTAGCCTTGCTTTTGTAATCATGAGTTACAATGTATTTCTAATCTCAAAAGTGATTTATGGCTGAGATTACTTCTCACACTCACTTTGAGATTTAGATTACATGTTGCATGCTAAGTACTTTTAGCATGCCTCATAAATAACTCAATTAATTAATTAGATAATTAATTAATAAAAACAATTTACTTCAATAATTCCTTTAGTTAAAGTAAATTCAAGAGTATAAGGCTTTGGGCGATTTCCACACGTCTAGACATAGACCTGTGCGGAAATACCTGTCCGATGCTACCACTAACATCAACACTCCCTCTTAGCAAGGAAGGTATTTCCCGAAGAGCAACCTGAAATTGGTTATGCCTCCGACTCTAGCACAATGTCACAAACATCATCTTGCATATTGGCATTCCTCCAACCTTGATGGTTAGTAACTCCCTGAATACTCGAAGTGTCGAAATCGATGACGCTACATATCAATGCCATGAAGTTTGAAACCTTCGTTGAAGGCTTGCTCTCCCTCAATGTGCTCCTAGAAGCTTCCTGCTCCTGAGCATCCATCAATGTCATCTCATACCAACTCAATCTCCTGATAGGATTGGAAGGGCTAACTACCTCTTCCCCTCTAAAGGTTTACTCCCCACACTGGAAGTCTGTGAACTCTGCTCATCCTTCGGCTGCTTGCCCTTTAGAGCCTCTTGCTCCTCGTCCTTTGTCACTGACATTGATACATGATCCAAGATCCCCTTGGATCCTCTTACATGCTGGCCCAACAACCTGTATAACTCGCCCTCTCTGACACCAATGCTGATTGTTGTTTGAGAACTAGCTCTCTCTAAACATATGAGTACTTGCCCTTTCTGAAAAGTAACTGTAAAACCCATGTCCTCCAAAATTGAAACTGAGAGCAAGTTGTTCTTCAATTCTAGTACATAAAGCACATCTCGGGCTTCTAATGAACCTCCTGACTCAAGTTAGAACATGATAGCTCCCTTCCCCTTTATTGCATACTTGGCATCATCACCAAGCTCCACATGGGTCCTTGAGTCCTCTGTCAGACTACTGAATAACTCCCGTGCTTCTAGCTCTAGTTGATTTTATTAAAATAAAAATCGTGGGCTCCCATCCTGGGATAATGGTTCTCTTGAGGAATACAAATTAACAAGTAGGCAAGCCCTACACACCTCAAGATCAGTCCTTCAATCTTGTTGGTTGATTGCTATGGCTCTTGCTGCCCCTTTACTTCTTTCCTCGAACCCTACCCTACACACTTGGAGGAAAGTCCTTCTCCACCCAATTCAATAAGATCTCCTATCTCACTCTATGTATTTTCTGTTCACTGAGAAATAACCAACACCCGGAACCAAGCACCTCTACTACTGTTGTACAATCTTGTACTTGCAACTACTCTACTATTGCCATGTCGGCTTCTCTTCTCCTTTGGATTGAATAGATCTATAGGTGAAATTTTTTCTTCACCCTGTGCTAAGATCTCTGTGAACAAAAGTCCTTTGTTCTATCTTTTAGTTCTCATGTGGCTCAGATCTTTAGATGGAAGTCCCTCTCTACCTATATGAGATCTCCTTGTTGACTGCCTGGCCTCCTGCAATTTCTCAACAAACCACCCTACTGAAATTCCCTCTGTACTGTCCTGTACCTAGAAATCAGTCCTTTGATTTCTGTTTGCTAGTTTAACAATCTGCTAAAATCTCCTACAAATTTAACTGATCTGCTACAAAAGATCGTGGATATGTGCTTAGTCCTTCAAGCGCCCACCTCGACACTCCTGATATCATAGATCTTCTCCTCTAACCGTAGATCTGAACTTGATCTCTCCCTTGGTCACTCAGATATCCTAGATCTGCCAATACAATGTGCACTTGGTTTCCTCCCAGAGCTACCTTGCTCTGATAACCTCTAGAAATTCTTACTCCAGCACCTAGGTATTTTGTTATTGTTGAATTTTCACTATGCTAGGCTCAAGCATGAGGTTTATTTCATTTAGCGTGTACTTGAACCATAAAGAAATGTAGCTACACCATACACAAGTGCTGCAATAACCAAGATCACAAGAAGAATTACCATGCACAAGAACACAAGAAACATCTTGGGAAACCCTTCTACTCAAGGGAAGAAAACCCAACAATCCTTTGATATATTCTCAAGAGAAGATCCCCCAACCATAAAACCTTAATGTACACAAGAGGGTGCTCTACAACCTTGAAACTAGCGCCCAAGAGAGGTGTGCACTTCAACCTTAAATGCACTTGCTGAAATTCCGAAATTACATGTGTGAGTGTGTTTCCTCGATGGAGAAATCACCTTTATTTATAAAATACCAGACACAACAATAGGTGTGTCTGTTGGCACAACATGGCCGACCTCAATAACTCATAAATATAATTAATTATTACAATAATCCTTAATTATCTTTTACATATGGTGGGGCCGACTTGTACCCTTTACATCACAATTAGGGTTACAAGTAAATCTTACGCTTAGACAATATAGCAAGGGATCCACACGTCCACTAGTGCTCAACCACTAGGGACACATCCACCTGTGCTCAGCCACAGGGACGTCATACTCAACAAATCTCTATCTCAATTGAGTCCATAGGAGAATCATCTGGAGTACCACATTGATTCAATTCTCACACAAAGGAGAACGATACACCCATCACATGGGCACACCCAACACTGGGGGACGACTCAACTCTCACACAGAGGAGAACGATGCACCCCATCACATAGGCATGCCCATCACTGGGCTCTCTCACAGGTCGACTCAACTCAAACACAGAGGAGAACATATCCTGGAGAATGTCACACGACGCTGCAATCATCAACACTCCCTCAGCTAGGGAGGCATTCTCCACCAGGCCAAGTCTCTCATGGAAGTACTCGAACTTCGTTCTGGCACGTGTACTTCTTTCCTTTGCACCATGTCTCCGATATAATGGTATTTGATCTCAATGTGTTTCGATTTATCGTGAAACACAGGATTCTCAGAGAGCTTCACACAACTCTGGTTATCACAATGAAGAATGATAGAATCCATCTCATGATCAAATAAATCTGTAAGGATCTTGCAAAGCCAGACTGCTTTGCGGACTGCCACACTCAACGCTATATACTCTACTTCTGTGGTACTCAAAGCCATAGAGCTTTGTTTCCTGCGGCACCAGGAAACCATGGCAGACCCCAAGGTAAAACAACAACCAGATGTGCTCTTCTGGTCCACTGCACTCCCTACCCAATCTGCATCGGCATATCCCTGCATTTTGATGTCTACATTGGAGGCATATCTCAGGCCATATCCAACTGTGCTTCAGAGATATCTCAATACATGCTTCGCTGCTATCCAGTGTGACTGTCTCGGCCGACTCATGAACAAACTGAGTACGTTTACTGCATAGCATATATCAGGTCTTGTGTTAACCAGATACATCAATAATCCAATCATCTGTCGGTATAGATGTGGATCAATCTCGCATGAATCATAGTAGAAGCCTCATTTATTTTCTTCAAATCCATCACCATAGGTGTAGGCATGGATTTGCAGTCTGTCATACCAAACTTATTCAATATCTCCATTGTATATTTTTCTTGACTCGGGAAAATCTCATCAGTCCTCTGCCATACTTCTAGTCCCAAGAAGTAGTGCATCATACCCAGATCCTTCATCTCGAATTTAGAAGTCAATGCTCGCTTGCATTCAACAATAAGTCTTTTTGAACCGGTGAGGAATAAGTTATCAACGTACAGGACCAAGATCATGCACTCGTCACGAACAATGTGATAATATAGGTTTGGATCAACAACACTCTTGCTGAAGCCTGAACTCATCAGGAATCCATCCATCTTCTCGTACCAAGCACAAGGTGCCTTCTTTAGTCCACACAGGTCTTTCTTCAACCTGCACACATGAGATTTCTCCTCATGTATCACGAATCCCTCTGGCCGCTCGATGTAAACTTCTTCCTCAATCTCACCATTGAGAAAGGTTGTCTTTACATCCATCTAATGTAGTTTCCAACCCATGGATGCAGCTAGTGCAATGATAGTACGGATGGAAGTGTATCGGGCTACTGGAGCAAATGTCTCCTCATAATCAATTCCCTCCACCCGTGAGAATCATCTGGCTACAAATCTCGCTTTGTATTTCTCGACACTTCCATCAGCTGCAAGCTTGATCTTATAGATCCACTTAAAAGTCACTACAGACTTCCCTTCTGGTCTCAGAACGATATTGCACACATCATTCTTCATGTTGGATTGATACTCTTTTGTCATGGCATCTTGCCATACCTGTTGACCTGCTGCTTCTCCATGACAAGAAGGCTCAATATCAATGATGTGGCTCATGGCTGAAACATAGCTTGAAAATCTCTTTGGTCTCTTGCTCTCTCGGAATGTGCCTCAAGGAGCTGCATGTCCCTTTGCCTCCTGCAGAGTTTGTCGAGCCCAAGAAGGCCTTTTATGGCCTACTGCAATGTCTCTGGGAACATCAACTGGAGCAGCTGGATGAACTGGATCAATGATTGTCCCCCTCTGAACTGCTGAAGTGGGAGAAGGTACTGCCTCTTCCTTCTTTTCAAATAGTTTGACTCCCTCTGAAGACTGAAGGAATCTTTCTTTTCCTGTGTTGCTAACCTTGAGATATCTCATGTCTTCTCAGGTCCTCTACTGAATCTACAGTACTTTGCTGGCCTCCCGTACTATGATAATAACCAAGATGGCCTCCTGTAGGGATAACAACCAAAATGGCCTCCTATACTAGGATAATAACTAACCAAGAAAATTTGGACTCCCGTACCATGGATAATGGTCCAAGTGATGAGGGCTCCCATACCGGGGATAATACCCTTCATTATCAAAATGCAAGCAACTACAGTGTAATGATGAAATCAAATAAGGAATGTAGTACAAAACTTACCTAATTCTACAATCATGCTCAATCTTGCTTTTGGTCCTCCTGAGAAAGCTCAGAAGAAGAAAGCCTCATCTTTCATGTCTTCATCTCTTTGAGGTGGGTCTGGATCAATGTCATTAGTGGGGGCATGTTGTCTTCCTCTCTTCTTGGTAGGACAATTTCTCGCAAAGTGTCCATACTTGTCACATCAGAAACACTGGATCTTTGATTCGTCTTTTCTATGATCATACCATGAAGCTGATGAAGTCTTCTCGCCTTTGAATGTTTGACTGAAGTTTCTTTTATTTCTTCCTCCTTTCTTTGTTTAAAAGGCAAGAGCATGATTGTCATCATGAGGGTAGTCTTCCACTCCTCTAGCTAAAAGTTTGATTTCCTCCTTGGTACAGTCTGTCCATAGACGATCAAAAGTAGGTAGTTCTGCTCTACCACTGATGCTTTGAAGAAATGGTTCCCAATGTCTTGAAAGAGCATTCAAAGTGGTCAAGACAAGTTCTCTATCTGATAGGATTTCTCCAATGGCACCTAGCTGATCTCTGATCTATGAGTTCTTCATGAAGAAGGTAGCAATGGTGTTAGCTTTTGTCATCTTGATATTTTGAAGTTGGCCCTTCAATGTAAGAGCTCTAAGGGTGTTGTTACTCTCAAACATATTCTTCAATGCTTCATACATCTCATGAGCTGTCTTCAGGTTGGCAATACGAGGTAGGAGATGATCTCTCACTGAGTAGATGATTATCTTCCTTGCCTTGACGCCATCTTCCTTCCATTCTTCTTTCGCTTCATCAGTAACTGTCTATGGTAAAGCCTTTTGTATCACACTCAATAGGTCATCCTCTTCTAGGGTGATCTGTAGTCTTGACTTCCAGGAACCAAAGTTGGTTGATCCATCAAGCCTATCCTCCACCAAGGTTTTGTTCCACATGGTTTGCAGATTCTTCCACAAACCTTTTAGCAACTAGGCTAGGAAACCTAACGTCTAGGCTAGGCTAGCAATCTTAGGTTTCGTTGGGCTTATGACTGCCAACAATAAGCCTTGAAAGTCAAAAGAACATTGGTGATTTGAAAAACTCCTTCAATGGGCTGCAAAAACCCTAAAACCAAAATTTCTGCAAAAAATTGCGAAACCCTAGGGCCAAAAATCCAAAATTATCGGAAATGCAATCTAAAAGTTGCTGGAGGTGCACTGAAGGAGGTCGTACACTCCTATGCAACTTTTAGCCCCAACGTTTCAATGGAAAGTGCTGAAACAACCAAACAAGAGAGGGCCGTACCTTTTTTCTGGAAACCCTAGGAGGGCCGCATGATTTTGCAAAAGAGAGGATGGCTTGCTTGAAGTCTTGTCCAATGGTTTCTTCAAGACCTATGCTTTGATACAATGTTGAATTTTCACTAGGCTAGGCTCAAGCATGAGGTTTATTTCATTTAGCATGTACTTGAACCATAAACAAATGCAGCTACACCATACACAAGTGCTGTAATAACCAAGATCACAAGAAGAATTACCATGCAGAAAACACAAGAAATATATTGGGAAACCCTTCTACTCAAGGGAAGAAAACCCAACAATCATTTGCTATATTCTCAAGAGAAGATCTCTCAACCATAAAACCCTAATGCACACAAGAGGGTGCTCTACAACCTTGAAACTAACGCCCAAGAGAGGTGCACACTTCAACATTAAATGCACTTGCTGAAATTCCGAAATTACATGTGAGAGTGTGTTTCCTCAATGGGGAAATCACCTTTATTTATACAAGACGAAACACAACAATAGGTGTGTTTGTTGGCACAACAGGGCCGACCTCAATAACTCAGAAATATAATTAATTATTACAATAATCCTTAATTATCTTTTACATATGGTGGGGCCAACTTGTACCCTAAACATCACAATTAGGGTTACAAGTAAATTCTACGCTTAGACAATATAACAAGGGATCCACACGTCCACTAGTGCTCAACCACTAGGGAAACATCCACCTGTGCTCAGCCACAGGGATGTCATACTCAACAGATCTCTATCTCAACTGAGTCCACAGGAGAATCATTTGGAGTACCACATCGACTCAACTCTCACACAAAGGAGAACGATACACCCATCACATGGGCATGCCCAACACTGGGCTCTCTCACAGGTCGACTCAACTCAGTCATAGAGGAGAACGTATCCTAGAGGATGTCACATGACGCTACAATCATGAACAGTTATCTAGTGATTTCCTTACTGCAATTAGATTAGCAACTCATAAAACATAAATACACTACTGAAATATTCAACTCAATATCATGCAGCGGAAGCATAAACAAGGAAACCAAATCAAGCACACATGAACACCAATTTTTTTGGGTAAGTACACTGGGAAATCCCTCGGAGGGAAAACCAATGTTGAGAATGATTTTATTATGCTAAAATCAGGGCTCTTGTAATAGGTGTTGAATTTTATGCTTGTTCAGATTTCATTAACTTTCTTTATCACTTCACATTAGCAGAAGCATAACTAAAGCATAAACCATATACAATAACTGTAGTAAATAACCAAGATCACAAGAAGATAACCATGCACAAGATATACATGAATTTATCTCGGGAAACCCTTCTGCACAAGGGAAGAAAACCCAACAACCTTTCACTATAATATTTGTCCAAGAGAAGATACAAGGGCAGAAAGAAGAATGACGCTACACTCCAAAGATAACGCACTAGTCCAAGAGAGCAAAAATACACAAGAGAGAATGATCCAAGTGATGTCTCCAAATGGGAGATAGCTCTCCTATATATACAAGTCCAATGTGTGAGCTGTCACATCCAAGTGGTGCCTCTCAACAAGGTCGACTTGAACCTTTAGATCTTCAGCGCAAGGCATGTGTCTTCTTCCTTCTTTGGACGTCACAGTGAAAGTCTTCTCCATCATGTCACACATGGCTACAACCAATGTGTACCTTCTCATCTCGTTTAGGGGCTACAACCCACTAGTGTACACTAGGGCTACAACCACATATTGTGTGTCATCATCGTCGAGGGCTACGACCACAAGACATGTCCACAAGGGCTACAACCACAAGGGACGATTGGCTACAACCCATAGTATCCCAACCACTTGGGCTACAATCCAAGGGGCACTGGGCACCAACCCAATACAATATCCCAACCTCTTGGGCTACAACCCAAGGGTCGTTGGGTACCAACCCTGTATAACCTCCCAACCACTTGGGCTACAATCCAAGGGTTGCTGGGCACCAACCCAGTACAACTTATCAGTCCATCGATAAGTGTCATACTCAACTCAGCCCATCGAGGAGTATCATCACAGGTCAACCTAGCTCAATCCATCGAGGAGTATGACCTGGAGAATGTCTCACGAAGCTGCAATCATCAACACTCCCTCTCAGCGAGAGGGGCATTCTCTATCACTCCAAGTTCATCACGAAAGTACTCGAACTTCAACTTGGCAAGGGGCTTGGTGAGAACATCTGCAATTTGCTCATATGTAGGAAGGTACTGTATCAGTACTGCTTTCCTTTGCACTATATCTCGAATGTATTGAAACTTGATTTCAACATGTTTCTATTTGTCATAAGATACTTGATTCTCTAAGAGCTTCACACAACTCTAATTATCACAATGAATCATGGTGGGATATGACAACTGCCCAAACAATCCTGCAAGGAGCTTCTGAAGCCACATTGCTTCACGTATTGCCATACACACTGCAATATACTCGGCTTCTGCGGTACTCAAGGCCATAAAAATACACCAGGAAACCATGGCAGAGCCCAAACTGAAGCAACACCTTGAGGTGCTCTTTTTGTCAACAACGCTCCCTTCCCAATCAGAATTAGAATATCCCTATAATCTCATGTCAACACTGGAAGCATATCTCAGGCCATATCGAACTGTGCCTCACTAACAAGAAGGCTCATATTCTTGACTAGATGCCTTATAACAAGAAGGCTCATAATCGATGATGTGGCTCATTGCTGCAACATAGCTCAAGAATCTTTGAGGTCTCTTGCTCTCTCTAAAAGTACGACAGGGAGCTGCATGTCCCTCTGCCTCCAGCAAAGTCTGATGAGCCCATGCAGGCCTCTTCTGGCCTACTGCAATATCTCTAGGAACATCAACAAGATCTAGAGGATCAATCAGATCAATTGTCTCCATGGGCTCAAATGGCTCCCTCTGAACTATTGAAGGGTGAGGGGGAGAAGACACCATCTCCTCCTACCTATCTCTGTCAATCTCCATGTGAGATCCTCTTGATCTTCTGAAGGCTATCTCCTCAAAGGAAACATTCCTGGCTGACCTCAATCTGTCTCTGACCTGGGATGCAGATCCGATATGCCTTCAAAGACTCACTGTACCCGACAAATGTACCCTTCTTGCCTAAAGGGTCTAACTTTGTCCTTTTATCCTTGGGTACGTGAATGTAAACAAGACACCCAAATATCCTGAAGTGTCCAACCTCAGGCTTCACTTTGGTGAAGGCCTCCTCGGGAGTCGTATTCTTCAAAATCTTATGAGGGCTCCTGTTTTGAACATACACAGCGGTCATGGATGCCTTTGCCCATAGAAACATAGGCAAACTCTAATCATGAATCATCGCCTCAGCTGCCTCAACAATAAACCTGTTCTTTCTCTCAACAACTCCATTCTGCTAGGGGTTGTAAGGAACAATGTACTCCCTCTTGATCCTTGCCTCAACACAGAAATCATAGAAACCCTTGGAGGTGTACTCTCCTCCATTATCTGATCTTAGTATCTTGATCTTCTTTCCGGTCAGGTTCTCAACCTGTGCTCTATACTCCTCAAACCGGCCAAGGACTTCTTTAGATTCCTTGGACTTCAAAAAGTAAATCCAAGTCTTTCGGGATTAGTCATCATCGAAGATCACATAGTATAAGTATCCACTCAAAGAGGCAACTGTCATAGGCCCACACAAATCTGAATGCACCAAGTCCAAGATCCTTTGGATCTGCTATCACTGCTCGGAAAAGACCCCTTGGCATTCTTGCCAAGAGCACAACCTCTGCAAATGCCATCATGCTCAACACAAAGTTGTGGAAGACTCGTCACCATCTTCCCCAGAGCGGGAAGAGCTCTATAATGCAAATGAGCAAGTCTCCTATGCCATAACTCACTCAGACTGATAGAATCATGCACCGGGGCCTGAACTGGTCAGACTGTCAATCTGTACAAACTGTCTTCTCGAACACCATTCACACGGGCTGATTCCATACTAGAGTTCTTGTGCCATGCAAGAACCTTTCCATCAGAGAAGGCAACCTTGTAGCCTTTGTCCTCCAAGGCTGAAATAGAGACAAGGTTCCTTCTCATCCTCGGTACAAATAATACATCACTAAAATGAAGTGGGGTCCCAGAGTCTAATTTGAAAGAAGTGGCCCCAGATCCCTTCACAGTGTATTTGGCATCATCACCAAGTACACCATGCAACCGAGAGTCTTTCTCTACTAGATCTGTAAGGTGCTCTCTGTATCCAATAATATGTTTGGAAGCACCACTATCAATCAATCGGATATCACTACTAGTAGGAATCGTACCTGAGAGGGCTGAAATGAAGAAGAACTCCTCATCGTCCTTGTTTGCTTTCCTTGACTTATTTTGGGGTGGCTGTCGGTCAACATCAGTGGTGGAGGCATGTTGCTTTCTATTCTTCCACAAAGGGCAATGTCTGGCATAGTGGCTAAACTTCTCACATTTGAAGCACTGAATCTTTGAAAGATTCTTCTTTTTATGCTTAGGAGTTGGTCTGGATTTTGCCCCTTTGAATGGTTTGTCGGAACCTCTACGTCTTCCTTTTCCTTTCCTTGCAAGAAAGGCAAGGGCATGACTTTCATCGAGAACCTTGTGCACCTCTAGCTGCAAGTCTGGTCTCCTCTTGAGTACCATCTGCCCATAACCGATGAAACTTAGGCAATTTGGATCACCCACTAATACTCTAAATGAATGGCTCGCAATGGCTTGGAAGACCATTAAGAGTTAATAAGACAAGTTCTCTATTTGAGATGATCTCTCCAATGGCGCCTGACTGATCTTTGATCGCAAATATCTTCATGAAGAAGGTGGCAACAATATCTGCCTTAGTCATCTTGAGATTTTGAAGCTGGTGTTTCAAGGCAATGGCTTTGTTGGTGTTGTTGCTCTCAAACAACTTCTTCAAGGCGTCAAACATCTCTTTAGCAGTCTTCAGTTTGGAGATGTGCGAAATCAAGTGGTCTCTCACAGAGTAGATAATGATCCTTCTAGCTCTTGCATCATTCTTCTTCCACTGAGACTTCTCTAAAGCATCATCTGGTTCTAGCACAACCTCTTCCACAAACTTCATTAGATCACTCTCTTCCACAATGATGAGTAGCTTAGACTTCCAAGAGTTGAAGTTAGAGGCTCCATCAAGCCTATCTTCCATTGGAACACTTGTCAACATGGCTACAGAAACCCTAGGATTGAAAAAATCCCAAAAATTCAAACTTCTCCAATCTGGAATATGAAAGTTGCAGGAGATGCGCTAGGATAGGGCACATTGATTGTGGAGGAATTAGGCCCAACGACCTAGGGAATAGTGCTCAATGAGCTTGACAGGGAAAGTGCAGTTGCAGTCAAACCCTAGCGAACTGCAGAAAAGAGCTAGCGGGTTGCAGAAGAGGGCTAGCAAACTTGTGCATATGGCTTCTTCAAGAACACTGCTCTGATACCATGTTGAATTTTATGCTTGTTCAAATTTCATTAACTTTATCATTTCACATTAACAGAAGCATAATCGAAGCATAAACCATATACAATAACTGCAGTAAATAACCAAGATCACAAGAAGATAGCCATGCACAAGATACACAAGAATTTATCCTGGGAAACCCTTCTGCATAAGGGAAGAAAACCCAACAACCTTTCACTATAATATTTGTGCAAGAGAAGATACAAGGGCAGAGAGAAGAATGGTGCTGCACTCCAAAAATAGCGCACTAGTCCAAGAGAGCAAAAATACACAAGAGAGAATGATCCAAGTGATGTCTCCAAATGGGAGATAACTCTCCTATATATACAAGTCCAACATGTGAACTGTCACATCCAAGTGGTGTCTCTCAACAAAGCCCACTTGAACCTTTAGGTCTTCTGCGCAAGGCATGGGCCTTCTTCCTTCTCTCGACGTCATAGTGAACGTCTTCTCCATCACTTCACACATGGCTACAACCAATGTGGACCTTCTCATCTTGTCTAGGGGCAACAATCCACTAGAGTACACTAGGGCTATAACCACATGGTGTGTGTCATCATCGTCAAGGGCTACAACCACAACACGTGTCCACAAGGGCTACAACCACAAGGGACGATGGGCTACAACCCATAGTATCCCAACCACTTGGGCTACAACCCAAGGGTCATTGGGCACCAACCCAGTACAATATCCCAACCTCTTGGGCTACAACCCAAGGGTCGCTGGGCACCAACCTGGTACAACGTCCCAACCACTTGGGCTACAACTCAAGGGTCATTGGGCACCAACCCAGTACAATATCCCAACCACTTGCACTACAACCGAAGGGTCGCTGGGAACCAACCCAGTACAACTTATTAGGCCATCGATAAGTGTCATACTCCACTCAATCCATCGAGGAGTATCATCACAGGTCAACCCAACTCAGTCCATCAAGGAGTACGACTTGGAGAATGTATCGCGAAGTTGCAATCATCAACAACCGGATAATGGTCCACTAAGAGAAATACAACTGCAGACTAACTTGACAAGTGTCGACTTGTCGTATAATCAATTACGACACTTTTCTAGGCATCCGCGACTGTCCTTAATGTGACCCGTGGATACCTGCGACTTTCCCTCACTGAGACCCGTGAATGTCCGCAACTATCTCAACTGTGACCGTGAATGTGTTAGGAAAACCTGTACGAAAAGCTCTGTATGCTTCATCACTCTTCTGTGGCTTCCTTCCGTTGAAACCCACTTGCGTATGCCCGTGTTCTCTCTTCTCCTTGACCTGTATGATCTCTAGTTGAAGGTCCTTCTTCACGTATCCAATATCTTGAACCACAGTCCTTCGTGATCCAATACTCTTTATCGAATCCCTCAACACCTGTCAAGTCAAGTGTCTTTCTCCTTCACCCTAGCCTTGTTTTTAT